>OY783191.1:18936851-19321563 GCA_963678675.1 Xiphydria camelus
GCAAAGCCAGAACCTAACCTAACTTAACCCATTCACTGCCGCTGTCCCTTAGGTCGCTTAGAAGCGTCAGCGGATGAGTTGCGCGGGTGCCGCTGTCGCTTATAACCGTTCTATTCCATTCAGGCTCGAACTGGGCACTGCGGTTACATGCGTATGTGTAGGCTGGCACTTGAATAAGGTACTTTGACGAACGTGCACGTGGTTCGGAATTTTAACGATTTTTATATATATTGTTATTGTTAGAATTATTAACTTGAAGTTGGCATGGGACAAAATGTATCTAAATTAGAGCGGCAGTGAATGTGTTAAAGTTCTTTGTTTGTTTATTTATTTCTTTTTACTTTAAATATAATAGTTATTTTCGTTATGAGGACGTAAAGCGCCGCTTCGCTCGTGCGGCAAACTTCACACTCGTTAAAAACGGCGCGAACACCCGAATGATGAATTCTATTTTTTGTCACTAAGTGTCAAATACGAGGTTGACAGGGTTCGGGGCGGGTGGTTGACGGGGGGTTGAGGGGGGGGGGGCGAGCCCCTATATTACAAAAAAGTATTTTTTAAAGTAAAAAGAAATAAATAAACAAAGAACTAACACATTCACTGCCGCTCTAATTTAGATACATTTTGCCCCATGCCAACTTCAAGTTAATAATTCTAACATAAACACAAAATATATAAAAATCGTCAAAATTCCGAACCACGTGCACGTTTACGTCAAAGTACGTTTGGCTGATGTATGTGGCGCTCGCCTTGTTTATTCGCCTAATTTTCATTCACTTGATTTATTCTCATTATTTTTCAATGTATATGTAACCTGAGTTTTTTTTCTTAAATGGTTCGTGACAATAAATCGCTTTTAATTCCATCGACTATGATTTTTTTACCGGTCCCCACTTTGCCCCGCCCTTGGGGCAAAGCGGGAAGAAAGTAGTTTTTTCGCGTTAACAGTATATTATATTCAGACGTTATTGAATATTACTATTTAAACATTTTTCACAAGAGCGATATCGATCAAGGAAGAGGTACAAATTTTATTTCCAACTAAATTAACTTTCTTTATATATGTGAACAAAATTTAAATACGTTAGGGTCCCCACTTTGCCCCACATTCCCCTAATTAGATTTAATTTAATTATTCCAGGGGCGGCGCTGGGATATTCTAACTAGATAATTTAAATAAAATTTTAAGAACGCCACTGCTTTTTTCAAATTCAATATTATTTTTAGATTAAGCAATTAAAAGTACAGTTTTTGTGTCTCTTGCATTTTCCATATTCTATCTTGCTTACTTTCCGAGAAAAATAGTTATTTTCGTTATGAGGGCGTGAAGCGCCGTTTTTAACGAGCGTGAAGTTTGCCGCACGAGCGAGCGAAAAAAATCGTTTTTGTCACTCAGTGCCAAATACTCGGTTTCATGGGCATCCTCAACGCATGTGAAATCACCTTTCACACACCAATTCGTGAAAAGTGGCGCAGTGCGTGAAATAACCTACGCAGTGCGTAAAATAACCTGCACACTCAAGAAATCACTGCGATTATTACTTGAAATTGGCACAGCCAGTGTGTCCAACGCCACGCATACGCAGCACAACTCTACACAGCTGACGCAAAGCCGGTGCCAGTGAAATATTGTGAAAAACAAGTATTGTAACAATGAGTTGCCACATAATTCCTGAAACGCCAGAACAATCTTGAGACGACGATGACAATAGTGAGGTTACTTTAAATGTCCCTGCACCGTTTTTGAATGACAAAACCAAAATCAATGGTACATACAACGTACATCCGAGCCCCACCGAGAGTTCTTTGTTTTTTTGTTTATTTATGTCATTTTACTTTAAAAAATACTTATGATATTTTAGTTGTAATGGGGGGGCTCCCCCCGCCAACACCCCGCCCCGAACCTCATCAACCTCGTATTTGACACTAAAGCCGGTCCCAGACAATGCGTGCATCCGGTGAATATTCGCCATTCGTGATCCTTCGCGTAGTGTGTGGGAGCTCTACTGCGCCAAGCATTCGGCATTCGCCCGCTATTCGCGGTCTTGTCGGTAAAACGACGCGTAGTAAAGGATAACGAAGTAATTTCGGGCTTCTTCGCCTCCGCTCCCACACCAGCTACGCATAGTTGATTTATTCGCAACCCGAGAAGGGGTCCAGGCGCCTTGCGCTTACCGAGGCACACCGCCTTGCCGTCGCGATCAGTACCCCGTCGCGGGGCTCCTGAAATTGGAGAGCGGGATCGAGGCGCAGCACAATGGGACGAAATCCCGAAAAGCTGACCAAAACTCGAAAAATGTTGATTTTATTTCGGAGTTTGGTTAGTGACACAGGAAGTCTGAAGTCGGTCCCAGACAATGCGTGCAGTCGGCGAATATTTGCCATTCGTGATTCTTCGCGTAGTGTGTGGGAGCTCTACTGCGCCAAACATTCGGTATTCGGTCGCTATCCGCGGTCTTGTCGGTAAAACGACGCGTAGTAAAGGACGACGAAGTAACCCAACACTTTCTTGCGTTGAAATGGGTGTAGAAAAACTTATGAACCCGTGCCCTTCCGTGCGCACCCCGAATGCCTACACCGATATGGGATCCCAAACATGTTGACCACAAAAACAGAAACAAAGTGGCTGATGCCTGGAAGGAGTTGGAATCATCATTTTCTAGCAGCAACGTAACTGCCGCAGATTTAAAAAAGAAGAAAGACTCACTAATGGCGATATTCTGTCAGCTTTTAAGTCAGGTCAAACCTTCGATGCTCACGTGGGGTGTAGGCTACACCCCAGCTTCCTTTTTTTGCATGCCACGCCTAGAGTTTTTTTTTCGAGGTTGGCACTTTTAGTACCTTTCGGGAACATTTCATTAAAGAATTTGGCACCAAAAGCGCAGGACAAAACCGATTTATCTCTTCGACAGAACGCTGCAAAGAGTTAAATAGTGATTTTTAACAGTGTATTAATTCAATATATAATATTTTTCTATAAAACTTGTTCCAATTTGTTAATTGGTCCTTTGTTAATAAAACGAGAGTATGCCAACTATCCTCAGTCTATTATTTATACTATTTTTTTATAAAAATCGGCAGGGAGACCTGAGCGTCTGAAAACTGAGACCTCATGTACCGAGACTTCGAGTTTTGTTTTCAATTAGAAAATTACGAAATTTATTTCTTTTTAATGCTGAGATCATTAGGCAATATCTCAAGCTTTAAAACAAAAAAAAGTATTTCAAAATTTCAATTTTTCACTAAGAAAACGTTAATTTTTAACTGGGGTGTAGGGTACACCCCAGGTGAGCTTTAATGTTTCAAAAACCCACGTGAGTAACGAAGGGTTGAATCCAGCAGCAAATCTGGTGCTGGGGCAGAAGACATTTACAAACCAAACTGGTTTGCCTTTGAAACTATGCAGAAGTTTCTCAAATCTATATATACTCCAGGAGAAACTATGAACTCAGAGGTAAATATTTTATAATTTTTCCAATTTCTCTACTCCGAATAAATCATGGCAATAAATCGACAAAGATTTTTAAGACAATATTTTAAATTTTTTAAATGATGCTTCGAATTATTGGAGAAGTTGTGCATAAAATTTAGATACTCCACTAATATCTCTAAAAATCTAAAAGATCCAACTATTCATTTCTCAACAGTCCGGTCATCTGATTTCGGTAATATTGATTATAAATAGTATTTCTATAAATATTTTATAACTTAGTTTTTTGTACATTTGTAAACAAAATAGAATATCATTGGAGTCAGGGATGGGCGTCATAAGAAAAATTAATAATTGAATGACTAATAGTTCAGATTAAATTTTCATTTATCATTCAAATAATTTTGAATAACGAATAAATTTTCATTCATCATTCCGTCATTCTTACTTGGGTGTTTCACTGGGTAGACGATCAAGGTAAATACGAAGTTCTTCCTACAGTTTATCGTGACCAGGTGCACCAGGTCGACGATCACGGAAAATGACAGATTTTCCCTGCAGTTTTTCGTGTCTAGGTGCACCAGGTCAGTGAGTGCGATAGTCCGCGTATGGATCATATTATATTACAATACTAGCATATGTGGCCCTCGCTCCGCTTGGGAAAGCTAGTGAGTTCCCACAAAATGTAAATTAAAGGGATAAACTTTCAACTCCAAAAATCATAAAGCTGAACTAAGTCATCATGTTCTCAATACAACAGCGCTTACGTCGGTGAAAGAAAACTCCCTTCTTTATTCAGTTGCATATGCTATTGGAAATTGAATTCTTTTGAATTGAAACGGCAGTTCAGTGGATATAAGGGGTATCCTTGGAATAAATACAGTTTCTCCTTTACATTCTCCCGACATTATTCGTACTTCGATTATATTGTTTGATAACTGCTTCACGGTCATTCTTGTTCCATTACATATAATCTGGGTGAATATAAATTCCTTAACGAAATAATTGGTGTGATCCTTTTTTTAATCTCAAATAGTGCAAAGGCATCCCTAGCACATTCAACGAATTTAAAATTTCTGTGGGCCAAAACATTTCAGAACTTTCTAGAACATTTCAGAACTTTCTAGAATATTCCGGAAAATTCTAAAACTTTCTGGAACATTTCAGAACAATCTAGAATATTCTTGAATATTTTGGAACATTCTAGAGCATTTTGGAACATTCTAGAACATTTTGGAACGGCCTGGAACATTCTGGAAGAGTCCACGTTATATTTGAAAATTTTATGACACTGTAAACCACTTGAGATAGTCGCTGGAAGAAGTCCATTGGTGGGCGGCACCCTTTTAACCCCTGTATCTTCTGAACCAACCTCTGCAGTTCCAAAACAAAAACTTCTTCGTCGATGGGGGATGTAGGGCTACCATACCCTATAACCTCCATGGGGCTACGATTAGCGGTTCCAGAGTTTTATGGGAACGCACAGACTTACCACACTTTCTTTTATTATACAGGGTCTTCAAAAAGTCGAGGTACGGCTGATTATCTCAGCGGGAAATCATTTTAGAGAAAAATGTTTAATGCAAAACTTTTAGGATTTTTCCCTGGCTACCCAACGGTCATATTGTATTTGACCTTGACGATGACTTTCAAGGTCATATCAAGGTCAAATTGATCTTTTTAAATGCGAACCCCTATTTTTGATACCGGAAATGAAGAGCGGGAAATTTCACATTCAAATATGTCCTTGACCATTTTTTTCATGTGACCTTTATGGTCAGGAGAGCACAGTGGGAAATTTCCTTGAATTAGAAGGACAACATTCGGCTTATTGAACTTAAACCAAACTCGGTATAAGGGGTTTTTTGGGTCGCTGATCACGAATCTGGTCAGATTTCAAAAATTCAAGATGGCGGATCCTATATGGCGGACGATTTTCGAAAATTGATGGATTCGTGCCAAATTTGGTATAAGTGGGTTTTTTGGGTCGCTGATCACGAATCTGAAATCAGATTTCAAAAATTCAAAATTTTCCAAATTTGGCACGAATCCGTCAATTTTCGAAAATCTCGTCCGCCATATTGGTTCCGCCATCTTGAATTTTTGAAACCTGACTCCAGATTCGTGATCAGCGACCCAAAAAACCCCTTATACCGTATTTGGTTTAAGTTGAATAAGCCATTAAGAATGTTGTCCTTCTAATTCAAGGAAATTTCCCACTGTGCTCCGCTGACCATAAAGGTCACATGAAAAAAATGGTCAAGGAGACATTTGAATGTGAAATTTCCCGCTCTTTTATTTCCGGTATCAAAAATAGGGGTTCGCATTTAAAAAGATCAATTTGACCTTGATATGACCTTAAAAGTCGTGGTCAAGGTCAAATCCAATATGACCATTGGGTAGCCAGGGAAAAATCCTAAAAGTTTCGCATTAAATATTTTTCTGTAAAATGATTTCCCGCTGAGATAATCAGCCGTTCTGGGACATTTTGAAGACCCTGTATACAGGGTGGACCAGGTTAAACGTCATTTTTTTTATATGTGATAGAACAAAAAAAAAGTAGACTCATAAGAAAATTTTCGAAAAAAAATGGTTTTCTCATCATAACTTCTAAACTACTTGATCGATTTCCATGAAATTTCGCACACAACCTAACGTAGAATAGTTCTAAGCAATAATTAAATAATTTTTAAAAATTCTCCAGCGGCGTAGATACTAGGGGCCGGTACCCCCCTTTCCCCCCCACCCCCCCAATCTTCGGCGCCACTCGATATTTTGCAAAGAAAATTTAATTATTGGATTCCCCGTTTAATTTAGAGAAAAAAATAACCCTTGCAAATTTTTGATTTATGGCTTCGTTTTTGAGATATTTATTCTAATTTATAGGGTTGCGAGCAGGCCAAAGCTAGGTTGAACTCCATTAATTGTGATATGTGATAGAGCAACAAAAAAAATAAATTCTCATGAGCATTTTTTTCAAAAATATTCCCTAACAAAGATATAGGGTGTCAAAGTTTCGAAAAAAAAATGGTTTTCTCATCATAACTTCTAAGCCACTGGATCGATTTCCATGAAATTTCGCAGGGGGAAAGGGGGGTACTGGCCCCTAGTATCTACGCCACTGGAGAATTTTTTAAAATTATTTAATTATTACTTAGAGCTACTGCTCTAAGTGCGACACGACATTAGCCTGTGTGCGAAATTTCATGGAAATCGATCAAGTAGTTTAGAAGTTATAATGAGAAAACCATTTTTTTTCCAAACTTTGACACCCTATATCTTTGTTAGGAAACATTTTTGAAAAAAATGTTTTCATTAGAATCTTTTTTTTTGCTCTATCACATATCACAATTAATGGAGTTCAACCTAGCTTTGGTCTGCTCGCCACCCTATAAATTAAAATAAATATCTCAAGAACGAAGCCATAAATCAAAAATTTGCAAGGGTTATTTTTTTCTCTAAATTAAACGGGGAATCCAATAATTAAATTTTCTTTGCAAAATATCCAGTGGCGCCGAAGATTGGGAGGGGGAAAGGGGGGTACCGGCCCCTAGTATCTACGCCACTGGAGAATTTTTAAAAATTATTTAATTATTACTTAGAGCTGTGCGACATTAGCCTGTGTGCGAAATTTCATGGAAATCGATCAAGTAGTTTAGAAGTTATGATGAGAAATCCATTTTTGTTTCGAAACTTTGACACCCCGTATCTTTGTTAGGAAACATTTTTGAAAAAAATTTTCTTATGAAAGTCTACTTTTTTGTTGTTGTTCTATCACATATAAAAAAAAATGACGTTTAACCTGGTCCACCCTGTATACAGACCGTTCCCCTCTATACACGCCAGCGTAGCACATTGCATATCGGTTGGCGCTATCGGATCCAAGATGGTTCCCTAAAATTCGGTGACAATACCGACAGCCCAGACATGAACCAAATAGCCAGGACACGAACCAAATAGACGTTTCAGTCCGAAAAACATCGGTCATCTCAGTAGTGGTAAATGTGACAGATGCTCTGACACATAGTTTGATAATCGTTTGTATTTTTTTTCGAATAATCAAGATAGTGAACGGAAGTAGTGCCATTTTTTTCTGGTTGTGCATAAAGAGCAGGAAAGGAGATATCAGTGTCTCAGAAGAAGTGCCATCAGATAAGTTATTTCCTAATTGACCGATTCAACCTCATTTTGATCACGTATATAAAGGACAAATACTTTGTGGATATTCGATTTTTTTTTCAGCGTCATGCGAGAACGGGAGGAAGCAATGGATTAATCAATACATTTGATTTTTGTTCACTGTCAACAATCAACCCGGATAGAAAAGAATTTTCTAGAACTCTGCGGTACGATGCCACGGTAGGAATCAGGTTCTACCGACACGACGTGCTTCGACAAGGTCTGTATCAACTTTAGAGGTATATTGGTGGCACTGCACTAACCCTGTGGCACATTTTTCTATCTGGGAAAGCATATTATTATGGTAGTACAGCTGTACAGCGTTCCGACAAGATACCGCCTTCCTGTACTGACAGTATACATGGGGCACATTCCATGCCAAGTCACCGAGTTTTTGACTCGACCCTCTTCGATTTCGCTCATTTTTTGATATGTTTTTGTACTTATTAAAAGCAACTTGTACGCCAATTTTTAGCCTTTTATTCCAAACTGTTATTGAGTAATCGATTTTTTAAATTTTGAAGCAAAAAATGTTCAATTAATGATAGACTAGTAATAAATATCGATATCTATAAAAAGTAGGGTATCATTTTTTTCGTCTTTAAATGTAGTTTCAGAAAATAAATAAAAGAAAATTATTCGAAGTAATTATAACTTATTTATTAACGTTTAAAAATTAAAATCGACATTTTCAAAAAGTCCGACCCCTTGGTTTTTTTTTGAAAAATTTTCCCAAAATTCTACTCCATATTACACAACTTTTAAGCCGCAGTTTGAGATGTGATCATAATTTTTTCTATTTTTTATCGAATATTGAAAATTTATTTTTTTTTCTGTTAGGATTGAATTATCTATAATTTCACTCTCTTGACTAAATATCATCCAAAAACATTAAAAACAATTTTATTGAAAGCGATCAAATTATTTTAATCAATTTAAAATATTTTATTTGGTCAAATCATTTTACACTTCATATGACCTTTTTTATTATTATTTTTTCTCACTTAACGATTGCTTATTATATTTCTTAATTGTACTGTGATGTGTAAACTTGTCTGAAAGGGAAAACGACTTTACTTCTACAATAGGATTTAGTAAACGCGTAATTTTATGGATTTTCTGTGTCGCTGATATCGGTTTTGCATTTCTGAAGCGATCTTCCAATTTTTCTTTCATTGCACTATATTCTTGAATTTTTGAGAACCGGATATTTAGATTTGGTAAATTTTTCGACGACCACTCGAACAATTGTACCGGTGTTAATATTTGTAGATGAGGTGGCAACTGCAGACTAACTCGTGCGGCCATTCTTTTAACTGTCCCGCCTATTCCATCACAAGGTCCTTTGCCGTGTGCCGTTGCAAACAAATTCCACTCCGCATTATTCCATAGTCTTCTTTATAATAAGAAAAATTAATGCAATGCTTAAAATTCTCATCTGTTGAGGTGCACCACCCGAAAAGAAAACAATTTTGTGAACTTCAGATGACAGATTTAATAAAATTGATAATAACCCCAGAGTAAACATGAACAGCAATAGCATCATGATTTAAGCAATCAGAAATAATAACCATACTTTGATGAGTAAGAGAGTTCATTATCTATCTTATAATAAATAACTATAGTGTATATCGTCGCTTGATCGTTATTCCAGTGGAATCCCGATGCAGCATCCTGAACGAACGCATAATTTTCAGCAAAATCAACAATTACTATGAATTCATGCTCTTTCAAAGATTCTTTAAGAACTCTCAAATAAGCTGCTTGCTCTTTTGCAATAAAATTATGTGGCAATAAAACCTTAAGTTTTTCCCAAAAGCAATTAAAAAATAAATAAAAAATATATAAAAAGCAATCGTTATGTAAGAAAAATAATGAAAAAGATATATGAAGTGTAAAATGATATGACCAAATAAAATAATTTAAATTGATTAAAATAATTTGATCGCTTTCAATAAAATTGTTTGTAATGTTTTTGGACGATATTTAGTCAAGAGAGTAAAATTATAGATAATTTAATCCAAAAAGAAAAAAAATTAAATTATCAATATTCGATAAAAAATAGAAAAAATTGTGATCACATCTTAAACTGCGGCTTAAAAGTAATATGGAGTAGAATTTTGGGAAAATTTTTCAAAAAAATCGAAGGGGTCGGACTTTTTGAAAATGTCGATTTTAATTTTTAAACGTTAATAAATAAGTTATAATTACTTCGAATAATTTTCTTTTATTTATTTTCTAAAACTACATTTAAAGACGAAAAAAATGATACCCTACTTTTTATAGATATCGATATTTATTACTAGTCTATCATTAATTGAACATTTTTTGCTTCAAAATTTAAAAAATCGATTACTCAATAACAGTTTGGAATAAAAGGCTAAAAATTGGCGTACAAGTTGCTTTTAATAAGTACTAAAACACATCAAAAAATGAGCGAAATCGAAGAGGGTCGAGTCAAAAACTCGGTGACTTGGCATGGAATGATTCCCCATGTATACTGTCAGTACAGGAAGGCGGTATATTGTCGGAACGCTGTACAGCTGTACTACCATAATAATATGCTTTCCCAGATAGAAAAATGTGCCACAGGATTAGTGCAGTGCCACCAATATACCGCTAAAGTTGATACAGACCTTGTCGAAGCACGTCGTGTCGGTAGAACCTGATATTCCTACCGTGGCATTGTACCGCAGAATTCTAGAAAATTCTTTTCTATCCGGGTTAATTGTTGACAGTGAACAAAAATCAAATGTATTGATTAATCCATTGCTTCCTCCTGTTCTCGCATGACGCTGAAAACAAAAAATAGAGTGTCCACAAAGTATTTGTCCTTTATATACGTGATCAAAATGAGGTTAAATCGGTCAATTAGAAAGTAACTTATTTGATGGCACTTCTTCTGTGAGACACTGATATCTCCTTTCCTGCTCTTTATGCACAACCAGAAAAAAATGGCACTACTTCCGTTCACTATCTTGATTATTCGAAAAAAAATACAAATGATTTTCAAACTATGTGTCAGAGAATCTGTCACATTCACCACTATTGAAATGACCGATGTTTTTCGGACTGAAACGTCTATTTGGTTCATGTCCTGGCTATTTGGTTCATGTCTGGGCTGTCGGTATTGTCACCGAATTTTAGGGAACCATCTTGGATCCGATAGCGCCAACCGATATGCAATGTGCTACGCTGGCGTGTATTGAGGGGAAAGGATTGTATACAGGGTGAACCAGGTTAAACTTCAGTTTTTTTATGTGATAGAACAACAAGAAAAAATTAGACTATCATAAGAAAATTGTTTTCAAAAATGTTTCCTAACAAAGATACAGGGTGTCAAAATTTCGAAAAAAAATAGTTTTCTCATCATAACTTCTAAGCTGCTTGATCGATTTCCATGAAATTTCGCACACTGACTAATGTAATACAGCTCTAAGTAATGATCAAATAATAAGAAATTCTCCTGTGGCATAGATACTGGGGGCCGGTACCCCCCTTTCCCCTCCCAATCTTCGACGCCCCTGGATATTTTGCAAAGAAAATTTAATTATTAGATTCCCCGTTTAATTTAGAGAAAAAAATCATCCTTGCAAATTTTTGATTTATGGCTTCGTTTTTGAGATATTTATTTTAATTTATAGGGTTGCGAGCAGGCCAAAACTAGGTTGAACGTCATTAATTATGATATGTGATAGAACAACAAGAAAGAGTAGACTTTCATAAGAAAACTTTGTTAATAAAAATCATTCTAAAAGGTGTTCGATGTTACTGCCATTGACAGCGAGGTATAACTCCAATCGACGTCGGAAGTTTCCTGTTACAGATCGAAGGACTTCAGGAGGAATGTGCGTGATCACATTTCTGATGCGTCTTTGCGTATCTGCAGGTGTTGTTGGTCGATTGCTGTAAACTGCATAAAAAATAAGGATCGTCCGGATTGTAACCTTGCAATGTTTTTGTTCGTGCCGTTTGAGCATGCCTCAACTCTGGGATGTTATTTATTTACTAATACGTCAGTCTTTATCGAACTTAGATCATTCAAACTATGAGAATTTAACGGAATTTGCAATGGTGTATCCAGCTAGTGAATGTGTTGATATTTTACTCATCTTAGGTGAGTGTCAAGGAGTGTATCGAGCGGCGACACAATTGTATGCAGAACGGTTTCCCAATCGACAACATCATCCTTCTGCGGCAGTGATTCGCCAAATTGAAATGAATTGTCGAGAAGGAAGGATTGAGCAACGATTATACCAACAAGGTTACAATCCGGACGATCCTTGCACCATTGCTATATTGGCAATGCCACATCTGAATCCTCATGTGAGTTCCCGTGAAATTGACCGTGACCTAGGAGTTCCTCGCAGTACGGCCCACAGAATTCTGCAATCTGTACGGTATCATTCATACCATATCACACTGACAGAAGTATTGTCACTTCAGGATATGCAGAATCACGTTAATTTCTGTCAGTGGGCTTTGGAGAGATTGAACGAAGACCCTGCTTTCTTTCAGTACCTATATTATGTTTAGTGATGAAGCAACGTTTCAGAGCACTGGTTCCTTGAATCGTCACAATTGTCATTATTGGTCACCTGTAAACCCACACTGGACTCAACAAATTGACCATCAACATCGTTGGATTGGTCGTGGAGGTTTCGTTCAATGGCCTGCTCGATCTCCTGATCTCACACCCCTCGATTTCTATCTATGGGGTTACGTTAAAGATGCAGTATACACCAATCGACCAACAACACTTGCAGATATGCAAAGACGCATCAGAAATGTGATCACGCACATTCCACCTGAAGACCTTTGATCTGTAACAGGAAACTTCCGACTTCGATTGGAGTTATGCCTCGCTGTCAATGGCGGTAACATCGAACACCTTTTAGAATGATTTTTTATTACAGCTACGTGAACACTGATGTGCAAAGTGTGCAACAAAACCTGTAATCGAACCTAAATAAAAGTATTCTCATGTTTCCCTATTTTTGTACGATATTTCACGAAAAATCGATAGGAATATCATAAAATATAATATCGCTGAATACATCTCGGCTACACGCTAGTATTGCCGGATATTGCGTAAAAGCATTCCTCACCGCTCCAGCGCCTTGGGGAGACCTTATTTTACGGACACGCCTAGTAATTACATTCCTCGCACGTGCTCTATGGTTTATGTAAGAAATATATTATGGTTGGCTGGGTTTCTCTTATCATTGAAAGTTTCTTTTCTATTTAGATCAGTTGTTCCAGAGATTCCCCGACAATTAATAAACTTACCAACTTTTCCTCTGACGTGCGTCATTTTTCATAGTATATATTAGCACTAATAATAAGTTCCCTGGCGTTACATACGTAGATTTAGTTATTTTCATAGCCATTAGAGAGCGCTTGGCGCTTCCGGGCAGCGTGAAGTGGACACTGACCTGCTCACGGGGGATTGGTGGCACGGATTGTCGAGCACCGAGCGTCGTGGCAATCAGGGGACTGCCTCGGGTCGCCCCCACCCGACCGTTACCGGCCAATAGAGACCGATAACGGTCCCCCGCGCTAGGTATAGAAGAGCGTGCGTGGAGTAAAAAATTCCCTCACATCATCAGACATCGGTCATCACACCGGAGCTCTCGCGCCAGTAAGACGTATTGAAAGCAGTAAAGTGCAACCTTATAAAGTTACGACCGTTTATCGGTCGTGCCTCGTGCCAACAGAGCTCATCCTTATACCTGCCTCGCCGCCTCACGCAGCATTCTTCCCCTCGGGGAAGCGTAAACGGAGGCTTCCCTACCCACAGACAGGCGCCTCCTTCCAACAAGCCCTTACCAGGGCTACTCAACCGTTAAAAACTCAATTTTTCGCCCTAGCCACAGTCAAACTCGGTGGCTCGCCTCCTCACCAAGATGAATCACACCCAGGAAGGCCTCTCTTCAAGCGACAACGCCGACCACAACACGCAATCATCTACTCAACCAGGTACCGTGCCTTCATAGTCTCCAAACGCCGCGGAAGTAATAGAATCCCTAAGAGCGGAACTACAACGTTCCCAATCCGAAAGGCTACAGATTGCCAGTCGTCTCGTCGCGCTCGATTCTCATATCGCCAAACTAGGCTCTCGCCTAAACTCCGCCTGTTTCACTCCTCCTCCACCCGCCATCCTAGTCACCCCCGCAATGGAAATTGATGAGCGCCCCGCGGAAACCCCAGCTCTGAACCCCAAAAAACGCACCAGATCGTCCAGTCCGTCAATAGCCGCCTCCTCCGAATCCGACTCCGATTCGGACTCGGATTCAGAGGATGAAGAAAAACGTCAGTCTAGCCACCCTCCCTCTATCTGTATAAAGCAGAAAAAGCAATGGCCTAAAATCCAAAAATTCTTAGCGCACGAAGATATTTCCCTCCGCTGCGCGATAAACACTTCCGACGCGGTCAAAGTATTCCTGTAATCAATCGACGACTTCCGTCGGCTTACGGCAAAATTGGACAGTGACAAGGTCCAATACTCCACCAACCAGCTACGTCAAGAGAAAGACCTGTCAGTAGTGATCAGGGGCGTGCTGGAATATCTTTCCGAGGACAACATCAAGCGCAAACTCAAAACAAAGAAACTCCCAGTCAAGTCAGTCTATCGCATGCGAAAAGGCGACAAAATCTGGCCTCTCTCTAGTCAACATCTACCTCGATGCTAAATACCCCTCCGCAAAGTCTATCTTCGACCTCAGATCCCTCGGTGGGCTAAATGTTAAAGTCGAGCCCAAACGCAGAACTAAAACAAAACCGCAGTGTCGCCGCTGCCTAAAGTTCCGTCATACTGCAAATTACTGCAGTGTCACCTGGATGTGTGCCTTCTGTGCCAAATCCCACGTCTCTTCAAAATGCCCTGACAGAGACAACCCCAACTTTTCCCCGACCTACGCAAACTGCAAAGGCCCTCACCGCGCCACCTACCGTGGCTGTCTCAAAGCGCCATTCAAAGCGAAGTACATTCAGGGCGAACATTGGCAAAATTAGGAGTAAAAACGGTAGAAGCAACGGTCCAATCACTATCATCTACGACACACAGCTATACTATTATATAATGCCTACCATTTCGGCAAGTGGACGTCTTGTTTCACCACTGCACATAATTTTGAAGGAGTCTACAGGAACATTTGGCCCAAGGGTGGAAGAATCTCTATTTCGTCCAGCTACCATTTACATTCAAGCTTCAAAATCAGGTAAACTTACGTCTGAACATTTTAAAACTTGGTTCATCCAGGTGTATTTACCGAATACTGGCCAGAAAAGCATGCTACTACTCGACTCACGGACGGGACATTGTTCGAGTCAGCTAGAGACGTTGATCCCACAAGACAAAGAAGTACAGTTTTCAATGATTCCGAAAAAAACGACTAGCATCATTCAACCTTTAGATGTATTTGGATTCCGGATTTGAAAGAATTTCGTTCGAACATTTTCTGATAATATACTTCTTCAAGAGAAAGATATTAGTTTGCACTCGCGCAATGAAATAATTAAATTGCACTCATTAACACACAACCAGATTAAGAATAGTCGCGACATTCGTGGATCTCCGGGCAATGGATTCAAGATTACTAACGATGGACAGTACGACATGGACGACAAGAGATTGTGCAGTCTTGCCGATCCCATACAGCATCACGATCTAGCGTCTATGTGAGGCGATATTGACAATGCCAATCTGATCGTTCAAGCTGTCGATTCTAACTTTCGTACGAATCTGAAGAGACAACGCGTGGACAACGGAAGTCTTGAAGCGTTGACGTTGCGCAATTCTGAACTTATTTCCTAGTTGGACGCCAGACTGAGAGCACTGGAAGAAGAATGGATGAAGAAAAGCTAGCCGTTATACGGAAACTGCACAGACCGACTAGAAGAAATTACCAACGTCGTCGCGTCGATGTTCGCGGCTTGGACGAGACTTGGCAGGCGGATCTCGTGGATATGTCAACCTGTGCAAGGGTCAACAGTGGTTACCAATACTTGTTAACCATCATCGATATATTTTCGAAATTTGACTGGGTAAGAGAGCTAGAATTTGAAGAGTAAGAGCGTCGAGTACGTGACAAACGCTATGGAATCCGTATTTAAACAGAGTCGCGTCCCCAAGAACTTGCACGTCGACTTTGGCAGGGAATTCTAGAATTCAAAATTCAAAGCTCTTATGCAGCAATACGGCATCAACTTGTACTCGACATTCAAGAATCTGAAAGCTTCCATCTGTGAGCGTTTTAATTGCACATTGAAGAGCAAAATGTGGTTATAGTTTAGTCTACGAGGGCGTCACAAGTGAACAGATATCTTACCCGACGCGGTCTCTGCATACAACGATAGCAAACATTGAACTATCGGAATGAAACCGAGGGAAGTTAACGCTGGAAATGCCCAACAACTGCTACGAGTACAATCATAGCCACCTTTAAACAAGGCCCCGGCCTGGGAGATTTGGCAACGCTGTTCATACGTCCGGCTGACTGACCTAACAGCACCTAACGTGACATGAACCTGTCGTTTGTTATTGAATTGCATTGCATTGCGTTGCAGATTTTAACCTTCCGTCGGGCGCATCTGATCTAAGAGGCACAGCGCTTCCATTTTATTAATTCTCCCCGCCAGTGGGCGACACTGGCGCATGTCCGTCTCAGTAGCTGTCGCTTTTAAGATGCTCTACGTAACCTTCCCACTTAGTTTCTATTCGACTCTCGTTAAGTGGTATTTTCAAGTTTTGTTCAGATAAGCTCATTGCGCCCGAATTCGTCACATTTATAAAGGTATGTATTTTTTAAAGATTTACAGAAAGAACATTTTTAACCTTTACTTTAGGACAAATAATACAAAGATTTTCAATAATTTTGGAAAAATATCTTGATTTATGAGTTGGGCTTGTCTGGCACATTGCGCCCCAACACGTAATATTTTTTTTTATTTCTTGTCACTTGTTCCAGTTTTTTGTGAAAAAATGTCCCGTAAACTCTATAATTTGGATAACCCGAAATATGTAGACATAATGGATTTGTTAACGAGAGATGACGACGATCCGACCTTGAACGACGATTTTGGAGAGGAAAGCGACATTGCTTCCGAGGATGATGTAGAAGAACGCGATGTTGATTCCGAATCGGAACAGGAATGTGAAACCGATGCAGATGATGATGATGATTTAAGTACCAGTTTTTTTTTTGGGGCAAAGATAAGACTACTAAGTGGAACAAAAATCCTCCTCAGAGAAGTGTACGTAGGGCACCTCATAACTTGATTACTCATTTACCTGGGGTCAAGGGAAACGCGAGGGCTGCTAAGACTGCTGTTGACTGTTGGAGTAATCTTTTCACTGAAGAAATATTAGAAATGGTAGTAAAGTATACCAACCAATATATTGACACCATCAGGAATAAATATTTCAGAGAGAGAGAGAGAGATATCAAATCCACAGATATAATCGAAATAAAAGCTTTCATCGGGCTACTGTATCTAGCAGGAGCATACAGAGGGAATCGTCAAAGTCTCGAGGAACTTTGGGGGAAAGAAAGCGACGGTATTGAAAAATTCAGCCTTGTGATGAGTATTAAGCGGTTTAAGACTCTCATACGCTGTTTGCGTTTTGATGATCGAAATACAAGGGACGAAAGGAAAAGAATCGATCGGCTTGCTCCAATTCGTGACATTTTTCATAAATTCGTGCAAAGTTGCCAAAAGAGCTATATTCTTGGGGAGAATGTAACCATTGACGAAATGCTTCCAGGTTTTCGAGGAAACTGTCCTTTTCGCCAGAATATATCATCGAAACCAAGCAAATATGGTATAAAATGTTTCGCCCTCGTTGATGCAAAACAGTATTACACCTATAACATGCAAATTTATACTGGAAAGCAGCCAGAAGGACCTTTCTGTATAAGCAATAAACCAAGTGATGTAGTGAACAGAATGGTTGAGCCCATATATGGATCTGGTCGTAACATAACTGCCGATAATTGGTTCACTAATATAGATCTCGTCGATGACCTGAAAAAAGAAGAAACTATCCTATGTTGGGACTGTCAAAAAAATAAAAGACACCTACCACCAGAATTTGTAGCTACTAAGGAAAGGGCACAATTTACTGGTTTGTTTGGTTTCAATGATGGAAAGACATTGGTGTCGTATGTTCCACGTCCGAGAAAAAACGTGATTCTTATATCAACACTTCATAACGATAACACCATTGATCCTGATTCCGAAGAGAAGAAGAAACCTAATATTATCACATTTTATAACTCGACTAAAGGAGGTGTTGATACTGCAGACAAAATGTGTGTTACATACGATGTGTCTCGAAATATCAAGCGTTGGCCAATGGTAATATTCTTCACGATGCTAAATGTGGCGGGTATTAACTCTCAAGTCATTTACCTTGGAAACGATCTAGAACCACTACGCAGAAGACTGTACCTGAAAAAATTAGCCCACGAACTGACGATTGGAGAGTCAAGTCGCAGAAGTATAAAAACTATTGGAATACCAACCGAACTTCAAAATAGGTTGAAAAGATTTCGTCCCCCACCCCAGGAAGAAGAAAATGTCAATCCCCTCACTCCCCCACCCCCTAAGAGAAAACGATGTTCAACTTGCACCAGCGAAACTGGTTTGAGAAGACTGACAAATCACATATGCAAGAAATGCGAGACTTATATTTGCTTATCTCATGCAAATATGGTGTGCGATCGGTGTTTTACTGGAGTAGATACAGACCCCCTCCCCGAAGTTGAGTGAACCAATATTATTACTAGCATTTTTTAAAACAATTTTCTAATTTCCCTTTTTTACTTTACGTTTTTCTAACTTGACTTATTGTTCACAGTATTTGATATTGACTTATAAAGTTCATTAATTTTTTTCACTGTTTTATCTCAAATACAAGTCTCTTTTGCAGAAAATGTTGTGTTTTTCTTCTTTTAACACCCCTAATAATGATGGTCCCCACTTGTTAGTTCTAAAAATGAATTTAATTAGGCGTTTGTTATGTTTTTTTCGTAATGTGCTCCTCAAGCACATTGCGCCCGAACTCCACGGTTAACATATTGCGCCCGACGGAAGGTTAAGCAGCTCCTGAATATCTAGTCAATAAACAAAGGTATAGACGTATTCACAGTTAAATAAACATCTGGCAGAACAATGTTGCGTGGAAGTGATGTGGGTGTATTCGGCTACAGACAATTATTAAAAAAATGATCGTCTCTTTTTGTTCTAATAACTTTATTTAACCGAATATACCCACATCATTTCCACGCAACATTGTTCTGCCAGATGTTAACACATCAATTAGATATGTCTTCCTTGCAATCACATACTATTTTACATGGTTGGAAGGAAGAGATATCAAATTGATGTGTTAACATTTGGCAGAACAATGTTGCGTGGAAATGATGTGGGTATATTCGGTTAAATAAAGTTATTAGAACAAAAAGACGATAATTTTTTAAATAATCGTCTGTAACCGAATATACCCACATCACTTCCACGCAACATTGTTACCATAATTACCATTGAATAATGGTAATTACTCACCATAATTCGCAAATCCACGATTTCGAGGTTAGACGCTTCGATCTCACGAATTGATACCAACTCTAACTACCGACTCGACTTCTACCGGTAAAAGTGGCTCGAATACCGACCAAGCCCGGCCGAAGAGGTCCCTGCAACTGTGCGGTTCTGCCCGGGACATACGGTACGTTATGGAAGTCACGAATTCGTATCTAGTTTTATTAGAAATCGTAGTGAAACCGTTGTTATACACCGAAAAGAGTATAAAGATGTACGTTCTGGAGATAGAAGCGTCTAACACCGGAATGGTGATTTTGTGAAGAATGGAAAGTACTCACCGTTATTCTGAAATTCACGATTTCGAGGTTAGACGCTCCGATCTCTCGAATTGATACCGACTCTAATTACCGACTCGACTTGTACCGGCATGAATACCGACCAAGCCCGGCCGAAGGTAAATGTCAAGATCCTGCACAGAGCTCACACGGACACACACTAATGTCGTTAGCATTTCCACCACCACTTCCATGAAATCACTCCCAAGCGAGCCTAAAGATGTTTACACATCAACAACTCGTGGAAAGTAAGGAGATTTTGTACATCTCTCTATTATATAAAATTAGGCCAGTGCAATTAAGATCGGTCGTGGAACAAAATGCCCTAAAGCTGATTTATGCGGGATTATTTAGCTTCTGTGGCCCTGATTAATATACTAAAAGTCCCCATCCCTCCGAGGGTGCAAACAACCCCAAAACTACCCCTAAAGGTACATTTTTTTAGTTTTTCTCAAATATCTTAAAAACGGCTCTTTTTTTCGAAAAAATGAAAGAGACCAAAATGAAAGCCAATAAAATTACCTATAAAATGGTATATAGTAGTGCATAATTTTTTCGGAAACCAGTGGCGGGCTGGAAGCGTTTAAAATTGCGAGACGTACATCCACCCTCAATATTACATTTTACGCAGTGAAAATACTCCCAGTTAGTTTATTTAAGACAATGAAATGTTAAAACATTGCGAAAAAAGTAAAAAATATATATGTATAATAAATATAAATATATATAAAAAATAAAATATAAATATAAAAGTAAACATATATATGGGTCATTCCACGTCATATTTACAACTGAAAAATAAAATCGCCCCGATTATTTTTTGTTGTGTATCGAATACAAAATTAATCGACCCGTATTTTTTTATTTTCACATGTAACGCAAAATTTGCAAGTTACGAATATTGAAACATTTGAAGGGTGAAAAATCTAATTTTTTTGTAATTATCTAGTTCGTAAACAAATTAATATAAATTCATGAAATTTTTAGAGGAAGTTCGTGATGAGTCAGACTTTACATATTCTTATGAATAAATAAATTACATCAATTTTTCAACAACAAATGCGCAATTGTTATGAAGAAATCCTATTTACAAAAAATGGGTCTCTTTTAAATAGTCTTTTTGATTACTCAAATATTTGTCATGGCACCTAGAATAACTCGTAAAAATTTCAAAGTGGGCAGTTCATAAGTTTTCGAGATACAAATGATTATACGGAGTCTCTCCGGCCCCGAGCGCGTCATAGCGTGTCGTCCACTCAGGCTGCGCGACGCCAAGCCCGCTTGAAAAAGTTTCGAATGATTACAATTCACAAATTTTATATAATGGGATATTATACAGTAGTAATATACGAGTATGAAAAGTAAGAAAATTTGAAAAACGACGGCTTCACATATTTATTATGTTTAAACATCTATTACAAATGAACAATTCGAAATATTAATACCGATGTATACATCCGTTAATATTCTTACAGCATGTCGCAATCTTTCTACATTCCGAGTATTTTCATTGAACTATTCTAATTTACGTTTCGAACAACGTCCGGATTTAGTTTTCGAAAAGCAAACGTTTTGAATTTTTGGACACAAAGAGTATGTCTTGACTTTTAATTCGAAGTTTTGCTCCGGTTCAACTTAATGAAATTTTTGTGTACCTGAAATCGTCTTACAATTTTCAAATCGATCTTTCAAAAATTCTGCTGTTTTTTTATAATCTTTTTCACTTTTGAAAACAGACGTAATTTTAGAAAAATTTCCATCTTGCACGGCCCATTCATATAATTCAAATGCTGTAGTTATTTGTTTGTCTGGAGTCATTTGGAGGCTGGCTTTTCGTGCTTTTCTTTTCAAAGCTCCACCAGCCCCATCGCAAGGACCTTTCCCGTGAGCCGTGGCTTGGAAATGCCATTTCGCAGAGCGACCGAAGTCTTGTTGGTGGTAATAAATAGTTGAGAAGTGTTTGACATTTTTTAATTGTTGAGGTGCTCCATCCGAAAAGTAGATACATTCACGTATATTTGGATGAAAATTCGAAAGAAAATCATTGAATGACTGTAGAAACATATAAACAGCTACGGAGTCATGTTTTTGCTAATCACAAAACGCAAATAGTTTTACTATTTCTTATGCTAATAGCAGCTGAAACTGTTTTTTCTCAAAATTTTCTGGCTTTCAGGACCATGTAACGCGAAGTATTCATAGTTTGCGCTATTTTATTGACGCTCCATTTTATTCCCAATATTGTCAAAATCTGAATTTTGTCTTGCTGAGATTTTTGAGGATCATGGAATTGAGATTTTAATTCAGATATTAACCGGGGGCTGTACTCAGCCTCATTGTCGAATTCCTAATAATATCATAACTGAATTAATATATAACATTCGTAACAAATTGTTGGTTACCGATTGGTCCAAAAAGGTAGTATAATTTTGTCTCTATTAACGTACTTCGTCGTAATCAGAATCGGAAAATGAGTAAGCGTCATCGTCATCTGAAATTTCCGAATCACTTGTTCGATTATCACTTGAATTTTCCGAATTAAATTGTGATTTGTGCGTACTTTTCTCGAAAGCAGCTAAAGTAATTCATAAAATATGGTTAAAACTCAACGACAATTTTTGAAAATCTAGAGAAACAGCTCGATTACCTATGTACTCACTGATTTCACTGACGTTCATTTTCCCAATTTTTTTTCTACAAGAAATACACAAAATGTCACCTGGTTTTAAAGATTTGAATTTCTTTTGGATTGTATCTGATGCATGACGTAAATTTGATTTATGCACTTTTGAACCGTGTGATTTTTCGTTAAGGGGGTTACAACAACTATTTTGGAATTTTCTTGAGGACATTTTTCAAAACAGTGTGGATCACCGAATAGCTCACGCTAAACTGAAGGGTGTGTACAATGCGCATATAGAGAACCGAAGAAGTCGAGAAAATATCAGCACACAAACTTGTTCGCACAGGCACCGTGTCGCACAGCCTGAGTGGACGGCGCGCTATGACGCGCTCGGGGCCGGAGAGACTGCGTATAATCATTTGTATCTCGAAAACTTATGAACTGCCCACTTTGAAATTTTTACGAGTTATTCTAGGTGCCATGACAAATATTTGAGTAATCAAACAGACTATTTAAAAGAGACCCTTTTTTTGTAAATAGGATTTCTTTATAACAATTGCGCATTTGTTGTTGAAAAATTGATGTAATTTATTTATTCATAAAAATATGTAAAGTCTGACTCATCACGAACTTCCTCTAAAAATTTCATGAATTTATATTAATTCGTTTACGAACTAGATAATTACAAAAGAAATTAGATTTTTCACCCTTCAAATGTTTCAATATTCGTAACTTGCACATTTTGCGTTACATGTGAAAATAAAAAAATACGGGTTGATTAATTTTGTATTCGATACACAAAAAAAAATAATCGGGGCGATTCTATTTCTCTGTTGTAAATATGACGTGGAATGACCCATATATATGTGTGTGTACCTATGTATGTCAAAATATGTTACGTTAGTGGCGTGCAGTAAGTGTCCGAAGACGATACAGATTTTTCAATGCTCAAAAATGATGTAATTGGTTTGAATTGTTCTGTTCAGAACATTTGAAGTTTAAATTACTTATCACTTGGAGAAAATCCAGTCAAAATTAAGGCAGTGGCGTGTAGTGAAGTTTTAAAGTCGATTCAAAAATGGCTATTAATATGGCTAAAGAATCGTATCTATTATACTAAAAGTATATATCAAATATTTATTTTCCTACGCTCAAGAAACAATATACATTCAATACTCGTACTTACATTAGAGTATATGTACAATAAAAAATCTAGATCAAATCTTCTTCATCGTCTTCCTTTTGAGCGGGTTGAAATATACTGCTACAAGACTGTCCTTGACATTGCCCACACAGATTTGAACAGTTTAGACCAGATTTCTTACACTTACACAGCTTTCCACAATCAGTCTTACAGTTACAGAATATCAATTTTTGGATGAATTCTGGTGCAATTGATTTGTCGGTCGTTATTGGTAAAAGAAGTTCTCCCTGCTTTCTCCATCCCCAAGAGGTAGCTTCCAACTCATTTTCCAGCCATTCCTGGATTTGGTAATATACCCGCAAACTGTGCTGAGCGGCTGCATCTGATGTCGGTGGTAAAGAAGTTAAGGGGTTAGGTCCACTTGTCAGGGTCGGGAGAACCGAAATTTTTTTTTGCATATTCGTTAATAATAAGCCTTCAAGAATATGCTCACCAAATTTTATAATGATCAGAGCATTAGAACCGGAGTTATAGGCATTTATAGCACGCCGCCTCGCCGCTCGGCCGCGCAGCTCAAAACTTTAAACGCGATTATCTCAGAATCGTTCTTTTCAAAAAATACCTTCGCGGTGGACACGATTACTCAAAATCTAGTACATCGATCATCACCAAATTTTTTTTCTGCTTGTTTGTCATGATAATAGCTTGTGCTTGAACGAAGGATTTTCATTGTTTGTGGACAAATTTTTTTTACACCGAAAAAACCGAAAATTGAAGACCTTTAAAAATGTAACTTTTTGTAAAAAGTGCCGCCATTTTTTAAAAAATCATAATTTTGACAAATCCTTCGTTCATGCACAAGCCAATACAATATACTAACCAAATCTTTTTCAAATTTTGATTTTGGATGAACTGTCCGGGTTATTATGTCCACCGCCACTGATGCTCAAAAAAAGGCACTTCCAGAAAACAGCTGCAGCTCCGCCATTTTCAAATCTTTTTTATGAAAAAATTTTTACAAGTATTTGAAAACATGTACTAATCGACGGTATTAATCGTTTTCAAATAAATATTTATTATGCTGCCGGAAAAAAATGGGGAAAATCTCGTACATTCGCTTGCCACAAGTGGACCTAACCCCTTAATGAGAAGTTTGCACTTAAACTCTGTCTTGATGCATTGTTGTGAAATTTGAAAATGCTGATTTAGCGTATTTACTGACTTTTCGGCACCATACAGAGCCAATAGAAACTCTTCTCCAATAGCGATTATATCCTTCTTGTCTGCAGTGGGATTTTAAAAAATGGCTACTTCGGCTTGTAAGTCCTGATGTTTCTCTAAAAGCCTATAGGGTGACCGCCGGTTTTCAATCAGATTACATTAGTTTGGTTTTCAACAATGCGCAAATCCAACATATACGCAAATGTTTAAACTAAAACATATACATATCGAATCCACAGGAACTATAGAATTGGACTAAATGTTAAAAATGTATCTAAATCTTTCTGAAAATTAAAAAAGTACGTATATGATAAAAAATTCTGTTTTTCCCCATTATTGACCACCCATTTCCTAAGGTTAGTTTTAAACCGTAAGGGGGTGCCACTTCTTATAAGTGTAGTTGAATGGTGGTTTTATGCAGTGGCGTAGTCAAAAATATAAAAAATGCGCTGATATTCTTATTTTCAAAGCTGGTCGAAATCAGGGTGCGGTCGGCTAATCGGCGAAGTCACCCTATGTAGACAACTTTCCTTTTTTATAAATTGCCGAGGTAGTATCACATCTAAAAACGGTATGGGAAAATAAAATCGAAGCACGCGCATAATACCTACCTTATTTTGAAGCGCATTTATGTTCGTTGTTTTATTAGGTTTTGTAGTGTTGCTGGGTCTTAACATACAAATATTGTCCATTTTTCATTTGAATAACAGTAATACCATTAAATCAGTGTCTTCACCAACCAATGTTACCGATTATTCTAACTTTCTTGCTTCAAGAACTTTCTCCGCTATGAGTGTATCTGCATCCCCATGTGCTTGGAAAACTTTAATATCAGCTGTTTCAAGATGTTGGCTTAGTTGTGAAATAAACAACTTTTTATTGTTTTCATTTTAAAAAATCGGGGCCTATTAATGATTACCATGTTGTGGTCTATTAACCGTAAGACAAGACTGATTGTGGAAAGGCTAAATGTTATCCGTCTTCACTTGCATTTAGCCGCCTAGCATACGCCTATTACGTAATGAAGGGCCGATTGTAAAATTTCTTACATTTCAGAAACACTTCGAAATAAAAAAATACCTACCTTTATTGATTTAACACTATTTGTTCTTTATTGAGTACTTTTACATGGGAAAATAATTCGATGGCATTTACGCTGAAGTGTTTTTTTTGAAGGCCGAAAAATATTTAATGACTTTTTTTTAACTCAGTGCCAAATACTCGGTTTTACGGGCGTCCTCAACGCTTGTGAAATCACGTTTTACGCACCAATTTGTAAAAGGTTGCGCAGTGCGTGAAATAACCTGCGCAGTGCGTAAAATAACCTCACAGTGCGTAAAATAAAAGTGGCACACTCGAGATGATATCACTGCGGTTATTACTTGAAGTTGGCAGTCAGTGTGTCCAACGCCACGCATCCGCAGCACAACTGTACACAGCTGACGCTAGCCAGTGAAAGTGAGGTTATGAGAAGTAAAGTCTGTAACAATGAATGTGATGCGTGAAGATTCAAAAAATGTTGAGTATATTATTCCTGAAACACCGAACCAAGACGACGATGAGAATAGTAAGATTACTTTAATAACGATACTTTAATACAACGTACATCCGAGCCCCAACGAGTGTGATAAAATTGTCGAGAATAAAGAAAACGATGGTGCTCACGACGAGTTTCTAAACGATAAAAATGTTGAAATTCCAGAAGATGTTAAACAACAAACTAAGGAAGCAGCCAGCTGTGTGATACCAGAAGATTTAAAGAATGTTGACTATATAATTCCCGAAACGCCGAACCAAGACGACGATGACAGTGGTAAGGTTACTTTAATACAACGTACATCCCAGCCCCAACGAGTGTGATAAAATTGCCGAAAATAAAGAAAACTATTGTGCTCATGACGAGTCTCTAACCGATAAAAATGTTGAAATTCCAGAAGATGTTAAACAACAAACTAAGGAAGCAGCCAGCTGTGTGATACCAGAAGATTTAAAGAATGTTGACTATATAATTCCCGAAACGCCGAACCAAGACGACGATGACAGTGGTAAGGTTACTTTAATACAACGTACATCCGAGCCCCAACGAGTGTGATAAAATTGTCGAGAATAAAGAAAACGATGGTGCTCACGACGAGTTTCTAACCGATAAAAATGTTGAAATTCCAGAAGATGTTAAACAACAAACTGAAAAAGCAGCCAGCTGTCTGATACCAGAAGATTTAAAGAATGTTGAAAATATTATTCCTGAAACACCGAACCAAGACAACGATGAGAATGGTAAGGTTACTTTAATAACGATACTTTACTTAAATACAACATACATCCGAGCCTCGATGAGTGTGATAAAATTGCCGAGAATAAAGAAAACGATGGTGGTTACGATAAGTCTCTAAGCGATAAAAATGTTGAAATTCCAGAAGATATTGAACAACTAATTGAGGAAGCAGCCAACTGTCTGATACCTGAAGATTCAAAGAATCTTTACAATAGTGCATATGTAAAATTTATCAAGTGGACAGAGGAAAGAAAAATCAATATCGCAAATGTCAAAACTGACAATACTCGTTTTGAAAAGGTCCTTCTCGGATATCTCCATTATTTAAGTAGATATGTGGTTCCACCGTCGTTATGGTCAACTTATTCAATGTTAAAAACAACACTAAATGCTTACCATGACATTGATATAAGTAAATACTCAAATTTGAAGTCTCTCCTCAAACGAAAAATGAAAGGCTACGTTCCAAAAGTTTCAAGTGTATTTTCCAATGATGAACTTAAACGATTTTACACAGAAGCCTCTGATGATAAATGGTTAGTCGTAAAGGTAAGGAAATAAAAAATTTTTGAAATAAGAAAATATTTCTCGTAAAATGCTTAAAATTAATTGTTTTTTTTTCTTATTAATAGGTTGGAATGATTTTTGGAATGTGTGGAGCTTGTAGGAGGCACGAACTACACAGCATCAAAGTGAACGATGTGCAAAAACATGATTCATCTTTTTTGGTCCAACTCGGTATAACTGAAGAGAATGATAAAAAAAAGAAAAAGTCTAAAAATAACGAGACACGTCAATTTGCAGTCACTGGAGAATTTTACAGAACCGTTAAAAAATACATTGATTTACGGCCAGCAGATTTTAAATCCCAAAATTTTTTTATCAAATACCAAAATGGACATTGCTCACGTGCAAACATTGGGATTAACACGATTGGTGTGTGGCCAAAAGATATTGCTACGTTTCTCAAACTTCCACATCCAGAGAAATACACAGGTCACGCCTTTCGTCGTTCGTCTGCAACTACGTACGTGAATTCAGGTGCTGACATCACAAATTTAAAAAGACTTGGAGCTTGGAAAAGCACGACAGTAGCCGAACATTATGTCGCAGAATGTAATTCCCGAAAAAGAAAAGTCTGTGAACAAATTCAAGATGCTATATTATCCACAAAAACGACTACAACTGGAAAAAAAAGGCAAACAGTAATAAACGAACCTGTTCCACCTACATCATCTTGTGAAAACGCAAGCTCTTCTACTCCTCGTGATTCTTTGAGCAGTAACAGTGGAATAACCTTGACTATTACTAATTGCCCTAATTTTCACATTATATTTAATGATAGAAAACTGTAAATGAAAGAAACAACCAGAAAATGTATCTATATTTCTTTAAAAATATGCCAAATACTTATGAAGTTAAAAATGTGCCAAATACTTATGTGCAAAATACTTATAAGGAAGAAAGAAACCTAATTAATAAATGTATCTATATTTCTTTAAAAATATGCCAAATACTTATGAGGTTAAAAATGTGCCAAATACTTACGTGCAAAATACTTATAAGGAAACAGAAGAAACCTAATTAATAAATGTATCTATATTTGTTAAAAAATATGTCAAATACTTATAAGGAAATGAAAGAAACATAATAAAAAACGTATCTATATTTGTTTAAAAATGTGCATACAAAAATGTATATATATATATTTGTTATGGTAACAAGTTTTTATACTTTATAAAATGCTAATGATATTTTTTTTCAGATGTGGGGGGGGCTTCGCCCCCCCCCAACCCCCCCCCCCAACCCCCCGTCAACCCCCCCGCCCCAAACGTCCCGCCTCAAACCTTGTCAACCTCGTATTTGGCACTTAGTGACAAAAAATAGAATTCGTCATTCGGGCGTTCGCGCCCTCATAACGAAAATAACTATTGACACTTACTGTACGTCACTGGTTTATTCAAATTGTGTACATATATACACCAAATTGTAGGTAATTTTATTGGCTTTCATTTTGGTCTCTTAAATGTTTTCAAAAAAAGGAGTAGTTTTTGAGATATTTGATAAGAACTAAAAAAATGTGCCTTTAGGCGTAGTTTGCACCCTCGGAGGGATGGGGACTTTTAGTATGTTAATCAGGGTCAAAACAACTAAATAATCCCGCATAAATCAGCTTTAGGGCATTTTGTTCCACGAGCACCATGTTATCAAAAATAACTTCCCTGGCCTAAATAGTTTTTTCGATGCATCAAAAACCCTCGCCGGCTATGCGTCACTGCCATCACCGACACAATGTTCTCTTATTACTGCGATAAGACTGCGTGGTGAGGTGACCGCGCCGGTAAACACGACGACGCTCAGCCGGCGGTGTTTCTTTATGCGTCGAAGAAACTATTGGTCCACCCAACACGCAATCTGATCGCAGTTTTGGCCGTCCCCTACAAGCTTGGTGGAGCGCCGCGGGGACGACAGCCCCCCGGGAGTTGACGAGAGAAGCGAATAGGGGGCGCAGCTCCCTATAATAACATATTGAAATAGAGATTTATATTCTAACCTCTCTACGAGTGAACTTATTATCAGGAAACATGCAAACAAGTACGGTTTTCTATTTTTAGATGCCCGATAGATATGCAGCTCCTGGCTGTAAATCTAACTATGACAGCACAAAGAATAATGGGTAAGTCTTGGACTCGGGAAATTCATAGAGTCAATTGGAAGCCAACAAAAAGATTTGTTTTGTGCATTAAACATTTCAATGAACGTGCTTTGGAATATACAGAGCAGAGGCACAGGGCAGAGGTTTGTTGACAAAAATTGCAAAGAAAAGGTATACCAACGAAAGAAGCCTGCGTTGCAAAAAGATGCTATTCCAACAAAGTTGCCCAATTTGCCATCATATTTGAGATCTGTACCAGTACTCAAATGCTCGGACCCAAAAGAGAGAAAACGGAAAGGCATGCTGAAGGAGGAAGCAGCAATTGCCGAGGCAAAACGAAAGCAAGAAGAAGCGGACAGAATAATAGATTTTCAAGGCTTGGTGAAGAACATACACGGTTCATCAAAAAGTTCCGGGACTAATTTTGTATAAAATCTACCACTAGCGCTATCGGTTATCCGACGATGGAACTATTAGTATCATTCCTTTGTTACCCATAGTTGAGATTACTGCGCTGTAATTTCATTTAGTGGCCAGCTGCATTCGAACGAGATAGATGTATTTTAGCCGTCGTGTCACAATTTTCGCGATGGAGCAACATGCGGTAATCAAGTTTTGTTTCAAAAACATTCGAATTGTTGAAAACCGCTTGTGGTAGTGATTGTTTAAGCCGAAGCAAGGTTTTCGAGTGGTATGCGCGATTCAAGAACGGTCGACAGTCGCTGGAAGACGATCCACGAGAAGGGCGTCCTTTGACCTCGACTACCGATGAGAATGTCGATCGTGTGTGCGTCGCGCTGTCTCGAAATCGACGCCCCCCTCGGGGGGATTTCAACTACGGTTGAAATGTTGTCAGAGGAACTAAACGTCAGTGTAGGAAGTGTTCACCACATTTCACACGATGTTTTCGGGGGAAAAAAAGTGTGGTGACTTGTTCCTCTCACACGACAATGCGCCAGCCCATTCCTCGATACTCGTCACACAATTTTTGGCCCAAAAGTGGTCACCACGATTCACCACCCGTCCTACTCGCCAGATCTGGCTCCGCCACTTTTTTTATTTAATAAACTAGGGGACGTCCGCCCCCTGCTCGCTTCGCTCACCAACCCCCGGGGGGCTATCACCCCTACGCCGCTATCGCGGCGCTCTCCTAAGTTTGTAGGGGACGGCGATCGGTCAACGAATTTATCTCGCGTCGCTCGAATTCGACAAAACGCCAGCCAAACGGGTAGACGGGCCTCTGCTCGACTGGCTTGCACCGCACCGATCGATGATCGATAGCATACTGCATCCCATTGGCGGCCAACGCGTGGTGGGGAGACGCCGCGGTAGGCGATAGGTGGACCGATGCATCAGTGAGTGATTGGTGGGGAGGGTTTCAGGTAGGTCATTGGATCGGTCGTCGATCCAAAAAACTATTTTATAGAATAGAGAGAAGAGATTAAAAATAGCGATGAAGGGACAACGTTTTGAAGACGTTGAGGCGATTCAAATATATGTGACCAGGGCTCTGAAAGCCATTCCAGAGGGAGGAGTTCTCCAGGTCATTCCCGCAGCTGTACGAGCGCAGCAAAATTTGTATAGAACGAAAAGGGGATTATTTTGAAAACTAAATAAAAACTCTTTTCTAAACCCTTTTTTTCTTTCATACAAAAAATGCGTCCCGGAACTTTTTGAATGAACCGTGTATGCTACCAGTTGAAGAATTGCTGCTGGTCCTCACACATTTCCGAAGAATATGTAGTTTTTTATAAACTAGATATTACCAATGAGCCATCGATAAAAGCTAGTGTAAAGGTCACAAAAAATTTATACGTAAATGTTTACATTTATAATGGAATTGTGAACTGTAGTAAATATAAGTCACTTTTGTGAAACGGTAAAGTTCTCTAATGGAGTCATTAAAAAAATTTATTAGATTTCTGTAATACATTGAGTTGTGGTAGCACATGAATTATTCTCTTGAAATAAAGGGTACTTTGACTAATGACACTTTTGATGCTCTATATCACTGTACGCATGTATTAATATTAATTATGCAGTATTCGCTGAATTGTTGGGGTGTAAGGTACATTCTAACCGGCAAGTTTCAAACAGACAATTTGGAGTCACGCTTTGGATGCTACAGGCAGTCTGGAGGAAACTACAATATAAGTGTTAGACAGATATTTAAAGCTGAAAAAAACGATGCGTGTTAAAAGTACACTGAGATTACATTCCGCCAGATATGGCAGAATTTTAATTTCATGTGATATTTCGGAAAAGACTTATCCTGACAATGATACAGTTGATGATTATACCAAAGAAGATAGCATTAAAACATTTTTGGAAATCTTAACAACAGACTATCTACATTCTGCCGAAATAGACGAGTCTGGACTATTTTACATTTCTGGATATGTAGTGTTTAAAATAACAAAAAAGACAGATTGCCCAGACTGTATTTATTTAGTAGCAGATTCTGAGGTTGCAGGGAATGGGAATATGAGATATTTTGAAATGATTAACCGTGGTGGATTAGCCGTTCCTACTAATTTAGTTGTTACAATAAGTAAACATGTGATCGGGATTATGCAATGTTTAGTGTTAGATGAATATGAGATGTTATTTTTGTCTATAGGTTTAAAACAAAAAGTATTTTGTGTTTGTTAAGTGAAGGAGGTGTATTAGCTGATAAGACCTTGAGTGATATAGCCCATGATATTTGTATTTGTGGCAGCAATAAAATACGTATTACGCAAGTAGCTATTTCTGTTGTTGCAAATATTGTACAAAATAATTATGCCAAAATGCGTACAAATGTGTTAAACAATACAAGTGCAGTTAAGAAACTGAAATTGTTAACTTTGTTATAAAAGAACGTTGCTCTTATTTTTCTAAGTTTTTGCTGCTCGTAACTATAAGTATGTATTTGTTGTTCAATAAATCATTAAACAAACTTCCTATTTTACTTATATATCTTTCAGGCATACATATGAAATACAAACTTCTTTTACCAGCGCCATATCGAATCATTAGATACATTAACACTAGAACTACCGAATGGTCGCGCTTTATAAGACGGTCGTTTTGGCAGGTGATTATCTCGTTATCCGTGGATTTTTCGTCCACACTGCTATAGAACTTTTTTGTAGACCGAAATGTGCTCTACAAAAAAGTATTCTACCAATTTTTACAAAAACCTCACGAGTTACGAAATAATTGAGGTTGAATGGAACTGAATAAGACACCGGTCAAATTGACCGGTTGCGGTAGTTCTAGTGTTAAAAACTTCCTATTTTATTTATATATCTTTCAGGCATACATATGAAATACAAACTTCTTTTACCAGCGCCATATCGAATCACTAGATACATTAACCCATTTGTGCCCACATTTTTTAAAAGCAAACATTCACTTTTCTTATATTTATGGACTAAATATTGTCCAACACACAAAAATATTCATTTTTAAATTTTTTGAAAATAAACAAACATATGGGGGTGTACTCATATGAGTACAATGGGCACAAGTATAGTGCTGAAAATCGGGGGTCTAAATTTCAATAAATTTGAAATGAAAATAAATTATATTTTTTTAAACTTAATAACATACTGTTAAGAACCAAAATATAGTTATGACGATGCTAGCCATTGGTGTGAAACTGGATAAAACAGTTTCTTTCAATGCACAACGTTACTTTGCACTTTATGCATTTCCAGCGGGATCTTAGATGGCATTGACCACAACGTAACTGTCTTTCTAATTTTGCTGGAAAGTGGCCACCTTCATCACGTATGATACTCTTCACAACAGAGGCAGATGGTTTTGATTTGGAATAAGTTGATTTTGTGTAGCGCCTTAGATAATGCCGGGCGACGCTCCGGATAATAGGGAATTGGATTCATCAAAAACGTGGTCAAAATATCCGCGCTCCTTCTTGTTCATCGTGTTTTTAGATGGTAAAGGGCAATTCTTTGTTCTGCTCTCCCTAATAGTTCCTGTTGCTCTGAACCCTTTATCTCGTAGCATTTTCAATAAGCTGTGGCTCGTTAAATAATTATCATTAACTCTACGTGATCTGTTGGGTCATCAACGCATTCTAGAAGCTGCAACACAATTCTAGATCCAAGGGGTAACGTTGACTTTTTATTTTGGGTTTCACTGGAAGTGCTGGAGGGTTTCGAGCCGCAATAAACATCAAGATTGTAGCAATATCCTGTAGAACTACAAAGCATCCACTCTTTGTAGCCAAACCTCACTAGTTTCCCCCTAATAAACTGCTTTGAGGAATGGCGGCCGAAGTACTTTACCATTGCTTCATCGATAGAGAGATGCGAGTGAAAAATGCCGAATTGTTGGAAGTTTTTGTTGAGCATTGTCAACAGGGGACCTAACTTTGAATATTTTATCATTTTTGTCCAGGCTTGAATTATCAGCAAAATGAAGAAATTTTTTTATCTTGCAATATCGATTTCGCGACATGGCGTTGGATACGCATGATGTGGATAAATCCTCATCCAGGTTCCAATATAAACGTTCCCTTGGCAGCCTATGGTATCCACTGAATATCAGGATTCCTATAAAAATTCTGAGATCATTTTCAGTGACAGACCAGAACAGTTGAACAGTTTCAAATACATGGTTATTCTTTTGAGCTGCATATAACTTCGATTGTTGTGCTGTGTTTCAGAATTTCCTTATCAAACAATCTCTCGAATGTCTCCACTGGAGATTCCTCTTGCACACATTCTTTCAGGTCATTCAAGCGTTCAAGATGTCCACTGCTTTCATTCATTTGTAGATCTGGTATTTTTTTAGTCCATTTGGGTTCAGCCTCCTTGTCTGTCTTCCTTCTTTTTTTGTGGGTTTACTTTCCCTTGGTTACATTTGGTCACAAGTTCGGATAATGGGATACTATCATCATCACTATCGCTGGGGCTATCATAGTGCACTTCAACTTCTCCAGGTACATCAGCCGGAAACTGTGGCTGGTTACACACATCTTCATTGATATCTTCCTCGCCTGTTTGTGTGTCTACGTCTGGTGGAAGCGGAACAACATCTACCTTTTGATGACTTGTGCTTGCTACACAATCAAGAGCATTTTCCAATCTGTCATGGCGTTTACCATAGAAGCAGTCAGAACTTATAGTTCCAAACGTCGAAAAATTGTCAGGATCCATCCCAGTAATGGGACTATGACAAAATAAAACACATGATATTTTCTCCTACACATGTGCTCAGTGTACTCATTTGAGTACAGTAAACAAACAGCTGACTATGCAGATAAACAAATGTAAACAGCATGCGTAACTATACGAAATCTACTTATATACATACCTTCCAATATGTATTTGATCACAAAAACGATTATAATATAGTTTTATAAACCAAAATATCAAGTTTAGGAATATCACCACGTGTATGCTTTCTTTCATGAAACAAACAGTTGAATTACGAAACGTCAACAGCGCCTCTTTAGCCATGCCTTAGAAACTTTACTTCATAGATGCTACTGAAACATATAATGTGGTGCATAGTAACATTTTAGGTCCTAGATGTCGCTACAGGTAACATTTGTAAGCTGTACCCAAATGAGTACAGTGGGCACAAATGGGTTAAACTTTGTCTAAGCACAAACTAAATGAGGATCTTACGGAAATGAGCCGTACCGAAGCCGGCCGTACTGGACGTATAGAGGGAGCTATTGCAGCGTTGCCGTTGACTAGGACGCGGCCTTGTTTAGAGGTAGCTATGGTACAATGTGTCAACGAGAAGTTCCGTATCGAGGCGAAAAAAGTGAAACCGAAATTCCGAATCGAAGACAAAGTTCGTATCAGCAAGTTCAAACACAACTTTCAGAAGGGTTACACACCCAACTGAACTACGGAAATATTTACCGTCGCTACTGTAAGAAATGCCGACCCGGTAACGCACAAACTGAAGGATTATCAGGATCAGTCCATCGAAGGCGGTTTCTCACCAGTATTAAATATCTTAGTAAGTAGGCTAGGCTGGTTCGAGCTCACGCACGTGACCAAAAATGGTGGGAAATTTGAATTTTGTCGAAATGCGCAAACGTCATGGCGGGAGATTTGAATTCACGCCGCAGAGCTCTAACATTGATCGAACCCCCACTCCCCGACCTCCGCCATTGGTCGAACCATCACTCCCCGACCTCGCTTGCAGCGCCATTTCGGAACTCCGCCATTGGTCGAACCCCCGACCTCGTTCACACCGCAATCTTGATGACCTCTGCTATTGATCGAACCCCCACTCCCCGTCCTCGCTCGCAGCGCCATCTCGGAGCTCCGCCATTGGTCGAACCCCCTCCCTCGCTCGCAGCGCCATCTCGAGGGGAATTTGAATATCCACTCCTCGACCTCGCTCGTAGAGCCATCTCGATGACCCGATAGAGCTCCACCATTGGTCGAACCCCTCCCACTCGCCGATAACGTCACGCGTGCAGGTTCCGACTTGCGCGTGCAGGCTCGGACTTGCTCTGAGCAATCTTGCTATCAAAATTCAACGCTACTGCGCACTTTCGATTCTGGAATTGTTGACAGACCTTGAGACATGATGATGTCAGCCCCGAGCAATCTTGCTATCAAATTTCACCGACTTGCGCGTGTAGGCTCGGACTTGATCCGAGCAATCTTGCTATCAAATTTCAATGTCACCGCGCTCGTGCCATCAGTCACATCTCGCTTTCAAAAGACCAACATGTCTTCCAATCAGTGTAAGAATATCGTAAACGTCCATCGACAGGCTTTCGAGTTCATCGCTCGCAAAAGCGTTTTCCCACCAAGATCACGCAATGGATCCGACGTAGGACCAAGAGTTTGCGGTTACTCAGCCGATTGATGCGCCGAGAGGGAACATCGGTGCCCATCAAACAACGGAACTTTGACTCCTTCCGCTTCATGGCATCGTCGCTGAAAAAGTTGGCGTCTTACCTCGCGGAGCCGAAAATCACCAAGAGCGAGTTCCGAACCGAGCAGTTTGATTTACTCACGAGGAAAGAGGTCTTCCCTTACGAGTTCCTCAATTCGTGGAACAAGCTGGATGCGACGGAGTTGCCGACCAGGGAGCAATTTTATAGCAATCTCAACGGCAGCGACATCTCCGACGAGGACTACGAGCACGCCCAGAGGGTCTGGAGGAAATTCAGCATCGAAACCCTGGGCGAGTACACGGACCTCGGACCTCGACCTGAAAACCGACGTCCTGCTGCTGGCCGACGTGTTCGAGAACTTTCGCAACAACTGTCTCGAAGTGTACGGTCTGGACCCAGCCCACTACTACACCACACCCGGCCTCACGTGGGATGCCATGCTCAAGTACACCGGGATTGAGCTGCAGCTGCTCACTGACATCGACACGCTGATGTTCGTCGAGCGGGGAATCAGAGGTAGAGTCAGTCAGTACTGCGTTACACACGAGCCAATAATAGTACATGAGGGATTATAATCCGGAAGAGGGGACAAAATATCTCATGTACTACGATGTGAATAACCTGTATGGCTGGGCAATGACGCAACATCTCCCGTACGGGGGCTTCGAGTGGGTATTGAATCTCGACACCAACTTCTAGTGGAATGTACCCGACGAATCACCCATTGGTTACATACTCGAAGTGGACTTGGACTATCCAGAAGCGATCCACGATGCTCATCGAGACCTGCCACTGTGTCCGGAGCAGACGAAACCATCGGGATCGAGGGAGTCCAAGCTTCTGACGACTCTGTACCCGAAATCACGCTACATCATCCACTACCGCAACTTGAGGCAAGTTCTCGAGCACGGTCTCAAGCTCACCAACATCAGCAGAGCCTTGAAATTCAACCAATCACCGTGGCTCAAGAACTACATCGTCCTGAACAGTGATATGAGGAAACGAGCCCGAAATGAGTTTGAGAAGAACCTGTTCAAACTCATGAATAACGTGATGTTTGGCAAGACTATGGAGAGCGTGCGCAAACGTGTCGATGTCCAACTAGTGACCAAGTGGAAGGGCAGATACGGTGCCGAAGCACTCATAGCCAAGCCCAACTTCCACAACCGAGCCGTTTTCGTGGAAAATCTCGTAGCCGTGCAACTCAACAGGATCGAAGTTCTGCTCAATAAGCCGATCTACGTGGGATTTTGCGTACTCGATTGGTCGAAGACGTGCGTCTACAACTTTTACTACGACTTCATGATCAAGACCTTCGAGAGAAATTGTGAGATGAGAACATCTACGTTGTGATGAAGCGTCGCATTAAGCACTTCGACTCGTCCGACTACCCCGCCGAGAATGCCTCGAGATGCCGTGGGTCAACAAGAAGGTGGTCGGCCTCATGAAGGACGAGTACAACGGCGCAATCATGACGCAATTCGTGGGCCTGCGTAGCAAGATGTACATCGTGCGGGTTAACGGTGAAGACCGCATGAGTTAGGCCAAGGGTGTTAAGACGTCGATTCTGAAGAGGACCATCGATTTCGACGACTATGTCGACTGTTTGCGTCAAAACATGACGAAATACCGATCGCAGTACCTCTTCCGTTCGAGACTGCATGAACTACAGACCGTGCAGCAGACGAAACTTGCACTCAGTCCGCATGACGACAAGAGGTGCCTGCTACCGGACACCGCGGACACTCTTTCCTGGGATCACTATAGAATTACTAATGTAAATATGGGTGTGGATGAATAAATGAATGTAAATATGGATGTGGAGGAATAAGTGAATAGAATTACGGATGTAAATATGGACTTTGAAGAATAAGTGAATTATTTACTTATTCAACTGTTTTGTGAATCATCGAAACCCAACCATTTCACAAATAGTCTACATCCGCGTCTCTTTAGCACCCTCTCCACGAGGTAGACGTCGGGATGTTTGACTGCGGTAAGTTCCTCCTCGTAGAAAGCACCTTCGATGGGTTGATCCTTGTAATCCTTCAGCTGGTACGTCACTGGATTGGGGCTCTTTACCCCAGCGATGGTGAATATCTCCGTTGTCTAGTTGGGTGTAAACCCTTCTCGAAGACGTGCTTAATCAGAGCTGACGTCATGATGTCTCAAGGTCTGCCAACAATTCCAGGAATTGGAAGTGCACAGCAGCGTTGAAATTTGATAGCAAGATTGCTCGGAGGTGACGTCATCATGTCTCAAGGTCTGTTAACAATTCCAGGAATTGAAAGTGCGTAGTAGCATTGAAATTTGATAGCAAGATTGCTCGGAGCAAGTCCGAGCCTGCACGCACAAGTCGAAACCTGCACGCGTGACGTTATCGGGGAGTGGGGAGTTCGACCAATGGTGGAGCTCCGTGATGGCGCTGCGAGCGAGGTCGAGGGTTCGACCAATGGCGGAGCTCCGAGATGGCGCTGCGAGCGAGGACGGGGAGTGGGGTTTCGACCAATGGCGGTGTTCCGAAATGGCACTGCAAGCGAAGTCGGGGAGTGAGTGTTCGACCAATGGCGGAGGTCGGGGAGTGGGGGTTCGACCAATGGTAGAGCTCTGCGACGTCAATTCAAATCCCCCGCCTAGACTATCTATTTATCTCGACGTTTACCTTGTTTCTACAAGGTGCTCAGGCGAAGTGGGAAGACAATTTGCAAATTGGTTAGGTTTTGATGATTCGCGTAACAGTTGGATTACAAATAAAGTAGACAGTGAAATAACAAATAATGATTCTTTTATTTACTTATTCCTTAAAATATGCAGAGGTAACTCGTGCGCTATGGGGGACAGGTGACGTCATAGAGCCTCTGGAAGTCTGTGCATACTCTTCCTTAATTCCTTACACTATACGACGCGCGTGTAGGTATGACCTTGAGTTAGATTCGTCACCCGCGCGAGGGCGCGCGCACATCATGTACTCCTAATTCTTCGCCGATATTATTTTACCGAACGTCGAACGCGCGCACTCGTGCGTTATTTTTCTGCTATACCGTATGACTCGCGAAGACTGCCATTGTTAGACCCTACTTATTTATTCATCGTGTTCTTCGTTCGAATACATTTTACCGAATAATGCACTTCTATCGCTATATTGCAGACGTATGCTATGGGGGAACGGCGACGTCATCGAGCCTCTATTCTTCATTCGAATTATTTTTAACGAGCAATAAATACACTTCTGCAGCTATACTGCAAACGTTTGCTGTTATACGCGTAGTGCGATGTATTAAGAAGAATTTCCCCACCTCAGTAGTAGAAAATTTCGCCACCAGGCGGCGCGTTGAACTTTTTTTTTGCAGCTGCAAAAGAGGCGTGGGCTAAAGGTATATCGTAAAAGAAAACACGTTTAGCAAGGCGGTGGGATGGGAACGGCAGCCTGAGAGGTAGGGGATGCGTTACGTCGCACGGCGACCCTCCGTATTGGGGCAACCACTATGGGAACTCCACCACCGTGAAGCTAGTCGCGACGGTGGGAATTCCCTATAGTGGTTCCGTTACTATTGATTGAAAATGGTTGGGTCAGAATTTGGCCGGTTATGTAGGAATGCCCCATATACAAGAGTGTAAGGAGCGTAAAACGTGCGAAGTTATTCAGATTAATTCCTATCTTTCTACATGACAAGATAGAACAAGACAATTAAATAAATACCAATATACATATAAACAGCACGCACATACGTATATTGTTCGTTTGATTGTTTTATTGCATCTCATCACGCTGAAAAATGCGAACTGAGGTATTGGTTTGGAGTCAGAAAATACTATGGAAGTGACACAACGCAGGGTCTAATATACTCATAATGCTTGTACATGCCCGTACGATACTTGGGTAGGTACTATATTAGATTGGAGTCAGAAAATGCTGTGGAAGTGACGCATCACAAGTTCCAATATAATGCGTACATGCCCGTACGTATAGGTATTTGCATAGATTAAACGCCATTTATTGCAAACTTTAAAAAGATACAATACAAAATGTGTTCCCCCGGAGGAACAATACTCCTCCGGAGGGAAAATAAATGGCGCCTGGCGCCAGTATAAAACAATTTAGAATGATAGTGAGTAAGACATACAGGGTGTAAAAAAATCCCGGGACGGCCGAATATTGTGAAAAATATTCGTCGCATAGAAAAACAAAAAAACACGTATTCAATAGTTTTAAAAGTTCTATCCAGCCATATTAAACTCGACCCCCTCCCCCTTTCCCGCGGGGGGGCGAGGGGTAACTTCAAATTTTTAAATGGAAACCATCAATTTTTATATCAGATTCGAGTTTTGCATTAAAAAATAAGAAACTTGTCTGAAATATTTTTTTGTATCTTGGGTAGATGGCGCTCCAATCGATGGGGAAAACATAAAAATACAAAATCCTAAAAATTAATGGAAAAAAACTTCAAAACGGAAAACAAGAAAACACGGTTTCAATAGTTTTAAAAGTTCTATCCAGTCATACCAAACTCGACCCCCCCCCCCCCACTCCCTCGATTTTAGGATTTCGTATTTTTATGTTTCCCCCATCGATTGGAGCGCCATCTACCCAAGATACAGAAAAATATTTCAGACAAGTTTCTTATTTTTTAACGCAAAACCCGAATCTGAAATAAAAATTGGGGGTTTCCTTTTAAAAATTTGAAGTTACCCCTCGTTCACCCGCGGGGTGGGGGGTCGAGTTTGATATGGCTGGATAAAACTTTAACTATTGAAACCGTGTTTTCTTGTTTTTCTATGCGACGCATATGTTTTAAAATATTCGGCCGTCCCGGGACTTTTTTTTTACACCCTGTATAAATATAAGGGGGGCGGCTATCTTTCCACCCCCCGCTATTGGGGGCCCGCCATTATCACGGTAGAAAAAAGATTTATTGGTTTGGCGGACCCTAACAATGTGATATAGGAAATCCCTCGCCGCCCAGCGGTCGGGGGATGTGGCGCCATATCTGCGGGGACAAACACAGGACACCACAAAACACAGAAATCCATGGGCCACCCCAGGACCAGCCGCTCCACGCTCCTCTTTTCAGTGGACCAAGGCCGGCTGGCCCAGAGGGTACCCGCCCCACCGCACAACACAAGGACAGGACAAGACCACACGGACAGCACAGAACAACACAAATCACCAATACAGTACGGTGGGCAACATGTAGGTATGCAGATAGATTAAGGTTAAATTTAATAAATAGGTAAATTAACTAATATAGCATGATAATAACAATTGTACTAATAATAGTAATAATATGAGACTAGTTTGGTAATAATAAAAATAGAGAAAATATTAATATTTAACAAGAAAGCAATTAGTAGGTAATGTAAACTGTTTAGTATATAGCATAAATTTAGCACTCTTATTTTACAGGAGGGAAGGGCGGCCATTCAGTGATTCCGTGTATGCAAATAAGTAAATCAACGGCTCAATAAATAGTTTAAGCTAGGAGAAGTAAGTTAATTCATGATGTGGTAATTGCGTAACAGTGAAGCGGCAAATGAAGATGAATGAAGTGAATGAAAGAGATGAAATTATATACAATAGGCGAAAGATGACATGAGTATGAAAAACTAAGAGAGCTGCCACCCAATAGCGGCCAGCCCTTTTCCAGACCAAGGTAAGAGATAGAGAGAGAGAGAGATAGAGAGAGATAGAGATAGAGATAGAGATAGAGAGATAGAGAGATAGAGATATAGAGATATAGAGATATAGAGATAGAGATAGAGATAGAGATAGAGATAGAGATAGAGATAGATAGATAGATAGAGAGAGAGAGAGAGAGAGAGAGAGAGAGAGAGAGAGAGAGAGAGAGAGAGAGAGAGAGAGAGAGAGAGAGAGAGAGAGAGAGAGAGAGAGAGAGAGAGAGAGAGAGAGAGAGAGAGAGAGAGAGAGAGAGAGAGAGAGAGAGAGAGAGAGGGAGAGGGAGAGGGTGGGGCAGGTATGTAAGTATCATTTTCGGGTACAAGAGGCGCACACAGCCTGACGCCGGTCAAATGTTCCACGTATATGTCGCGTGACCAGATCGTGTCCGAAACAATGAGTCGGCGCATCATTGATGCATACACGGAGAAATCCGTAGCCATCTCAGCACCTTCTTATTGCTCCAGTGCCACAACACGAGGGCACCGTCGATAAAGGCGCCAACCACGACCTGGTACCTCTGCGCCTGCAGCAGGTCAGTTAGAGAGGTGCGTATTTGGCGTGTCTCCGCGCTAGAGCGGGGCTAGAGCCTCATCCCACTCCTGCAGGCGGTTCTCAAAAGGCATCGTCACGTCTAAGATGGTAATGAGGAACTTGCATGAAATTTCTTTTTTCCTTGAAAATTTTACTGAATAAAGCTATCGTGTTATAAAAACCAGGAAGCACTGTATTTTTTAATAATATGTAACTATATTAGAGAAAAAGAATTAATTAATCGTGCCTTAAAAGCCTAAACCACGCCCCGACCTAGAACGCAGTGTCATTGGCCTAGACGCTTTTACTGTTCCGTGACGTCACACATTCGATGATCATTGGCTAAATCTCAATTTCAACCAATGACTGTCGAGTGCTCCTAACTACGTCCCGCCACAGAACGCAGTATGATTGGCCGATAGCGCTTTTACTGTTGCGTGACGTCACACATTGCTTCTCGCTGTTTGCGCGGCTCTTTCAAACGCTACATTTTTAACTCAAATTTGTGAAGGTATCCGACATGTTAACACCATAAGTTTATATGCCGTTGAAATTGTAATTTTTTACTCTATTTTTTAAGCGAATAAAAAAATCATGCAAGTTCCTCATTAGACGTGACCGGTCATCCCGGATAACTATATCCGGCCGAAGTTGGGCCAATTCGCCAACCACCCCTTCCACAGGGCGGTTTGTGGTCACAACGCCAGGCAGTTTCAAAGCTTTGACTAACCGAGCAACCATCGCATCATGCCGACGCTGAATTGCGTTCAAGTGAGGGGAGCAGTGTTCGAGCACATAGGACAAAGTCTCAAGGGTGTTTCCGTACCGTCGGCATCGTTTATCGTTCGCGTCCCAAGGCCTCGCCCCGTTAAGAGGCAGGACATTGAGACGCGCTCGATGAATGAAGCGCCAGTCAGAATGATGGCTGAGATGGAGCCAGCCTGTTGCCAGCCTTTTCAGGAGTCGGTCAACTTCACCGAGCGGCCCATTCTCCATCCTCATTCCCCTTAGACCGAAGTCCATACACGGCAGCACAAACTTGGCTACCGCGTCAAACTTCTGCCAAGGGGCGAGTTGGGAGGCATCAGTCGCTCTGAGGCATTCAACGATGTCAACGAGCGTCTTTATTGAGGTCTGACGCACGTTGGCACCGGTGGGCGTTCCCAAGTGGGGGTAGTCGTCAATATCCGTTAGGGCACGGACGGGCTCTTGGAGAGCGAACACAGTCGGCAGCACATCATGTGCAGGGTGGCACATTTGACCGGGTTAAAGTGCAGCCCAATCCGCTATGCTGCATTCTCCGCTGTGGACAGGAGGAGTCATATCCCCTCGTGGTCATGGCAACCAATGCAAGGTCGTCCGCGTACGCCAGAGTGTTCAATCTCGTCCCGCGTGCGTCGTACCCCGCGTCCGTGGACGCAAGAGCACGCAGTATGGGGTAAAATGCGAACTGAGGTATTGGTTTGGAGTCAGAAAATACTGTGGAAGTGACAGAACGCAGGGTCTAATATACTCATAATGCGTGTACATGTCCGTACGATACTTGGCTAGGTACTATATTGGTTTGGAATCAGAAAATGCCGTGGAAGTGACGCACCACAGGGTCAAATATAATGCGTGTACATACCCGTACGTATATTTGCATAGATACAAGGATCATTTGAAAAGTTTCCGGCCTTTTTAGGAAAAAAGAATATATTTGAAGGTAAAAAAAATTTATTTCTCAACATAGTCTCCTGGTAACTCGATACATTTAATCCATCGTTACTCCCAACCTTCAAGCCGCCAGGAAAAAATTCTTTTTGTCCACCTAAAAAATACCGGTCTACAGCGATTTCCACCTCGGTATTTGTCCCAAATTCCCCCCCCCCCCCCCCCAAGAAATTTTGAATCCAGGTTTCATCGACGGTTTTCAAACATCGCAAAAATTCAGCTGGATTTTTTTTATATAGCTCAAGACACTCGGGCGACATGTCAAGCCGTACGCGCTTTTCAACAAACGCGACACCCAGCGTGCGGATAATTTTCTCATACCCAAATCCTCGTGCAAAATCTTATGCACCCGTTCAACTGATATCTTACAAGCCTCAACAAATTTGTTCATGGTCAATCGACGATGTTCCATCACAGTTTTAGTGCACTAAGTTCACAATTTCGTCAGTTTAAACAGTTTTTGAGCGCCCAGAACGTTCATAATAAAAAATGCTAATACGGCCTCGTTTGTACTCAGCCACCTAATGTTTGACGGTTGTGTACGAAGGGGATACTTCACCGTATACTGAGTCTAACTCGTCTTTTATTTCCTCAGTTTTTTTCCTTTCAAATAAAGGAACTTGATCTCACTGCGCGATACTCTATTTTCTCCATTGTCGACAGAAAATATCTCCTGTCAACTTTCTAAAAGTGCCATGAGCAAAGTACTGATTGGAATGACATGACATTTGTATGGGATAGGTACATATATCAATGCCATTTATCAGACAATAGCAAGAATTACATTTTATCATGACTACTTGTCTATAAGGCCGGAAACTTTCCAAATGACCTTCGTACTATATTGGTTTAGAGTCAGAAAATGCTGTGAGTGACGTTCCGCAGAGTCCAATATAATGCGTGAACATGCTCGTACGAGTACATATATTTGCGTAATCTTGGATCCGATAGCGCCAACCGATATGCATGTGCTACGCTGGCGTGTATAGAGGGGAACGGATTGTATACAGGGTGTAACAAAATAAGTGTAAAACATTTCAGGGGGTGATTCCTCATCGAAAAAGGGATAGGGTCTTTCATATAAAGAAACTTCATTTGAGAGCATCCCTTGTTAAGATACAGCCCCTTACAGGGGGTACATAAAATTTGTTTTACAATTTTTTTCACAAACACTAAAAAAGTTACAAATTGAAATTAACGCGACATTTTCTACTATCAAAAAGACACTTAGCCAGTAATTTATTTGGTTTACCCCATGGTTGTAAGGGGTGGAAAACGCAACGCAAGGGATGCTCAAATGAAGTTTCTTTATATGAAAGACCCTATCCCTTTTTCGATGAGGAATCACCCCCTGAAATGTTATACACTTATTTTGTTACACCCTGTATACAAATTGGTCTGATATAACTAACAAAAATGTCCATTACTATATTACATAAAATTAGTATCAAAAGATCATTTAAAATATAAAAATCTACTATGGAGGCACCAGTATTACACACTTTAAAAATTAAATACGAAAACCCGATAAAATGCAGATACGAGGTACTGCACTTTGACCCTCGATAAGTAGTTAGAGCCATCTACAGGAGAACAGCAGCTGTTAATGCAACCTCCTAATATATTCTAAATTATGCGCTATTGATTGCTGATCTAAGGTTACGACATGATTGGTTCTAACAACTTTCAGTGCCTGACAATTGCTTCTGAAGAAAATCTCTAAGCTCTATTCGCCGGGCAGATGTAACCACGTGGCTATGCACGAAATATCAAACATTAGTTAGGGTCATTGTTAGGGTTAGAAAGTTCGTCTCGCTAAAAGGTCCGGTAATGGAGAGCCTTTAACATCGCAATGTTCAGCGTTTCGTAAATTTGATGATAAGTAGGGAATCGCGGCACATGCAAGTGACTCCAAGCTCAGTTGACATTGCAGAATACCTGTTGAAAACAATAATACCGACGAAATATGAAGAAAAACTCCGACGATAAAATATTTTACAAATCACTACGTAACTTGTACAAATAATCACGAATTTGCCAACCTCCATTGGAACAATGAAAATAAAGATATTTTACTTCGTAGACATTTAAAGATGCTAAAAAATATTGTATAGAAAAAGAGACCCAAGAATTCCACGACTAGGCGGCACCGCTCCTAAACTTATGCCTAAAATGAGACATACGTAGGTTTCAAGTTCGACATGCACCTATTCGTAGTTTCCCGTGTCCAAGTACATGAGACCACAATTTTCGAAGTTCATGTCTAACGCACCTGTAGCTTTCGGGCTCCGGGTGTATCTCCTCTGACTATTTCCGGGACATTCTTCGGGACGTTTTCTGAGAAAGGGTATAGCTGGATAAGCATATAAAAAGTGCCCCCGCTTGAATTTTTTTTCCCATTCAGGTATATTGTGTGTTTATATATAAGTAAGCTCTCAGTAAATTTTTAGACAAAAATATTGATTTATAATCAAAAGTTATCGTCAAAAAACCGAAAAACGAAAATATTTTTTATCTCGAAAAAACTACTCGACCGATTTCGCACAGCAAAATATGTTATGCATCATCATGTAGCTAAAAAAAATTTGGATTGTTTCGCCCATAAATAAAGAAAAACAAGTTTGAATTTTTCAATAATTTTTATTTTGCATATAAAAAATAACACCCCCGCCGTTTTTTAAATATAGATTCTAGCACGACTAAACTATGACATATAACTTTTACAAGATGATTCTTTCGAGTAGTTTTCGAGATAAAAAATATTTTCGTTTTTCGTTTTGACGATAACTTTTGATTAAATCAATATTTTGATCTACAAATTTACTGAGCTTACTTATATATAAACACACAATATACCTGAATGGGAAAAAAATTCGAGCGGGGGCACTTTTTATATGCTTAGGGCCGGTTGTATAACCTTTCCTAGGACTTTTAGTACGAGATCCCACTGCAAAATTATGTAGGTATCTGTTTCCTGGTATCCGGTTTTTTCAATGAAACTTAATTCAAATTAATGATTAATGCCAATGTAATGTATTACTTCCGGGTTGCATATAAAAAAATTGGCCACAACTATTTTTAATTAAATATACTGTAAGTAATGTATTTGTATGAAATTGAACTAGGTATATGTTTTTTAAGTGAATGAAACGTCATTTAAAAGAAAATGATGTAAAGAATGTAGAAAAATATGGTTGCCAGCTCTCAATCAGCCGCAACCTCTAGGCAACCAGGTGTACACAGGTACATTATTGTTGATTATTTACGCTCATCGTGTTTTTCAAGAAAATAATATACCAAATTGACCAATTATCACCCAACTAAAACCGTGGGTAGAATCTCCTAAAAGTGTCAGTATTAGCGTTTTAGGAAGCGTTTTAGTCGAAATACTATGAGTGGGAGAAAAAAGCAGAAACGATGTGCACGCGTTCGCAGTGCAAAGAGGCAACGCAATTAAGGACCGAGCCATCCACTGCACGTGAGGCTCGGGAAGGAAACTCGAAATTGTATACAGTAAAAACGGTCCGATAACAGCTCCGTTCCTAGTGAAAGTTAGAGGAGAAAAGGGAAAAAAGGATACACATCCTTGAGTACCTATTTTGAAAGTCGAACCGAGAAAACCCGTCCTTTCTTGCCTAGGTGCTTAACCGGCCCATACACGATCCTGCATAACTGTCACATTTGAACGAAGAACCAATGCGTGCGTGCAAATGCGAATGTTTAAGTCACAAAACTGATAGCTCTGCCATTCATTTGTTTTCGAAGTACGTATACCGCTCAGGTGCCGCTGGAGTCATTTATAATTAAATTTGGCTTCAGAGGAGTGCGCTGCGTTTTTCGCAAAAACAGCGAAAAGTGTCGAACGTCTGCTTTCCCGGTAGCTGTCAGTTCGGGAGATCAAAGTGTCTAATCTCGAAATCGTGAATCTGTGGATAATGGTAAGTAATTTGTAGAAGTGATAAGGAATAATAATTCGGGTTTTTAAACACTGGGGGAATTTCATCGAAGAAATCCGTATGATTATTTCTTATCACTTTTACAAATTACTCACCATTGTTCACAAATTCAAGATTTCGAAATTAGACGCTTCGATCTCCCGAATTGACAGCTACCGGGACACGCTAACTGTACAAACTGAAAAGTAAATTGCAATTTTGCATCACCGTGTGTAGGCCGGTTTATAGCGGACTTCTACATATTCTACAAGTCTTGTAAAATTATTAGCTACACTTATAGGACCTTTCCCTATTTCTTACAAGTGTGGCGATGAAGCTTGTTACAGAATACTTAAGGACTTATAACTACAAGTGAATTTCTTACAAGTCCTACACTTGTTACACTTGTATGGCTTGTGTTATAGGCCCCAGATCTACGACACCGTAGTTTTCTAAATCGAGGTACAGCGCATCGTACGTTTCTGACTTCAAGTGTATCGCTTCGTATTTTTTCGCGTCCAGGTATATCACGACGTGGTTTTTAAAGCCCAGATAGATAGCATCGCAGGTTTCAGGCTCCATATGGATCCCTTTTTAGTTTTCCGCGTCCAGGTATACCGCACCGTAGTTCTCAAAGTCCAGATATAGTGCACCGTAGGTTTCGAGCTCTAGGTGGACATCTTTGTAGACTCCCGCATCCAGGTGTACTGCACCGTAGTCTTCTAGGTCGAAGTAAAGCGCATCATCGTTTCCGGGTCCAGGTGTATCGCTTCGTAGTTTTTCGTGTCCAGGTATACCGCGACGTAGTTTTCAAAGCCTAGGTTGAGAGCCCCGCAGGTTTCAGGTTCCAGGTGGATCCCTTCATAGTTTTCCACGGGAGACTATGAAGGGATCCACCTGTAGCATGAAACGTACGATGCGCTGTACCTTGGCTTAAAAAGCTACAATGCGGTGTAGGTACCTGGACGTGGAAAACGTCCTGGAGAATGTCTCGAAGAAGGTTCCGGAAAAAGTCCGAAGAATGTCCTCGAAAAGCCCTAGAAAACATCCCGGAGATATACCCGGAACCTGGAACGTGCAATGCGCTGTACCTCGACTTTGAAAAGTACGATGCGGTGTACCTGGACACGAAAAACTACGAATAGATACACCTGGAGTCTGAAATCTGCGGTGCTCTCAATTTGGGCTTTGAAAACTACGTCGCGGTATACCTGGACGCGAGAAACTACGAAGAGATACACCTGAAGCCGGAAACGTACGATGCGCTGTACCTCGACTTAGAAAACTATGGTGCGGTACGGTTTTAGCAGCGGTGCCGTTTAGGCGTAGAATTCTTGGGTCTTTTTTTTACACAATATTTTTAGCATCTTTAAATGTCTGCGAAGAAAGATCTGCTAGAAGTAAAATATTTTAATTTTCATTGTCCCAATGGAGGTTTGCAAGTTCGTGGTTATTTGTACAAGTTACATAGTGATTTGTAAAATATTTTATTGCCAGAGATTTTCTTCATACTTCGTCTGTATTATTGTCTCTGACAGGTATTCTGCAATGTCAACTGAGTTCGGAGCCACTTGTATATGCCGCGATTTCCTACTTCTGATCGAATTTACGAAACGCTGAACATCGCGATGTTAAAGGCTCTCCGTTACCGGACTTTTTAGCAAGACGAACTTCCTATGTAGCCCTAGTTATGATATTCCGAAATTAGTACATCGGTTATTGTCACAAAAATAAGACGCGCAGTAGTAGTTACTAAAAAGTAGAATATTTTAATTTTAAGCAGATATATTGTACATATCGAAGCCCAATGATTTTTCATAACCAACAATAAAAATGCTACGATGTTCGAAATTTCTTCCATACCTCCGTTTTTTTGCAGTTACTGGAGAGATAAGGTTTAGGAATTTTCTATAGAAACGGTTGCCGGGTACTGGTAAGTCGTTACACGGAGAAAAAAATCCTAGAAAAATGGCTGTGCTCCGCACAGTAAATTGGGTTCAAAATGCTCTTTTAGGAAATTTTCTTGTAGAATCCTGGAAAAATTAATCTATGTGACACTTAATTTTTGTCAAAACCTAACGGATTTTTTAATAGTGAGCTGATAAAAATTTGTAGCGCAGCACAATACAATTTGAATGACGCAATTGTTTTATTGTGTTGGAAAGGAAAAATTAACGGTTGATTAGATTAAAACAGTGTAGAGATTGAGAAATTTTATCCTGTTGGTACTAAACTTTTACCGTGCTGCCCGTGAATTACTCACCGACAGAACGGTATACTCCAGGTAAGGTACAACCCCAAGTGATGCGGCTATACGTACCTTGCCGCACTCTGACTCTAAAGCCGCGTCCCCACTATGCCAACTGGCAAGGCCAAATGGCAAAGCCAAGTGGCTTCCTTAATTTAGACCGGCACTCGTCGGGTTCGGATTAGCATGCCAATTGGTACTATTTTACCAACTGGCACGAGCCGGCAAAAACGTCCACATTACTCTTGGCTTTGCCATTTGGCCTTGCCAGTTGGCATAATGGGGACGCGGCTTAAGGCCTAAGGCCTAACTCAGACGGTGCGACATTCCTGCGGACAGCAGTGCGACAAAACGATCGCACTCTGTAGAGAGTAAACGGAGACGACTGTTATCGACCAGTCGCACCGTCTGTGCTTTACTGCGACTCCATGCTGACTTGCCACGTCTCCGCTACTCTCGACAGCAGTACGATAAAACGGTCGCACTCTGTCGAGAGTAGCGGAGACGCGGCAATTCAGCATGGAGTCGCAACAAAGCACTCAGATGGTGCGACTCGTCGACGATAGTCGCAATGCGTCGCAGGTATCACCGACAAAATTGTCGCAGGCGTAACTCAGACGGTGCGACTTTCCTGCGACAGCAGTGCGACTGTCGACCATCTCCCACCTCGCGCTTGTCTGTATAACATCTACAGTGGCGCACGGAGAAAAAAAAAGTGAAAAATTCCCCTTTTTTTATTAGTAACGCTGCACCATTGTGACAATCAACCAGATATTACTGTGAGATAGGTAAGAAATTATCAATGGGCTGGAAAATTATTCTTCTGAAAAAAGGGAATTTTCGGTGAATTTTCAAATTCCCAGCAAAATAAAGTAAAAACTACGCAGCAGTATAGCAGTAGCTCTACTGTTTATGGTGAACATATATTCTTCAGCACTGGATTTTTTCCTTTTTACTGCAGAAAATCTTCACCGTCAAGTGTTAATGTTACATTCGGTCTTATAGACCAATCAGGATCAAGTATTCCGTTGTTCGTAACCCCACCACAACAGAATACTTGATCCTGATTGGTCTATTCGCTTACGCTTACGCCTTACGGCCTTACGGAATGTTGTGTGTGATGGCCCTTAGCGACAGTCAGCTGATCCGCCATATTCGCGCTCTCATCGTCATTGAATGCGTTCAACGTTGTCTTCAATTAATAATTTGTCTTTACTTTGATGTATTATATAATTATTAACGGGATCCCGGCAGAGGGACGAAAAAAACACGAGTCACCGGGTCGATGTAAATGACCACAAAACTAGAGAACTTTACTGAAAAGGTCACAACGTGCGGTAGTGTAGTGGAAAAATGCAAACTAGATCGCTCGTCCTGATAGACGAGCCAACCGACGAATGCGCATACGTATGCGCGTTAGGGGCCGTCCATAACGGCGCATCGCACCTCGCACCGCACATCGCACCGCACATAGCCTGGCCCATAGCATGGAGCAGTGCTCATAGTGACGCCTCGCATCTAGTCTAGCCATTCAGTCATACTAAAGTCATTCTAACAGGAACTCTATAACCCACTTGTCTCTAACAAATTACAGAATCATTGTTCGGTTTAGAGTAAGATACAGCAAAGCTACATAGGTATACCGGGTGTTCTCAAACCTCTGACCCAGAGGAAAACCCTATGTTCATTAAAAAATTACGGACACAATGCAATTGATTTTATTGAAATCCGTTAAGAACTTGCGGCGAAATTAATTACTAAAAAGTAATTAATATTTTGAATTTATTCGGCATTGATGACGTCATATCAAGGCTCATGAGGATAATGTTTATAATAACGATAGCAAATGCGATTATCTTAATTAATATATTGATTAATTGATATATGACATCATCAATTCCGAATAAATTCAAAACATTTATTACTGTTTAATAATTAATTTCTCCGTAAATTCTTAACGGATTTCAATAAAATCAATTGCATTATGTCCGTAATTTTTTAATGAACATAGGGTTTTTCTCTGGGTCAGAGGTTTAAAAACATCCTGTATATATTGAACTGTATTAAGCCATTGACCTTGACATTTTAAAATCCTTTTTCTTTAATTTTTTAACCTTCCAGCGGAAGATGAGATTTCACCTCCGTGAACTGTCTCTCATTCAGAAGTCAACGCTGTTACATGTAATCATAGCAAACTAAAAACAAATTATCAATTTTAGGGATATTTATGAAGTAAATAGAATAATGTTTAATTGCAATCACTGAAATGAATGACCTACTATCGAAATAAGCAAAAACTACTCGATATCAGGCACTTATGTGAAGGAGCAGCGAAAGTACAATTTATTACCCGACTACCGGGAGAGGTTCCATCATTTAACAACCGAAAAAAAATAAAAACGGCGGGTCCAACGGGCGTGGTGTAAATAGAATACCCAGTCTAGCGACAGCGACACGCGTCGGGGTACCTCGAGTCGCAAGCGAAGAGCCACTCGACCGCGTGCTCAAATTTCAGGAGCCTCGCGGGAGGGCACGGAAACCCTCTGCCTTTCGCTCTCCTCGGACAAAGTGCAGACCCGCAATAAATCCAACTATTGCGGTGCACATGCACTTGTCCGGGGACGGCACCAATCGGACGAAAAAACATTACCTGAATCTTTTCAGATTTTTTTCACGCGCCGTTAATGGTATAAATCGATTTGAAAAATAAATTTTAACTTTAAAGAGTTTCAAGTACCTATACATGCAAATTTTTGTTTTTTCTCCATTTTTCAAAGAAAATATATAAAAATTGTTAAGTGACATTAAAAGGCATTTTTTTACAAGAAAGTGAAAAAAACACCAGAAAATATTTATTGCGCCAATGCGACAGTCGATTTTTCTTAAAAAAATTCAGTACATTTGAAATCAATAAAAACTGTGTCGAAAAAAATGTGGTAGTGGAAGGGCCATTTCTTCATGAAGAAAAAAATGCTTCTTAAGTTTTTTGTCTTAAAAAATTTTTTTTTTCATCAGAAAATGTTCATCATCCTTCTATGCATCTATGCATAGAAACAAAGAACATTTTCGGATTTTTGAAAAAATGTTTAAGAGAAAAAACTTAAAAAGAATTCGTTTAAAAATCAGAAAATTTTCTTTATCCTTCTATGCATCTATGCATAGATGCATAGAAGGATACATGACAGTGATTTAAAAAAATTTGTTAAGAGAAAAAACTTAAAGAATTTTTTTCTTCATGAAGAAATGGCCCTCCCACTACCAAAATTTTTTCTGCATAGTTTTTATTGATTTCAAATGTACTGAATTTTTTTAAGAAAAATCAACTGTCGTATTGGCGAAATAAATATGTTCTAGTGTTTTTTTTCACTTTTTTGTAAGAAAATGCCTTTTAATGCCACTTAAAATTTTTTGTATTTTTTTTTTTTTTAATTGAGAAAGAACCAAAAATTGTCATGTATACAAAGTTGTTTATGAGATTAATAGTATACTTGAAACTTTAAAGTTAACATTTATTTTTCAAATTGATGTATACCATTAACGGCGCCTGAAAAAAATCTAAAAAAAATTAGGTAATGCTTTTTCATCAAGTATGACTATGTAAATAAAAATCAGATTTTTTTGAGACCCTCATGAAAAAGGTGGCTGTCTTCACAGAGAATGCCCCATATGGTAATTTAGATTAGAAGTAGCAGAGTGCCTCTGCAACCTGGGGTCAAAGAAGGAGAAAAAAAGTGGAAGACCATCAAATGACACTCAACAATTAATTGATGAAAAAATAAAAAGAGGGCCAGCAGCTCGTATCCCTCCAATGAATATTAGAAACGACGAAGCGTCATTGGATAAAATACTCGTACGATTCCTCAAGACAAAGGTGCAAGTTTCCTACTTGCAAAGGGTTTACCCATTTCAAATGTGACAAAAATGTGGAGTGTTTTTGTGCCTCACAAAAGGCAAAAATTGTTTTAGATTAGGTATTTCATTCTTAGTTTGTTCTGTAATGTTGCAAATATGCAACATAATTAGTTTTGTTAACAGTTGCATGCTGTAGTTAATATGCAGTAATTTGTTTTTTGTTTCAATAGGCGTTAAAATTTAATAAACATTTTTAATAATATTTTTTACTAATCAGATATATAATCGAATACGAAAAATAATGTTTTCATTTATTTAAAAAAAATCATGCAATGATACGACGGAGCACTGGGAGATGTGCGATGCTCGAGGCTCGAAGAAATATACCAAGCTCTATTTCTTGCGCGAGGGCGATGGTACCATGCCATGTGCGAGGCGAAGGGCCGTGCGCCGTTATGGACGGGCCCATCTCTTTCCACACACGCGCCTATTTACCTCGTCTATACCAGGCTAAGGGCGGTGCGAGGTGCGGTGCGCCGTTGTGTGGACGCTCTATTCCTTGTGCGAGGGCGAAATGTGCGAGGCGAAGGACCGTGCGCCGTTATGGACGGGCCCATCTCTTTCCACGCGCCTATTTACCTCGCCTGTACCAGGCTAAGTGCGGTGCGAGGTGCGGTGCGCCGTTATGGACGCCCACTTACGCGTTGCGAGGCGTTCAGCAACACATCGTGGTCAGGACGCTGACGCCACGCTGCTGTAACGAGGGGCATGATTGGAGGAACGAAAAGTGCATCGTTCTAACAATAACAGTCATATACGAGCCTGCTATCTGAAAAGATTTGGATATGCTTGGAGAGTATTACAGCCGTCTGATATTGATGGGTGTTTCGTGACTCATCTTACGCGAATCCCAACAGGGCATAAGTGCATCATTACCAAATGGATATCAGGCTTTTCAAGACATTCGTTTGTAATAAATAAATTGGAATTTTTTGTGTTTAGATATGTGCAAGGCTTTTAATTCTATTTTACCAATTTGAATCCTTATTAATAGTTTTTTATTGAGATATAAATAAATTTTATTTATGTAAAAATTTACATTTACATGGGTTAAATTTTACTAGTTTATTAATCAAAAATGACTTTTCGATTTTCATAAAAAAATCTCATTCCAAAAGGAAAAATTTGTCTCATACTTAGTGAAAATGTTTACTTTTTGCATATAAAATTTGCTATGTCGGTAAAGAAATTTGTTTACTTTTCGGAAAGGAACTTTTTACTACTACACAGAAGGGGAAAAATTCTACCGTTTGTTAATTCGGTGCACAGTTAGTCAGAAAAATGACACCTTTTCCTCATCTTCTAGGGGTTAGAAGTTCTCTTTTTTTTTCTCTCCGTGCGGTGTCGTTATGTTAGTTTGTCGTTCATCTGCTCACAGGGTGCGACTGCACGGCGACAAAACTGTCGCTGGAAAGTCGTCGATTGCTGCGACAGAGTGCGACCGTTTTGACGTAAACGGAGACGACTGTCGTCGACGAGTCGCACCGTCTGAGTGCTTTACTGCGACTCCATGCTGATTTGCCGCGTTTCCGCTACTCTCAACAGCAGTGCGACAAAACGGTCGCAGGAAAGTCGCACCGTCTGAGTTAGACTGTCGGGGAAAACCCCTTACCCCTTACTTCCCGACTCACAATCAGGGGAATTTTGGACTTAGGTACGCGACGCGCGGAATAAAGCTACCGACCGGAGCGTCCGGTCTTCACTTGTAATCGAGCAACCACCGCGGACACTCCGCCTTGAGCTGTACTACTCCTGGCCGAAATAAACTTCACACGGAATCTGCAGCCTTCCGCCCGATTCCTGTCACTGCATGGATGCAATCCTCGTTTCCACGCGCCGGAACAATTGGTTGGTGTTGGGGGAAAAATAGTATAAGTCCAAAATTGGCTAAAATATGTTGAGTAGATTAATCACTTCTGAAAACGGGTATCTAAGATAATAATAAAGTAAGACTTAAGGGAGATTCTTACGGGGTCGTGAACTGGGCGAGAGCACTACCTGTTAGCGAGTACAAAAGGTATTGCTCTCGCCCAGTTCACTACCCCGTGAAAACCTCTTTTATTTTTATTTTGCGGCACGGCAATTTTTCTTTTGCAGCACGGCGATTTTTATTGTGCTCCAGTGAGATAATATTTACAGTGATACTTAATAATTTTTATACGGCCAATTAGTAATATTTCTTATTGTAATTATTAACTTTTGTTGTGCTTGCAGTTTCGACCCAAAATATAAAATGGCACGGTAATTTTTGCCAAAATTTCAGAACAAAAATTCTGGGATTTTTCTCTCCGTGTAGAGCTAATCATTACACAGTACCTCAAGTCGACAACCAATAGCGTACGGTTTAGAGTGTACTATGGCATATCGCCTACTTAAATACCATTCTCAACGCCGATACTTGAATACAGTATATGTAACAACCAATATGAGATTAGAAAATAAAATTAACAATCACATTTATATAGTTTTAATTACCTTTCCAATGCCAAAGTATGTTAGAAGTGCGAGGGAAGGAGCAGCGAAAGAAAAGACTATTAAATGCCTTCCTATTCTCTTCTTATCTACTCCTTCGTGTAACAAGAAAGATACAAGACCAAACGCTGCAGGTGCCTGTAAAGATGTAAACAAAATATAAATTACTTATTCGTTAATTTAAGTCTACGCTTCTGGGTACCTGATGTATAAACATAGTGAAATAAAATTCCCTCGCTTCTCAACATTTTTGATGTGTAAACATCTATGCTATGGTTCTGCGGTAGGACCTTCCTGGGAGATGGAGCGTCAGACGTAAACCATGTAGATGTGACTGCGTCAGTGTGTGTGTGGCGCTACTGCGCATACTATTCGCGCAAGCTGGATTATCTCAACGGGAAAACATTTTAGAGACAAATGTTTAATACAAAACTTTAAGGATTTTCCCTTGGCTACCCAGTGGTCGTATTGGATTTGACCTTGACCGTGACCTTTAAGGTAATATCAAATGCCTTCCTAAACCGTTCATCCGATTGCGATGAAACTTTGGGGAATGGTTGGACGCATGCCCGCGAAGGTTTTTGAGTTAGTAAATCTTATACAGGGTGTTCAAAAAGTACTGGTACTGATGATTATTATGCCTTCCTAAACCGTTCATCCGATTGCGATGAAAAGTTGGGGAATGGTTGGACGCATGCCCGCGAAGGTTTCTGAGTTAGTAACTCTTATACAGGGTGTTCAAAAAGTACCGGTACGGATGATTATTATGCATTCCTAAACCGTTCATCCGATTGCGATGAAAATTAGGGGAACAGTGGACGCATATCCACGAAGGTTTGAGTTAGTAAATCTTATACAGGGTGTTCAAAAAGTCGAACTATACTTGACCTAAATTTGACCTTCGCTGACAATAAAGGTAACATATAAAAAATGGTCAAGGACACATTTGAACGTGAAAAAAAATTAATTTGACCTTGACATAACCTTGAAGGTCATGGTCAATGTCAAATCCAGTATGACCATTGCGTAGCCCGGGAAAAATACTAAAAGTTTTGTATTGAAAATGTATTTAAACAATGGTGGACGGACAAAATCAATCCACAATCTACCCGTGCGAAGCCGGGACGGGCTGCTAGTAAGTTATAAATCTAATATAATAATAATAAATATTTTATTATAGAAAAAATTAAACTTCTTTATGTCGAACTGCGACGTCATATTCCCCAATTAAACTCGGACCGCAGATAATTGTAAGATGTTTACACATCCTCCGTGAGTACAACGGCACTCACACCTTTTTTTTAAAACATACTATTTCTTGATCAATAGAAATTTTATGTCTTTTGGAATAAAATCATCTAAGATAGATAAGAATTAAAGGGCATTACCGATTCCAATTACTCACTGCATTTTATGTACACTATAATGCCCAGGTAGAGAACATTCACGCTTTGATTCAATTTTGTAATACATACCAGAAATTTGGTATCCACCTCTTTTCTTAACAAACTTTATGCGGAATAAAAATCGATTATAAGCAAAATTACCAGATGCATAACAACGTGTAATTCAATTTAGCGAGAATATATTGGTCATTAATTATCAAGGGCCGACGTTTGAAACTTTTGAAAAGTTACAAAAAGAAAACTCACTGTTTCCGACTAATTTTGGGTCGCTGAATGCGAATATGATAGCCGTTTTCCTCCATTAGCTCGTATTTTTGTGTAACGCATAGTTGCCAATTTTACCATAAAATTTACTGGGCGAAATAAACTATTATCAAGGTTACCAGCCCAATAATTATTATAATGAGTTCATTGAGTACGAAAAAGGAATTAATTTCGTTTAATTGGGTAGGGGAGAAGTGTGTACCTTGGGACACTGTGTACCTTAGGACATTCCCATAGAAAGCAAACAATTTAAAGTTTGCTACAGGGTACGGGCTGAGTTTAATGCCTTGCATGATAGATGTCTCCACACAGAATTTGGAATCTCTTCTACTTCAATATGGCGAATGTGACAGGCAAACTGACTGTAGCCACCTCAGAGAGAGTACATTTTTATTTTCTGGTATCGTTTGGTTTGGAAAAAGAAGTAAGTCTTTTTTTGCAATTTTATGCATGTTACTGTATTTGGCGCATATTTTTACCGATCTTAACCAGTGTGCAGAATAAAACAACTAGCAGTTCTTAAAATATTTGCATTATTTTCGGGGCCTACTAGACCGTGTACCTCGGGACATAAACACGAGTGTACCTTAGAACATGTCCCAAAGTACACCGTGTTCGGAAATTAAATACCTAATGAATTGCGCGGCTGTTATATCGGCGACGCTAGTCGTGACGGGCGTGCTTGGGTATAGCCTGCACCGTTCATACTACCTTCGCTATTCCTCACGCCAACCAATAGCGATTGGTACCCCCAAATATGACATAACGCGATGGCCCTCGATCAAGTAGCGACTCGATATTTGCTTGTCAAGCGGTGGTGTAATTTTATTTATAAATAAAATAATTTTTATAATCACTATTCTCATTAAATGATTATGAATAAAATTTTATATATAAAATCTAAATATTTTCACTAAAATGAATAAATAATTTATATTCATAAATAAAATAATTTTTAATTTTCTCATAAATAAAAATGTTAAAATATTTTTTCACAAATAAAAATATTAAAATATTTTTTCATAAATAAGAATATTAAAATATATTGTAAATTTTTAATTTTCTCACACAGCCAGATTTCCTGGATAAATAACACCCTAGATGGATCTCGATACGCTAATTCCAAATCTTTTTTATTTTTGTTTATTTTAATCTAGCACGTTAAGTTTCTGAGAGAGGTGAGGTCAAATGTCAAAAAGATTTCGTTGCAGGGGGCTTCTGACTTCATTTTTCTAAAAAACTAGATATAGGTACTAACCAAATATGGCGGCAGATTCGGATTAAACGTCAAAAAATGAATAACAAGCATTGATTGTATTTCATGATGCGATTAGGTTCCAGTAGTAATTAACAAACATACATTGAGGCGTACACGACACTGCTTATGTATGCATAACAGACGTAGACCATCATCCCCGTGCACACTTCCATGTATTTTTAGATATCTATACCTAATGAAACCTTATCGCATCATGGAATACAGTCAATGCTTTTTGTTCATTTTTTAACGCTTAATTGGATTTTAAAGCCAGAATTTGGCTAGTATATCTAGTTTTTTAGAAAAATGATGTTAAAAACTTCCTGAAACGCAATTTCTTCGACATTTGACATCACTTTTCTTAAAAAGCGTGATATACTAGAGCAATATGGAAAACAGATTTAAAATGAGCGTGTCAATATCTACATAGCCGACCTCATTTCATTTCTGATTATTTTTTGGGTAGATCGGTGTTATAGTAGATGATTTAACTCTTTGAGTCATACATTTTTCCTCATACCTCAAATTTTCGGAAGTGTTCTTTTGGAAGCGAGGAAGGCTCTAATCGTTGAATCCAAATCTAAGGTTAAAATTCTACAGATTTTCATAATTTAACACGTTCGCCACCGCGTCACCCATACCAACAAAATTGATACGTAAAATACTCTCCAAAAAAGATTAGAAATCAATTAAGATCGCCATGTTCAAGATTTATATATAAAAAATAAAAGGCATCATTTGACAGGAAAATTATTGTAAATCAAACGTTACTAAAAAATTCGACGACAAAAAATTTATAAAAAAAAATTCATAAAAAAGAATTTGCCGCGTTTAAGTTTTCATATTTTTTCCACTATATACTGGTGGTATCACATAAATGTATGAATTTATATAAAATCATAAGTGCATAAACATCGAATATAACTTTCTGTCTGAATTTTTTATTTTGAAGGAAAAAACGCGGCAAGTTCTTTTTATGAACATTTTTTATACATTTTTTGTCGTCGAATTTTTTAGTACCTAACTTGTGATTTACAATAATTTTCCTTTCAAATGATGCCTTTTATTTTTATATATAAATCTTGAACATGGCGATCTTAATTGATTTCTAATCTTTTTTGGAGAGTATTTTACATATCAATTTTGTTGGCACTGAATGAACATGCCGCCTTTTTTTTTTACAGAGAATCTGTTTTTGTAACAAGATTTCACTCCTTTATGGAATTTATTCATGAGGAGAATATGTACATGTAGGAGAATAGCTTTTTATTACCACGAAATTAAAGTCTCACATTTTATACCGATACGAGTCAATTAATTATAACCACGTTACTTTTGATTTATTCTCGTGATATTTTGAAATGATTTTATAATTAATGTTTCGATAATTATTGGAAAGCTCTATTGATGAATCTTTTTACCTCGATGGGAATTTCAACATGGACGAAGAATGCGACCAAGTTTTAGCGGCAATTGAAAATAATATGATTCAATTACAAGATCCAGTAAACATCGATGCAGGAGGCAAAGAAGCTACAAATTCTGAAGCAATTATCAAAGAAGAATCCATGGATCATGAACAACTGATGGTTAATAGTAATGAAGAGGACATAGCAACATGCACTGAACTAGGGGAAATTGATAAAGAGAATCCCAAAGAAGGGAAGAAGCGGGCAGTTAGGAAGGATTGTAGGCTGAAAGAAATGAAGAAAGCGCCAAGAAATCAAGGAAAACCTTATGTAAATTCAAACGGTAAAAACGTGGAAGGAAGAAATAAGTTACCAGCTTGCAGCGAGAAGTGCTTTTTTTAAATGTATTTCTAAAATATCAGAAGATGGTAGAGACTTGATTTTTAAGAAATTTTGGAATTTGGGCAATTTGCAAGAACAGCGTCATTTCATACTTAACTCTTTACAACAAGTTTCAAGCAAAAGACCTAATGAGCACAAAATTCGGCAATCTAACAATGAGTATTACTTTCACACAAGTGGAGGAGAAAAAGCACGCATTTGCAAACTATTCTACTTGAACACCTAAGGATTGTCGAATAGATCCGTAAGGACCGTTTTATCGAAAGGGGAAAACGGTATTTTAGAAATTGATAATCGAGGACGACATCAGAATCATCGAAAAGTTGACAGCAAAATTCGTGAAGCGATAATTGAGCATATACAAAGTATACCAAGAATCGAGTCCCATTATCTCCGTGCCCAAACAAGTCGAGAGTACATTGAAGGTGGGAAAACCGTCGCTGATTTACATCGAGATTATGTTGCAATGTGCAAAGAAAATTCACAACCCTATGGAAATTATGTGATGTATTTTAGAATTTTCAATAACCAATTTAATATTTTATTCTTCATACCAAAAAAAGATCAGTGAAGTTTTTGTGAAGAATTCAAAAATGGCAGTGACGAGGAAAAACAAAAAATTCTTGATAAATACGAGCGACATGTAAGAGAAAAGCAACTGTCAAGGGAAAGAAAAGAAGAAGATATAAAAGAGGCCATTGAAAAGAAAATTATTTTAGGATGTTTTGATTTGGAAGCGGTACTGCCTACACCAAGTGGCGAAATAAATCAGTTTTATTATAAATCCAGATTGGCAACGTTTAATCTAACAGTTTTTGACATTGGAAACAAAAAGGGTTATTGCTTTGTGTGGAATGAATGTGATTGTTCCACAGATGTCAATGAAATTAGCACTTGCGTTTATCGTTTTCTGAAAATGGTTGCCGATGAAGAGGGAAAACCGGTGGTATTATATTGTGACAATTGAAGGGCTCAGGGCAACAAGGGATATAAGCCACATTTTACGCGAAAATAAAATTTCTGCTCTGATGGATTGCTGTAATGCAAGGCAGAAGCCACAACAAATATTACATACATATTGCAACAAATGGCGCCAGCAGCCGAGAATGCCGTTGTTGTACATTTATTAAGTTGGTACTTATTTTCACACAAGAAGGTTATAAGCCACACAAAAGACTGAATATTATATATATAATATAAATATAAATATTATATATATTATTAAATATTATAAATACCAAAACTAGATATTTATTTTTAATGTAAAAAAGTCACGTCACTTGGTTTCTAAATAAATGTTGTTTTTTCAGGTATGTAAATTATTTTTTAAAATTAAAAATTCACTATCAAAAGCACTCCCTTGAACTGTTTGTACACACTTAAAACAAAATTAGTCCGACTTATTTTATGATTTCAGGATTTGTGAATGATATATTCAAACCGAATAATGAAAATGTGGCTTATATCCCTGGTTGCCCCGAGTCCTTCAATTGTTCGGGACAGAACAACTATAAGTTTATGGTATGCATGTTAATGAATTCTGTTTTGGAATTGCCAATACCTTCCATCACATTAAATTTCCTTACAGTAGGCCACACTCAGAATGAAGGTGATGTCATGCACTCACTTATAGAGAAACAGAAAAAAAGGGCTCTAAAATTAAATCCAATATACGTTCCAGCACAATGGGTTGCTGTTATAAAAAATGCAAAAAAGAATGGTAAACCTTTCCATGTTACGGAATTGGAATACGGTAATTTTTATGATTTTAAGCTACTGCAGCAATAGGTAGGGAATAATTTCCAACGGAATATTGATACAGAAAGGGTAAATTGGCATAACATAACAACAATGCATGTTTCAAAAGATGACCCGTTCACGTTTTCGTATAAAACCAGCTACAGCCAAGAACATTTTAAAAAAGTTGTATGTGCTGCGAAGAAAACATCAAATACAAAACATTTTCTTTGGAAACAGGCGTATAAAGAACCACTTCAGATTGCCGTTAACAAATACAATGGACTCATCGAACTATGTAATAAAAACCAAATATTGAAAAAATATCATCAGTTTTACTTTAATTTGCGTTGCCAAGGATCGACTGAAACTGTAAAAGAAAATAGAAATGCAAAGAAAAGGAGGACAGAAGAATCTGAAGAGGGGAGGCTAGTAGTTCAGAGGAGAAACTTAAACCAAAGAAAGAAACAAAACGGAAATCTAAGAATTGAAATTTGTTGTGAAAGTATTTTATCGAATGTTTGAGAGTTTATTATTATTTTTAATTTTATTCAGAGTTGTGCTTAAAAGTATTTAATTTAATGTTCATGGGTTAAAATATTTCTTATACTTCAGATACTTGTAACAATTAATATATAATATTGCCAAAATAGCGTTTCATTATTTCAGAAACAATGTCACATTCAATGAAAGTGACCACTGTTATTTCAGCAAGAACGTCACATCTAATAAAAAGAACTCGAATTGCAGCAAGACGGTTATAAAGTGAGTTATTGTAGGTATATAATATAACACTCTTAAGCGTCATCTGATGTAAAATAGTAGTAAATGGCTTTGTCTAGCACTCGGCCCGAACAGCAACAGAAATCTGTTTAAAAGTGACAAATTATCTGTTACTAAAAAATAGCGAAAACTTCAGCGGCCATTTCCTCGAAGTTTCTGTTTTTACTCTTATGACAGTCTTCTCGCAAACATCTCTAAAACTTCAATCCCTTACTCATAATCAGTTTTCTTCGCCACGGTTTACTAACTTCATTAAATATTCGTGGTACAAGAGTGGATATGTAGACACGAGACCCCTCCTGAATTTGAACATCCTGTAGAATTGTGTTATGCACAGGACTCGGAACTACGATGCCACATATGTGGCGATGCCGTTATTACGTGTGTTTGGTGTTAGAAACAACTTTGTATGAAACATTTTTTCACGGAGTACCATTACTGTCATAATTATGAGCCACAGAAAGTTGAACTTTATTAAATGAAAGAAAAGTGGCACTAAAATACATAGAAGTAATAACCCCCAACCTATCTCGTCACTGCCATTGGTAGCCCGCTCAAACATAAAAGTTAGAAATTTGAAAAATTGTAGGAGGGAAATATATTTTATAATACATGGTTGAATTTGTAATAAAATTTCCTACATTTTTGTCCATATGACCAAATCGATATTTCGAAAAATTAGATCAAAAAAAATTTTTTTTTATATAATGCGTTTATCCAAAATCTGTTTAGGGCATTTTATTACACTGAAAAAACCAAATAAAACGTACATTTAAATTGTTCATCTATCTCGCTTCGTTTCGGAGATAGCTCGAAGGGGGTGAAAGTTCAGGGGTCCATTTGAACCCCTTAAACTAAAATTGGGCAGCTATAAAAAATAGGAGTCTCTTATTTTTCGATAAACTTTAAATTTACGGAGTTTCATCAAGATCGGAAGCGGCGGCCTCGATGACTTTCCTTGTGAGGAAAACCGTCATTGTGGACGAGACGAATTTTTTGAACTCAAGGCCGATTGTAAGGTCGGAATAGAATGAAGGGACCTATTGTAGGGATGCCCGAATTGAAAATGAAGTTTTTTAACTTAGAGTCAAAGTTGGAAGAGTCTCGTGTATCTGATAATGAGAAATCAGATGAAGGTCAAATAAAAGTTAGATCTGATGATGAAGATCAGGGTGGGCCGAGTAAAATTGCTAAAGAAAACAATGAGCGTGAAGCAACAACAGGTGTAGAAAATTGTACAGAAAACTCTTCATCAAGTATAAATAAAACAGATGATATACCGAGGAGAAGTGGTCGCATAAAAGATTTACCCCCTGTTTCATATACAGAAAATGATTTTGATGATTATATTTTATGTGTTCAGTCTCTCAAATATAAAATCCCAGTCGTTAGCAGAGATAAAAAGAAAGAGATGATAGAACTCATTTTTTGGGAGCAAGCTTTACAGGTTGAAATAGACTCTGCGTGTAAACAAAACTTGAACACTAGTATCAAGGCCGGAAGGGGGGGTAAAATATCGTTGATTGTAAATGGATATTTACAATAAAAAATGATGAGTTCGGGAATCCAGTAAGATACAAGACTCGTTTGGTTGTGAGAGGGTTTAGTCAAGAATACATAATTGATTATAATGAAACCTTCGCTCCTGTCGCGAAAATAGCTAGTTCTCGATTTGTCATAGTCTTTGCAAATGAAAATAATTTGTTAATACATCACTTGGATGTCAAAATTGCATTTTTAAATGGTAAATTGAAAGAAGATATTTATATGAAAGTACTCGAGGAAATTAATTGTAAAAGAAATCAGGTGTGTAAATTGAATAAAGCTATATGTATATGGACTAAAACAAGCAGCTCGGCGCTGGTTTGAAGTTTGTGAACAAGCGCTTAAAAGGAAAGGTTTTAAAAATTCTCCAGTAGACAGAGATGTATTTATTTATATTCTAGATAGATGGGATGTTTCCAAAAATATCTGTGTAGTGTTATATGTATTATAGATGATCTCGTGATTGTTACTGATAATATACGAACAATGAATGAATTCAAAGAGTACCTACCTAATAAATGAATTTTCAATGGTAGATTTAAACGAAATTAAACTTTTCTTGGGAATTAAAATTACTAAAAAGACAGACAGAATAACATTAGATTAAAGTGCTTATATTAAAACAGTTCTAGAAAAATGTCGAATGAATGAGTGTAATTCAGTAAATACACCTCTTGAGAGTAAACTCAATTTTGAAACATTAAACTCCGATAATAAGATAATAAACTCACCGTATCGAAACTTGATGGGATGTTTAATGTATATTATGGTTTGCACCAGGCCAGATTTGAATGCTGCAACTAGTATTTTGAGTAGATTCACTAATAAAAACAACGAAGAGCTATGGAAATGTCTAAAAAGGGTATTGAGGTATTTGCAAGGCACAATTGATTTAAAATTGACGTACACCCGAAGTACATAATTCGAAGCATATTTTGTGTGGCTATGTTGATTCTGATTGGGGCAGTGACGAAACTGATAGAAAAAGTACGACAAGTTATTTATTTAAAATGTACAACAATTGTACAATTTGTTGAAACATCAAAAAGCAGTTATAATTAGCAGCTTCATCAACTGAGGCTGAGTATATGGCCCTTTATGAAGCAGTTAGAGAAGCATTATGGTTGAGATCATTGGTAAAAAGTAATTAAATAAATGTTGAAGAGGGGCCAATGATAATGTATGAAGATAACATGGGTTATATTAGTATTACAAATAAAAAATAAGAAAAAAATTTTTTTAAATAGACCAAATACATAAATAAGTAATCCAACTAACCACAAGAAATCTAAACACATTGATATAAAATATCATTTTGTAAGAGAACGAATTGTAGAAGGTCTAATTAAGTTAAAATGTATCCCTACAGGTGAGGAGTTAGCGGATGCTCTAACAAGGAAACCGCCCCAGGTGTACCTCGCCAATTTCGTTCATTCTGATATATTCTACATCAAAATCTAAGAGGTACGTATTTTTATTTATATGCGGAAAACCATTTCTAGGTGGTGAAATTAACCATCAAAGTTGACAGCTCCTAGGGGTGATTGGTGGTTTTCACATACTTGCAATTGATCTTTTGAAATGAAACCAAGTGGATAATAATCTACATAAAAAATGATGAAAAATGCCATTTATTATATTTCGTGGGGGCAATTAATTAAAAAATTATAAGGGTTGAAATTCACAAAATTGCTGTAAAAAAACTTGCATATTTTTTTGGAGACCAATGGCAATTAAGAGCAAAAAAAGTAGAAAATACGTTTTGGCTTTTTTCGAAAAAATTGAGTTTATTGAGGAAACCTTTCCTATGTTCACATGCGTCAATTACAGAAAAATCTTTTGAATTTTTTCTTATTGTATTTTCACTTATATTTCAAAATATTTTTTATGGGCTTCTTATATCCTGATACGTTCAAAAATACTCATGTTTTAACCATTCACCTTTATTTATTTATTTTCTGTCAACCACCCTCGTCTTCTTTTTCTTATAGCTTTTGTAGATAGGGGTTTTAAAGTGAATCTTCTGTTCATTTTCCTGTACTTGAACATTTTCCATAATATTTTATGAAATATATTTCATGACATCATAATATTTCGTATACAATATTATTAAATAATTGTGCAATTCAATTAAAATTATTCATATATGTAAGATAAATAATATTTCTCCGGGTATTATTTTTTTCTTTTTTGATGCAACATATTTTTAAATGCAGTGGATAAAACTGTTTATACATGGTTCAATAGAGACTAGGGGCCCCAGATAAGATAATCATGGTATGGTGTTATTAAAACTTTGCGGTCAAGTGTCGGCAAATAGCCGCCCATATTTTTTACCGTTGCGGACACTTATCGGCATATAGTTGTCCAAATCTGTTTACAGCTGCGAAGACGTATCATGAAGCACAGCTCGCGTACATTTATTTTTCTGAACGATAAGATACGCATGGGTCGGCGACGCTCGCTCGTCGGGCGGCTCCGTCCGCAAAGGGTATAAAAACAATGTGTCAATTTCAACTCTAATCAGTGTTGAAAATTTCGTACTGAAGAAAACCACGGTGACGAGTACACTAGTTATATCAAAGTTTTTGTTTTTGAATTATCATACAAATATATTATAAGTATTGCATCAGTAACGAGTATAAAAAAATTAACAACGAAAAATTGAATATTATTTGTCGGTGAAAGTGAAGGTGAATCCATTAAATGTTGTTCAACTCCTTTTAACAACCTTTCAAACAATGAATATACCTCCATCGCCAATAAATGATGAAAGAACAATTTTGTAAAATATTTTATTAAATGCAATGAATGAATATTCTGGTGTAGAAATGATAGAGGAAAATTCTCTATATTTTGGAGAGCCTTATAAAGATTTTGAAATGGAAATTGTTGAAGATAAGGAATACGCATCAGCCCTTAATGTGCCACAAGTATCTCCTAATGAGTGTACAATTAATGACAAAGAAGATTTATCTTATGAGTATAAATTAAGAGCAGTTGAATATTGGCGCAGCGGCAAAAAAAAAGAATTTAAGTCTAGAAAGTGTTAAACGGAAATTTAGAAAAGTGAAATCATTAACACTATTAAAAAAATGGGCGCATTATTTAAAAACGGGTGGTACGTATAAGGAAAAGATTGCTAGGATTTGTAGTTAAGTATACATTATACAATTTCAAATCTGCTATCGATAGTGGTCTGATAGTACATGACTGTAATTTATGCAGGTGGAATTTACAAGCACAGAAAGAAATTGGCGATAAAGACTTCTGTTTTCAAGCATCTGAAAAATGGACAAGATTGTTTAAAAAACGCCATCGCATAGTATCAAGGAAAATTAATAAATTTATCACAGCAAAAACAATCGAAGATGGTACCGCGTTAAAAGAAAAATCTGAAACATTCATCCACGACGTAAAACGACGTATTGGAAATTATGAATTGTCAAACATATACAATTCTGATCAAAGTGGATTTCAACTAGAAATGCATACGGGCAGAACATTAGCCGAAGAATATGAAAGCAAGTGCAATGTTTAGTACAATCAATTTCATCTACGACCCACAGTTATACCATTCAACCTACTATAGGTATCAGCCGAAGGGAAGCTTCTTTCTCCGCTTTTTTTTAGTTTTGAAGGAGCCTACTGGCAAATTTGGACCGATCGTAGAGGCAACTCTTTTTAGGCCAGAAAACGTTTATATAGAAGTATCCAAATCTGGAAAACTTACTGCAGGTGAAAAATTATATTTAATTTTTGTTAGAATTCAAATTGAATTCCCGCGTGCCAATATGCCCGTAAGGGGTATTCGCGTGGCGCCGTCTACGGCTACCTACGAAAACTAGTTTAGCACGGCCGATCATATAACGCGGAGATTCCTTTTTGCTATATTCATAAGCTGTGAACATCTTTTCGAATCCTCTGTTTTAATAAACGCCTCGATCTATAGGTATTTTAACAATTTTGCTATATATTTATGCTTTTATTGATTTTCAATTATCAAGTAATTTCAGCAAAAAATACATTTTAAAAAATTTTGATTGTAGAATATTTTAAAATATGGTTGAAAGAGGTATTTTTTCCAAATACTGGTTTGAAGACCTTATTATTAATTGATTCATGGACTGGACACTGTTCTCAAGCTGTTCAAACCGTTAAGCCACCAAACAAGGAAGTTGAAGTTATGATAATACCTCAAGGCACTACACGACGTATTCAACCTCTTGATGTCAACGGATTTAAAATATGGACAAATTTTGTCAGAGATTTTTCTAACAGTGTATTGTTAATGAATTATGATATGAATTTACTTGTGAGAAATAATATTATTAAACTGCAATCGCTCGTTCATAACCAATTTTCATCTCCATGATATGTAAATCTTTTCAAGTACTCGTGGTTCAAAAGTGGTTACGCAGATTTGAAACCTGATGAATTTGAAAATCCTGTACATTTTGCATTCGGAGAATCCTGCAAATCGCACTGCGAAATTCCAGGCTGCGAAAATATTGCCGTAATTCGTTGTTCGTGGTGTAAAAAATCTCTATGCTTCAAACATTTTTTTGATGATTACCATTATTGTACCGCATATATGTAATGAATAATCCTCGACACGCATATGGTTAAAAAATGGCAGATTTATAAAATGAATACCGTACATATATAATTAAATATTCTTATATATTTATATATACCTACCTCCCTAATAAACAAAAATATATTTATATATAGGTATGTATAAACTTTATGAATAGTTTAAAATTTAATCTTGTTGAAAATAAAGGATGAAATTCCAATTGCGTTTAACTGTCGATAATATGCGCTGTAATCATTTGTATTTATGCTAGGGTAAATCACCCAGTTGTGTTGGACACTTAAGCATTTTACAAAATTTGAGACCGTGTTGAAAAGATATTTTTCTACCTAGAGAGAGATATGAGTGGTGGCTTCTTTTGATTGAAAATATATTGGTTTTACATTCTAGTAACTTACAATTTTAAGTTGGAAAGAATATAATTTTCAGCAATAAAAAGCTGGGATAAAGTCAAAAAATTTAGTTATTGGACAGTGTTCTTATTTCTTGGAAATACTCAATCCAGTAATTGGACAGTCAAGAATCAATAAGCCAGGTACGGTTGTTGATGATATTTATTAAAGTAAAAACTAGGAATCTTGTTTTTATTTATTTAAATCAGACTGTCCAATAACTGCAAGGTGTCCAACGACTGGGTGGTTTACCCTATATATTATGCATATTTAAGACAACTGAAAGTGAATACAATTGATTTCAAAAATTTGGAATTCCAAAAACTAAAATACTACTGAAAAATTATATCTATGTAAGCTATAAAAAGAAGACAAAAAAATAATAAATGATTGACAAAAAATAAATAAATAAAGGTGAATAATTAAAATATAACGTATCAGGATATAAGAAGCTCATAATAAATATTTCGAAATATAAGTGAAAATACAGTAAGAAAAAATTCAAGATTTTTCTGTAAATGTGATTTTCTGTAAATTTGGTAAATTTCAACCCTTATAATTTTTTAATAACCCCTTTGAAATGTAATAAATTGCATTTTTCATCATTTTTTATGTAGATTATTATCACTTGGTTTCATTTCAAAAGATCAGTTGCAAGTAGGTACCGTAAAGTGGGGTTATTCTGCTCCATAGGGGGATACTTTGCGCCACTTGCAAGAAAAGTTTATAAGTTTTATTGACAGAGACACGCAGTAAATAATTGACGATCGCACCGCTGTATTAGAAGTTGCATATATAGACATTGATTAGACCTTGAGTGGATGCGTTCCAGTCATTCTAAAGTGTTGTGGTTGCACAGTAAATATTATAGAGAAAAACTTGAGTATAAGTGCGTCGTAAAAATCTTGTCGAATAGTGTTCGCCTTCAGTCATAAAACAGGTAAATATGTATATATAGTGTCTTTGATATAGTATTTTGTAGTTACCATATGTAGTTTGTTTGAAACATAACCTGTAAACATGTGACAGAAAAGAATTCTTTAACGGGTAAAATCTTGTAAATATGGGGATACTTTGCTCCACCTGACTACTGGCGCAAAGTAGCCCCATACTTATTTGTAAAAACTTGCGTTGCATGGTTTTTCAGTTAATAGCGCAAAGTATCTCGTAACGTATGTCTGACAGCAAGCGCAACAAGACTTCGACAGTTTTTACCGACGGTGGTCGAAAATTGCATTGGATCTAATGCAAGATTCGACCACCGTCGGTAAAAACTGCCGAAGTCTTGTTGCGCATGCCGTCAGACATACGGTAGGTATAGTTATATTTTTTAATTATTTTTTTATTTTAGAAATGCCTAGACAATATAAAAGAAAGGCTGGCGCGAAAAGATACACTGATTACACTGAAGAATCACTTCAAGCATGTTTGGCTGAAATCAGAGCTGGTAATATTTCACATAGATATGCAGAGGCTAAATACAAAATTCCAAGAAGAACAATTTTTAATAAATTGAAAGGTTTACACACGAAAAAAATTGGCAGACAAGTAGAATTTAACATTGATGAAAAAAACCAATTTGAAATGTGTATAACCTCCATGGGGGAATTCGGTTTTCCTGTGAATGTTCGAGAATTACGACACATCATCAAAAATTACCTCGATCAAGCTGGAAGGCAAGTCAAAATCTTCCATAATAATCTTCCCGGATATGAATGGATTAAATCATTTCAAAAGCGACATCCTGGGCTTTCTGAAAGGTTTGCAGAAAATGTCAAAAGAAATAGGGCTGCAGTAGATGAAACTGCTCTAAGGGCCTTCATCGAAAATTTAAGTGAAGAAACAAGGGACGTTCCAGCAAAAAATATATGGAATTTTGACGAGACGAATCTTGTGGATGATCCCGGAAAAAAAAAGGTTTTAGTTAAAAAGGGCTCCAAGTACCCAGAAACCATTAGAAATACGTCAAAAACTTCTGTTTCGGTTATGTTTGCTGGAAACGCTGATGGAGAGCTCCTTCCGCCCTATGTGGTTTATCGTGCCCAACATATGTGGACAACATGGACGCAAAATGATACGAAAGGTTGCAGATATAATGCCAGCGTTACGGGATGGTTTGATGCTGCAATTTTCACCGACTGGCTCAAAAACCAAATGATACCACGTCTTAAAAAATTGGAAGGGAAAAAGATTTTAATTTGTGATAACCTTTCTTCCCACATAACTGTATACGCGCTTAACCTATGTCGTGATAACGAGGTCAGCCTAATATGCCTACCTCCTAACAGCACCCACTTAACACAGCCACTTGATGTGGCAATGTTCAGGCCCTTAAAAATTGCATGGAGGCGAGTACTCTCCGAATGGAAAGACACCCCAGAAGGAATGCGCAGCACCAATATACAGAAACAGCACTTTCCACCGCTACTAAATAAGATGCTACAAATTCTTGCACCAAATATAGCAGAAAACTTGAAATCTGGCTTTCGTAAATGCGGCATACGTCCAATAAATGTGGACGAACTCTTAAACCGCATTCCCAGAAATACTTGCGATCCAAATGAAATTCATTCTGTGTTTCTCCAACATCTTGAGGCTAGAAGATCTGACTCGACAAAAATAGTACAAACACGAAGAAAGAAATTAAACATTCCTGCAGGAAGGAGTGTTTGCAATGAAGTGGAAAATGATGACGAAGATTCAAGTTTATCTAACGAACCCACATCATCACTAATTGTAAGACCAAGAAATAAAACCATTTCAGATATTTTTAGTGATTGTTCTTCGGATGATATTGAAGATAAGATGGTTAAAGAACACGAAGAAGAACAGGAATTTATTGATTATATAGATAGCAAAATATCAGGGAAAAAAGATTTCCAATTTTCAGATGTTATAAAAGAAGTTGGGCAATTTGTTGCGTTTACATATGAAGGGGAAATATTTCCAGGTGAAATTGTTAGCTTTAATAACCCAGAAGTCACCATCAAAGCAATGCAAAAATCATTAAAAGCATGGAAATGGCCCCAAAAACTGGACCAAATAACCTACTCATGGGATGACGTATTAGGATCCATAAAAACACCCGTACAAATATCTAAAAGAGGATTTTTTAACGTTCCGGAGTTAAAATTATGGTGGTCTTAGCTGGATATTCATTATTTCTTTTAAAAGATATTTCTACCTAGTTTTTACGAATATGTACTGTTCCTTTCAATTATAAAACATCGAATGAAAGTTTTTATTTTGATTTTCCTCGTTTTTGAATCAAAATGCAGCAAAAAAAAATTTTTTTCTACTTAATACATAAAATGGTGTAATGTCTTCTTACCGGAGGTGTTACATTGTTCCACAGATAAATGTATCCTGTGTCACAGCCAGTATTATTAGGTGGCGCAAAGTTACCCCACCCATTGGTATGGTTTGCGCCACTTTTAATTAAGAAATATATATATATCCTGGAGAGACTTTTTGTGATAAAATGTTCCAAAAGGTTACTATATGAACCTGACATTACCATATTTTAAAATGTTAGAATTGTAACTATTTCAAATACATTTTTATACAGCATTTTGTTTCATTCATATTAAAAGTGGAGCAAAGTAACCCCACTTTACGGTATGTGAAAACCAGCAATCACCCCTAGGAGTTGTCAACTTTAAGGGTTAATTTTATCCCCTAGAAATGTTTTTCCGCATATAAAAAAATACGTGTCTTAGAATTTGATGTAGAATAACATACAGTGTGAGTCAAATGTCTGGAGCAATGGGAAAACCAGAAAATTCTGGGGAAAACGCTCGGACACGTAAATCACTATTTTTTGGGGGACAAATTTTAGTGTATTCGGTTGCTCAAAAATGTGACGTGTGGTGGCGCTGCAGGCCTTAGGTCGAATTTTTCAAATTGCATGCGGTATTTTTTATTGCATATTCTGAAAGATGAGGCTTTTCTGAGTATTTTGGTATGCCATGTGTGGGGGGTTGATACATGAATTTTTTGAGAAATTTTGAAAAAACTGATGCGGTTTTAAACCAGCGCGTTTGAAGGTTCCGCTTGCTTCTCCCACCAGCTACTGCAGTAGAGACGAAGTTGCCCTGCGCATTAGCCCTCTTCTGCGAATAGGCGTTTCCCCCACTCCTCGGCCACTCTGCCAGGCGGAGCAAGCGGAACCTTCAAACGCGCTGGTTTAAAACCGCATCAGTTTGTTCAAAATTTCTCAAAAAATGCATGTATCAACCCCCCACACATGGCATACCAAAATACTCAGAAAAGCCTCACCTTTCAGAATATGCAATAAAAAATACCACATGCAATTTGAAAAATTCGACCTAAGGCCTGCAGCGCCACCACACGTCACATTTTTGAGCAACCGAATACACTAAAATTGTTCCCCCAAAAAATAGTAATTAACGTGTCCGAGCGTTTTCCCCAGAATTTTCTGGTTTTCCCATTGCTCCAGACATTTGACTCACACTATATGTATATCAGAATGAACGAAATCGGTGAGGTACACCTGGGACGGTTTCCTTGTAAGTCACGTCCAGCGGTAAAACTTGTCAATCTAAAAGGGCAAATGGGACTGAAATAAGTCGTCATGTACTTATGTAAAGTTTTTTTGAGAAACTGACAAAAAATGTTTATGGTATATTTAAGTATGTAAATATGAAAAAAATTAGTAGTGGTCTGGTTAAGTTTTTCTGGGTTTTCCTTAACCCTGCAGTATTCGCGCTAAGAAAATCACACCAGAACTCGCACGTGAGCATTTCTCTCACTATTTATTATTGTGTATTTTTTTATTATGTGTCGAGACAAAATTAGGTTCAAATAATTACGCATATTTTTTCCTAAACTCTTTATTACAAAATAAATCCCAAATAAGTAATATATTTAGCTGAATTTGGTTATATACAAAATTTCAATCCGTCGAAGTTCCACTGGCGTCTAATTGTGGCGTCTAAAGCTAGGAATCCACTACACTCGACACGACTCGACACGACGCGACGCGACTCGACACGACACTTTTCCGATCGTATGATTTTCCATGTATTTAAATGGCGTAGAAATCCACTAGGCTCGACACGACTCTACTCGACTCGAGCCTTAAGCGTGAGAGAAATGCTTATAGGGCGAGTGCTGCAGGTTAATCTTATGCAACGAATATTGGGCCATAGTAAGTTTCCCAGAAAGCGCAAGGAAGACACATAAATACAGGGTCCGCCAGTGAAACGGGAAGATTTCGTAAATGATTTTATCGTCAAAGAGAATTATTTTTATAATAACTTGTAAGATACTAATGGGAAGTAAAAGAGTAGCCACTTGGTTTACAATAGGAAAAAAGTAATTTTTTGAAGACTACATCCGCCAACATAACCTCACAAAATCGGATACGTTGTTGATAATCACCCGGATTAAGAGATTGTACAACCTGTATTTTGTAAGGGTGAAATCGAAGATCTTGATGGAGAATCCTTCTCATCGATTTGTCACTTATTCGAAGGTGTGTAGCATGATAGTTGGCCGATTGGCGTGGGCTTCTTAACATCGCTTGTCGAACAGCTTCGATATTTTCAGGGGTTCGAACCGTTTTGGCACTATCATCTCTTTTTTTAGACGTCAATCCAGTTTGCTGGAGATTGTTTATCCATTTCTTAATCGCGTTATTTGACGGAACAGGTTGGTTGCGCGGTATGTTTAAATGCCGTCGAAAGTCACGTCGCATTTTCATTAAACTCTCGCCATTTTGATAATACGCTTTAACTGCGTAGCCTCGTTATTCACATATCCAACGATCCATTGTAAACTAAATGGTAGTTCGTACGGATGATAAGGAGCCGGCGACCTTCATCCCCACCACCTCCATACGACCTCTTAACCCCACCTCAAATCTTCCCGATTCACTGGCGGACCCTGTATTTAAATTAACTGTATGAATACATTAATAAAAGGTATGTATAATAAGTATGATAATAATGTAAAGTGATTTTTGAATTATGAGAGAGAGAGTAATAAGTGCAAGTGTAATCATTGGACCCGATTAATTTTTGAGAGGGCGTGTTAGAATTATTAACTGGAAATTGGAGAATGTATGAAGCAAAAATCAATCGCTCTTTAGAGTGTGCAGAGGGGGCTCTGGATTATATTGCTCGAGGGGGTTTCTTGGGGCGAGAAAAAGCTAATATTTATATTATGAGGCAACGCAGTGTCGACTTCCGCTAAGAGGACCAAAGAAAGAAACCAGTCATCGTCGGTCCAGATCATGATCCCCATATGCCCTTTCTTTTAGTCAGTTCTTCCAAGGTAGTGTTGAAGCGCGGATGTGTCTTCCGAGCGCAGTTTAAATAAAGAGTTCAGAGTTTAATATAATTGCTTAAGGGGGTATTACCGTCTAGACACTTCAAGAGTTCGATTTTTTTTGCATTTTCTTATAATTTGGGGTTTTGAGAATGTGTCTAAAAAATATTAATTTGAAATTCGTAGAACTCCCGTAGTTACAGAGGCTTAAAGGCTGCGGTGCGTTGGGGCGCGGCAGGTAGTCATCAACTTTAAACGCGTTTTTCTCGAAACGACATTTTTGAAGCCGGGCGCACGTTTTTCTCCAAAACTATTAGACCGATTGACTTCTGGTTTTGCACACATTTCGAGGGAACCTTCACCTATAGTCTGAACTAGAATGATACCCTGCTCTCATGTTTTAGTTGACAATTTTTCGAGAAAATTAAACCTTAATTTTCAAACAGCTGCGATTCCGATAAAAAATTTCGTACTTACTTGGTTCTAGTTCAGACGATAACTACATTCATATAGATTAAAAAAAAAGTTTGTTCTTCTGCTTCAGACGACTAGAACCGCCACAACTTGTGCGCCCGATTGAACGAGCGTCTCACGCCACGACCTGCATAACACCGCATAACTTGTATAGATTCCAATAAAGTGAATATCCAATATAAAAAGGGTCTAGCCGGATAAGCACTTGAAAAACGCCCATAAAGGAAATAACACGAAATGGGTACCAAAACACTCTCTCGGTCGTGAAAAAATTTTAGCAATTTTACTATTCCAAAAAGTCAAGAAGGAGCTGAGATTTTTCGAGAAATGTAATTAAAAATTTCTTGTTGCTCACGTAATGGACCAAAAAAATTTGAAAACATTCTGGAACATAGGGATCCGTAAAGGGAACTCAGAAAAAGATATTGTGTCGTATTTGGTGCGAAATTCAAATTTTTTAAAAATAAACAATTTTAAAAAGTGCTCTCCACCACTTCTAGAAAAGGTGATACCATAATTTTTTGCCTATAAACGCGTCTTCGGATCATTATTATTCTCAAATTTTTTCAGATTTTTTGATTCGGTGGCAACTGCCAAAAAAAAATACAAACAAACCTTATGGGAACTGGTTCCCGGTGGATTTGGCTGGGCTTCACATATGTTGTAGATCTTGATGTTCTGATCAAAAGTTATAATTGCCAAAACAACGGAAAATGGGCAGTTTTTGAATTTTGAGACCTTAAATTTCATGCTTTTTGCTTTCAGTCATACGGTCTATTGGATCGATATAATCATGTAAAATCAGGTTTTCTGTGAATTTTGCTAAAAATCACGTATTTTGTAGTTGGTAAGCTACCGATTCAGGTATCACCCGGTCAAACAAAGAATAAGCAGTTCTGGGGAGGAGACTTTAAAGTTACCGCTTTTTACTCGAAACCATACGCCCTTTTTCAGCCAATTCAAGCACGCATTCAAGATCATGTGCGATCTTGTGAGCACGTGTTTGCCTCCGTATACTTATGCGCGAGTGTGTGCGTGCGTGTGCATAGATTTAAATTTTTTAATGTCTGATTTTTCCACTTTTTTCTAATTTTGTCCGTGTATCTGCATTGTTTTAGAGCACAAATCTTATGGAAACTGGTTCAGTACTGAAATCCTCGCGTACTTCACATATATTGTAGTTTATGACCTCCTGATCAAGTTACATTTTTTGAGTTTATGGCAATGATAACTTTTGATCAGGAGGTCATAAACTACAATATATGTAAAGTACGCGAGGACTTCAGTACTGAACCAGTTTCCATAAGATTTGTGCCCTAAAACAATGCTCACAAGATCGCACATGATCCTGAATGCGTGCTTGAATTGGCTGAAAAAGATCGTATGGTTTCGAGTAAAAAGCGGTAACTTTAAAGTCCCCCCCCCCCCCCAGAACTGCTTATTTTTTGTCTGACCGGGTGATACCTGAATCGGTAGCTCAATAACTACAAAATACGTGATTTTTAGAAAAATTCACAGAAAACCTGATTTTACATGATTATTTCGATCCAATAGACCGTATGATGGAAAGCAAAAAGTATGAACTTTATGGTCTCAAACCTCAAAAACTGCCCATTTTCCGTTGTTGCGGTAAGGATAACTTTTGATCAGAACATAAAAATCTACAACATATATGAAGTCCAGCCAAATCCACCGAGACCCAGTTCCCATAAGGTTTGTTTGTATTTTTTTCGGCACGTGCCACCAAATCAAAAAATCTGAAAAATTTTAGAATAATAATGATGAGATGACGCGTTTATAAACAAAAAATTATGGTAGCACCTTTTCAAGAAGTCGTGGAGAGCACTTTATAAAACTGTTTATTTTTTAAAAATTCTAATTTCGCGCCAAATACGACACAATATTTCTTTCTGAGTTCCCTTTAAGGATCCCTATGTTCCAGAATATTTTCCAATTTTTTGGTCCATTACGTGAGCAGCAAGAAATTTTTAATGTTCAACTACATTTCTCGAAAAATCTCAGCTCCTTCTTGACTTTTTGGAATAGTAAAATTGCTAAAATTTTTCACGTCCGAGAGTGTTTTGGTACCCATTTCGTGTTATTTCCTTTATGGGCGTTTTCAAATGCTTACCCGGTTAGACCCCTTGTGTTATATTAGTTGAAACATATCTTATTATGCGCCAAAAACCCCGGCACTCTCTGTAGGTTTGATAGTTTTCGCAAAATTAAGTCCTAAAAATTACTTAAATACGAGCTTCTAAACGGTAATACTGCCTTCATCATTTAAAATACCCCATTTCCAATAGCAGATATTGCAGGTTTACATAATAATGTTATTTTGACAATTTGAAACATGTAATATCGATAATTGGTCGCTTAAAATTATTTAAAGACACAGATTTTTATAATTTTAAATTGCATCATAAGAATATTGTATTTCTAATATTAGTTTGGTAGTAGGTACTCATTAATTCTGAAATGATATATACGAAAAATGTGTATATGTCGCACCCACTTAGCGTAATTGGCCGTTTCATGAAATGGATATCCACTTCGCGAACTGTAACCAGATATAAAGGAGTAATATTTTATTCCACTATCTGGATAAAATTCTGTCCAGTTCATAAAATGGAAATATTTTGTATCCATTTAATGAAATCATCTTACATTACAGCATCTGGACACAAAAACTGTCCAGTTCCTGTTCTGTATAGATGATAGACTTTATTTGTGTCCACTTAGGGCCGGTTTTACCAACACGGTATAAACGCGGTATAGCGCTATACTGAGAATAACCAGCAATAAGCCTTATGGTTATTCTCAGTATAGCGCTATACCGCGTTTATACCTGTTGGTAAAACCGGACCTTAATGTAATAAAGTTACGTCAGTGTCAGGAAATGCCTATGATGGAAGATCAAGAAAGAACACAGGAAGAATTGGGCGACAATATTAATCTGGATGCCTGTGAAAAAACTATTCAGAGTGAAAGAAATGAAGCAATGAAAGGTCAAGCACAAGCTGCAGAAAAATGCTAACAGCTGCCAGTAAGAAAAGAGCAACTTTACACAAAAATGATTGCGTCTTATTGTCAGTAGCCAAAGTGCACAGAGGACCAGCGGATCCTGCCAATATTATCTGCACAATAATTGATCGTAAAAATGATGTATTTCAAGTCGGTACAGCATATGGTATAATCAAAGGTTGGTTTGGAAGTGAAACTCTTAAAAAAGCTACAAAAAATTGTATTAGTATTAATGAAGTAGATCGAACCAAACTTTTAACTATTCACGAAATAGTGGGGATTATTTCAAATGGCCAAGGAATGGCCAAGTGCTTATGTAAACCGTCTAGAACTCAGTGTTCTTCAAAAAAATATAATTGCTTTAAAAATAAGCGCCTTTGTACAAGTAGATGCCATTCCAGTCTTTCTTGTAGCAACAAATAAGTAGTTTTAATTTAAGTTTGTTATCTGTATACTTTTCTTTTTGTTTGTTTTTTTAAACAACTTCTGTAAATGTTTAAATCTATACGTGGTACAATTAAGTACTTAATGTTCTTTTAATATACATACTTATGTACGTAGTAACATCACGTCTATGTAAGTAGATAACATGTAATAAGTTGTGTTATTCTATCTGTTAAGAGGTACACGTTTTTTTTCATTGGTGAGATGTTTTATTCGGTGTTAAAAATATATGTTTTTATATGTAGTATATCATGTCACTTGCATTAGAACGTCAGTGTCAGTGCAGCAACTGTATTCATAGAAACCGTCACTTATAAAACTTTTTTACAAATAAAATAAAGAATAAGCTTAAATTAAAAAAAATAGTGATACCTGGCTATAAAATACTCATTTCATCAGACCCATTATCACAATCGTTCATTGAAAAAGTCGTCGCTTCACTCTTCGTTTCTCAAATTATACACGTGACAATGAGCTGTCTTATGTGTGATACTTGTATTTTAATATAGGTACTATTTTCTCACCAGAAACGGTATGCATCAGTCTCGACTTCTCAACAAATGTAAGTCGGACAATAAATCTTCGTAAGATACAATATATTTTATATGATCATTAGAATTAATTTCTAGGTCAACTTTCTTAAGGGGAGGTTCTCTTAGATTCGGTCGAAACTAAAGCAAAGTTTGAGAATTTTTTGTGGGATAATGAAAAAGCATACCTACGAACTTCCGGTTTTGATGGTTTCATTTGTTCATTATTCTAAAATGCTCGGAAATTTTTATTACGAGAAAATTCAATATGGCGGCTCCAAAACGGCGCCGCCATATTGAATTGCCTTTTCATCATAACTTCAAGCACAGGTCTTGATCTATTGATCCGATTCACTTCATTCAGTCTGCCCAAAATGATATATTTTTTTGTATGGCTTATACCTAGAATGAGCATGAATAATTGTTGATTCATCATTTTTAAGCGAGGTCCACGTAAAAAAAAAAGGGTGTGAAATTTCACTTTTTTTAAATGTCCATAATCTGGTTTATTTTTTATCCACATTCATTCTCATTAGGTATAAGTCATAGAGAATTTCATAAATTTTGATGACTAACACATTCAGTGCTGATGACGTCGAAATACGTCATCTGCTTCTTAGGTGGGAGGCGCATGACGTCGTTCGACGTCATCGACACGGGCGGATATATTCCTTCAGTACGCTGTTAGCCTTTAAGCGAAGTTGTGCGGTCGTCAGCATCTAATATACGAGTCAATTATTTGAAAAAATTTGTCGCTGTTATGATTTTTTGGTATTAAATATTACTTTCATGCCAGAGTATTAGACTAGAGTTTTATTATTTCCCAAAAAACCTTGTCAGCCTCCTGGGTTGGGTTTTCGAATTTCATCAGCAGTGAACGTGTTAAGTTAAGACTGATTTCAGTTCACTACAAGAGGCTGCAGACCTGAAGTTTCCGGACGATGTCTCGCGTGCAGAGGCATACGAGAGCCGCCATTTTGGAGCCGCCATATTGAATTTCCTCGTAATAAAAATTTCCAAGCATTTTAGAATAAAGAACAAATAAAACCATCAAAACCGGAAGTTCGTATGCCTTTTCATTATCCCACAAAAAATTCTCAAACTTTGCTTTAGTTTCGTCCGAATCTGAGAGAACCTCCCCTTAATTAAATAATTTTGTTCACCCCCAACTGCCAAAACATCGTAGACGCTTAAAAGATGGTATTCCCTTCTCGTTTTACGATCCCTGTAAGAAATATATTATATCAACGGTGTTTAAAATCCGTGTTGGTTGAAGGTTCGTATCCCATCTTTGAAAATTTTAACAATTACATTTAAATACCTAGTTCTACAAATTGTTAGGTATGCAAAAAAATGTTGTAATTGATGGCTATTCTAGATGGCCAGGGTCTTATCACTCCTATTTTCTATTATTCTGTAAAGATCACATGTCGTTATACCTTAAAACATTTTTTTAGACATTTTTGGCCCTTTTTCAGTCGATTAACTGCGAATGTATGGCACTGTTAGTTAGGGGATTCCCACAACATTAAAACCCGTAATGAAACATACAGATCTGTATTTAAAAAATAAAGTTGACAATGGTGATGCAAACACAAAACGTCAGATTTGAAATTTGAAGATTAGATACCTGCCGCATGTTTTAGAGCAGAAAATTAAGCTTACTTCTAAATTTAAACTGTGCCTGGAAATCAATATATTTTTTAATCAGGAAAATAATTTAAAATTAAATAAAAAAACATTCTTATTTATTTTGGTTCTTGAACTTTTAATTATTTATATATTTTTAATAGGTATACATTCAACTCTATTCGATTCCATATACTTCGACTGCATTTTAACTCGGGAGAAGACAGAATATTAGACCCGTATGTTTAAATTCATCGCCGAGCGCTGCTATAACAAATAGATAGCAATATAGGTAACTAAAAGTTTACAGAATATCCATAACAGTAAGTTCAAAAACCTTTACAGCTTATTATGTCGAGATACATTTTTTTAAAACTGCACTGAACAAACTAATGTTATACTCATCAAAAGACCGGCAAACCAGACTAACTTTATTACACTAATTGTAAGTGGACAAATAAGGTCTATCTATACAGAACAGGAACTGGACAGTATTTGTGTCCAGATGCTGTAATGTAAGATGATTTTATTAAATAGATCAAAAATATTTCCATTTCATGAACTGGACAGAATTTTATCCAGATAGTGGAATAAAATATTATTCTTCTATCTGATTACAGCTCGCGAAGTGGATATCCATTTCATGAAACGGCCAATTACGCTAAGTGGGTGCGACATATACATATACAGGGTGGACCATTTAAGATAACAAACGTGAATATCTTGAAAATTAAGCATTTGAAAGAAAAATGTTTCAGGCAAAAGTATGATTGTTTTACAAGCGGGATTTAATGGTTATACACTTGGTTCATTTGGTTCAGAATTTCAAAGTTATTTAAAGGTCAACTTTGATTTTTTAAATAGGAACCCCTATTTTTTTAATGATTCGTATTCTTCGTACAAAACTTAACAATTTTTGTTCTATGATTTTTCGTGTTTACTTTCAGCGTTTACGAATAATTACGCATTGAATGTAGAAGTACAGAACACTTCTGAAAAGTGGACAAACATTGACTGGGATGACGCATAGTATTTCCCATGTCCTAAAGTACTGTTGATACCTCGATGAAGCTACCTCGAAAGATACTTTGACCCCTTATACCTGGATAGGTCAAGTTTTCCCAATCGGTCGTTCCGTGGAACTCATTTTCTTGCCAATATTAATTACCTGTGTCCGGTTGAATTAAGGGGGTTAAGTACTCTAAAATTTCGAAAAAATCGATCAGAGCTGCAGTAACCAAGGAAGGGCCCCAGTCTGGACCAGGAATTGATACTGACTGGTAAGTTCACATAAGTGGTCCTAAAGTGATAAATAAGGGCTGAATTTTAGGAAAAACCTCATTATCTCAAAACATACTTTTTAGAGTTTCCGTACATCATATCTCAAAAACCGTTCCATAAAATTTGATGAAACTTTAGGATATCTTTTGTACTATCCATACCTTCAATGTGACATTAATTTTATGCCTAAATAAATATTAGAAAAAAAGTTAGCAGCTTTCAATTGTCAAAAAATGGCTATTTTTGGAAAGTTTTACTTTAAAATGGCAAAAAAATAAAAAAAATTAAAATAAAAAAATATATTAGTGTCACATGGAAACTACAAGTACTTAAATTAATTTAGCTTTTTTTAACCGGCTAATATATAGGCTCGTATGGGGTCTAAAATTTTTTTGATATTTTCAAAATCTTTTTGAAAGTTCTATTAAACTACAGTATTAATTTCAATGTATGAAGTTTTCTTTAAATAGTCCCCAAAAATCCTCAAAAAACCGGTATTTTTAGGTGCTTTAGAATACTTAACCCCCTTAAGCGAGGGTTGTACTGAAATTAACTGTTAGGAGGTATTAATTAGAAACCTATTACGGGGAATATATCGTAGAAATGTAAAGTCCGGTCAGTTAGCCTTGACATGATAAATGAAATTGTAAAAGTAAAGACGGGTTCCCGGTCTTATCTAAGAATCGGACCGGGAACCCGTCTTTACTTTTACAATTTCATTTATCATATCACGGGTAACTGACCGGACTCCACATTTCTATGATTTTCCCCGCAAAAGGTTTGTAATTAATACCTCCTATCAGTTAAATTCAGCACAACCCTCGCTTAAGGTGCTACATACACCTAGACGGCCTGAAAAAAGTATTATTTTCAATAATTTTTTTTCATATATTTAATTTATTTAACACTCATTTATAAAATGTTATTACAAATACACACTTTTAACAAAATTTATCAAAAAGAAAAACTTAAAAATATTGTGTTGTTTACAAGTTATTGGCCATTGAATCCGGCAAGGGGTGTATTATGAAAGCCTTTTACGGTGCCAAAAAATTCTCGTTCGGATTTCATCTGAAAGCAAAACATGATGAAAATTCTTAAAATAGAAGGTTCAATCTCGTCCTTGTAACCGGTGGTTTTGAGAAATGATTATAATTAACAATTTTACAACAGTTTAAATTACGAGTGTGATTTTTCAAGTAATTTCGTCCTGGTTTTGTGATTGTCAAGAAAAAAGTATTAATTAAAAAATTTGTTTATGAATGTCAGGGACGAAATAAAATCTTTACAAAGCGATTGAGATACAGTGCTCCCTGGCTAATTCGCCCGTAGTGGAACCGAGAATTCTAAGAATTGCGAATTAGGCAGGGCCCCCACTATGCTCGCAAGAGGCGTGGCTAAGACAGAGACAGCAGGAGTGTGCGAGAAGGATCGCAAGTCGATTAACGCGCGCTTTTTAAAACAACCTAACCAGCCTCTCCGGCGCATCAGCTCGCGCATAACGTCACGAGTCAAGTGGGGGACATCTCTTCCCTCACGCGGCGAATTACGTAGGGAGCGAATTAGCCAGGGAGCACAGTAATTTACATTAAAATCGGTTCAGTAGTCTTTGAAATATATTTGGCACCGCATTTGAAAAAGTAGTGAGAAAACAGCATTTGAAGTTTCAGGTAGACCGGACCTGAAAACGCTGGGTCAGGTATATAAACACTTGTAACTCGGTCAATTTTGCGAATGTTTGATTCAAATTTTTTGGAATATGTAGTGTTTGTTTTCTACTAAGTAAAAACACTTTTGAAAAATCGATTTTTTGGACCAAACTAGGTGTATGTAGCACCTTAATCCAATCCGACGCAGGTAATTAATATTGGCAAGAAAATGAGTTCCACAGAACGACCGATTGGGAAAACTTGACCTATCCAGGTATAAGGGGTCAAAGTATCTTTCGAGGTAGCTTCATCGAGGTAGCAACAGTACTTCGGGACCAGGGAAATACTATGCGTCACCCAAGTCAATGTTTGTCCACTTTTCAGAAGTGTTTTGTACTTCTACATTCAATGCGTAATTACTCGTAAACGCTGAAAGTAAACACGAAAAGTTATAGAACAAAAGTTGTTAAGGGATCTACCCTAATTAGAATATTCGAAAAATCGATTTTTTTTATTGCATTTTTCGAAAGTATACATATTTAAAAGTATCATACTAAAATTGTATAAAGATCCGAGCAGTCTAAGTGTACTTTTGAGCGACGTTTACTTAGCTATCTGAGCGCGCTAATATACGCACCGCTCGGAACGGTACTACCTACCTGCCATTGTATACATGAGGTGCTGTTATCTTTTGTAAGTATCATCCGACTATACAACGTTCTCTCTACATTAGTCGTGTTTAAAATTTTCAACCGTCAATAGCAACGTCAAAAAAGAGCAGCAAAAACAGTTGTCGCGAAAAAGAAAAAAACCGCCGTAAAAAAAGTTCCTGTTGTAAAAACTCAGGATTTAACGATCAAATTAATGAAAGACAGGCAAAAAACTATGGTTTAGCAATTCAAAGACATCCCGATTCAGTGGAAGAATTGCACAAGGAGATCTGGGCAGGATTTTATCATAAGATTTCAACTGACAGCAATCCACAGCATTCATACTGTTCTGAATCCTGGTGTAAATACAGGAAAGCTGTAAAAAATAGATCCGTTCATAAGTTCAAACATCCCCCTGCTCTCGCTGAAGATGTTCAAGAAGTTCTAAAACCGATCTAAGACGATTTGACAAAACAAGAACTACTTGAAAGATGCCTCGGCGGAAACACGCAGAATAATAACGAATCTTTCAACAAATGCGTCTGGTCAATGGCTCCCAAACACATCTTTAGCGGAAAAAAATTGTTGAAATAGCGTGTCAAACAGCTGCTTGTATTTTTAACGAGGGATTACAGCCAGTATTAAAAATCTTGGAAGTAATGGGCGTCAAAATCGGCCCGACCGCCGAGCAGTTCGTCGCTGACCGTCACAGAACACGCATACAACTTGCGAACCGCCGCAGCAGCGATGCTTCTAAGGAAGCCAGAATGAAACGAAGGCAGGCTATTTTGGATGAAAATGAGCGCTATGAAGAAACTGAAGGCATAATGTATGGTGCAGGCATCGCTGATTATACGTAAGATTTTTTCACGATTTTTCGTTAAAGAAAACTTTAAACGCGTTTTTCTCGAAATGACGTTTTTGGACGGCTCGTTGATAAAATCTCCGAAACTATCCAACCGACCCTTACCAAAATTTGACCACATGTTCTTTATGACTATAGCTATAGTGCATATCATACGAATTTTGAAATTTTGAGTGTAACTATTTTTTTTGCTAAAAACGATGAAAAGAACGTGTCTTTTCGTAGTTTCTGGAAAAATGGCCGCCATTTTGTCATTTTTAAAAAAATCAAAAATCGTATGATATGCGCTATAGCCATTTACCTACTGAATCTAAAACCATTTTTTTTCAGATCATCCATTCCAGAGATTTTATCAACAGCGCATACCCATCTTTTTTTTTGGACCTGTCTTCTCCCCCATTTTTCTGTACGAAAACTGAGTAAAATGAATATAAAAAATTTTTTTGGTGTATTTCAAGAGTGTGTTTTTTTAGGCCTAACACTTTTTATATCCATATTTATAATTTATACCGGTCAAAAAAATTCGTGAAAATAGCCCTTTTTTTGCCCGTCTAATTAGGGTAGATCCCTTAAGTTTTGTAGGAAGAATATGAATCATTAAAAAAATAGGGGTTGCTATTTAAAAAATCAAAGTTAACCTTCAAATAACCTTGAAATTCTAGACCAAACGAACCAAATGTATAACCATTAAATCCCGCTTGCAAAACGATGATACTTTTGCTTGAAACATTTTTCTCTCAAATGCTTAATTTTCAAGATATTCACGTTTGTCAACTTAAATGGTCCACCCTGTATATGTATACAGGGTCTTTGGTTTAATACACGCCAGCGGAGCGCGTTGTATAATATATCGGTTGACGCACCCCATCCGCTGCGTTTTCCTGTAATTCAGTGGTAATACCGACAGCCAAGATCAGAACCAAATGGACGTATCAGTCTGAGAAACATCATTCATCTCAATAGTGGTGAAAGTGACAGACGCTCTGATATATTATAGCTTCGATACTTGTTTGCGTTATTTTTTGGTTTCTTTTCAAATAATCGATGTATTATAATAAATGGAAGCAGTGTTATTTTTTTCGGGTGGCTTATACATCATGCGTAAAGAGCAGAAAAGAAGACGTTGGTATTTCAGAAAAATTGCCATCAGATAAGTTACTTTCTAACTGACCGTTTTAACCTCATTCTCATTGCATACGAAGGACAAATATCTTCGTGGTAATTCCATTTTTTGTTTTCAGTGTTTCGTGCGAGAACGGGATGAATTGATGGATCACATTCAAATTCATAAGAATTGTAATTTGTTCAATTATTAAATCAATAAATTATTTCATTTCGAGTTTTCAGAGTATGTTGAGCGAGTTATAAACTATAACTGTTTATTAATAAGCACATATTATTATAGTAAATCAGGACTTGGTTGCAGGAGGTTGAATGGTGAGAATGTGTGTTGGAAGTTTTTAGACGAAGAATTGTAATAAGTGCGATCAACAGAGAGTGCAAGAGTAGTATAGGGTATAGATAGAAAGCTGAGAGAAAGAGTTAAAGGATAGATTATAAGGGTTTGTTGGGAAAGCGCGGGTAACGATAGGAAATTAGGAGAAGCGAGGAAAAGTCAAAAGTGAGGTTAAGTGAAGCGGTGAGGAGGAAGATAAGCGAGAGTCAGAGTCGGTAAGGTAGGTAAGTTTTAGACCGGTGGCGGAGAAGGAAGGGAAATACGTAGAAGATAAATATGAACAAGGAAAAAAGAGGCAGACCAACCAACAAAGTGGTAGTACCACATGCAGTTGCTCCAGGTAATTCACACATTTCTCATAATATGAGAAATGTGTATAATCTTTTTCTAGTATGATCGAATATACACCCGGGAACACGAAATCGGTCGGTCACTTTTTTTAATTATTATTTTTAAACGTACTAACCAATGATTAATAATCCTCATGCTTTCATTAACGAGAGTAGACGCCACCGTAGCTAACGAGGGCATGAGGATTAATTGTTCATTGGTTAGTACGTTTAAAAATAACATTTAAAAAAAGTCACCAGCGACAGATTTCGTGCCCCCAGGTGTAGCTTATGTGATTGTATTAATTATTGTTTTAATTAATTTCAAACAGGCAATTTTACTCCGGACAATCATTCACCGGTGACTCTATCAACGCCTTACGATGAACCTGCGCGAATAGGCAGCATGAACACGGCGGATCGAGGTAGCGAGCATCAAGACTTCCAATTGAAAGGAAGTTTCATAACAACGTCGATGGAAATACTCAATAATGGGAAATACCAAACACTCCATACTATTATAAATAAAACAGTTATATTTCAATAATAAAATATATTTTTTCTTCAAATTTTTAAGCATTATTCATTCATGTATGCATGATGTACATAATGAATTGTACATTGATAATATATTAATTACTTAAATGCAATCATGTGTATATATATATTTTGTATATATATTTTACTATTATATCCCCACCATTCCCAATTCCCCCTCTCCATCGGAAAGAAAATTATTTTAGTATAACATATATAGTGCTCTAATATATATTCAGAGGTATCAGGGCTGTTTCGCTTGTCTTTTAGTTCTTAGATTTTGACTCGGGATACCACTGAAAAAGAACTGAAAGCACTGAAAATCATAGAACTGAAAAAGAACTGACACCCCTGAATATGCATTTATGCAGGCCTGTCAGTGCTTTTTCAGTTGTTCCGAATTCTATGGGCGGCCCATGGCCGCGCGGCCACTTTGACGAAAATAATTCAGTTCTGTCAATGGTATTTCAGTGGTCTTTCAGTTCTGTCAGGGCTTTTTCAGTTCTCGGATTTCGACTCTGGTTGCCACATTTCTCAAGAAATTCGTTTTCTCTACAAATGACATTTTCCCTATGAGTCAAGCCATGTCAAGTCGGACTCGAAATTTCCACTAAATCGCGGATTTCGGAAATAATAACTCTATTGCGAAGGGAATATGGCACTTACGTTACCGTATTAATATTTCGTGAAAATTCTGTTATTTGTTAATGTTATTAACAATCAAACTTTGAAGCGCAATTAAAATGAAAAATCGTTTTCTCTTAAACTACTTTAGACAATTACTTGAAATTTTGCACACTGATAAAGCAATGTTTACACTATCGAATAAATATTTGCTTGAGGTGAAATTGTTTTAAAAAATGTATTTTGCATTAATTTTTGTAAAACAATTGCAATTTTTCTTGCGGTCCTCACGCTATAAAAAAATGAAACTTACATCAATTCATGAGGCAAACGTTGGCCTTTTATAATCTGCAAAGAGAACTTTGTACTTTTTCTCCATTCCGGAGATACGAAATTGTTTGTTACGCGGTGCGCTCGTAGATCGCGCGGCGCGCTCCGCTACTGGCGTCCGCGGCAACTTGATGGCCGCGCAAACTTGAGCAAAAACCGTTTGAACTTGCATGCACATGATTTTCCGAGTTTGGCAAACATAGACAGTTTTCTTGTCAGTTTGCTGATGGTGCTCGTGCGGTATACTTGCTTAAACACTATTCGGTGTTTCAATATCATTAAGTGAAAATGGTTCGACCGAAGGAATGTTGTAATCCTTTGAAAAGGAAAGGTCATAATTGTGTTCGTCATAAGTTGTTCCTCGCGCGTTACTGCCAAGTGGAATAAAAAATTCGAAGAATACATTGATCGATATATTTGTCAAATATGTCGTAAGGACATGTATAATGATGTTAAAATTGCTTCAAATGTAGAAAATGAAGACCCAAGCACCCAAGACCCGAGATAGTTAATACCGATAATTAATTGCTATACTGTAATACCTTCCAGGGAACGAATTGAATTTTTAACTGAATGTAAATATTGGATTTGAACAGTGAACAGTTATAATTACTTGGAAGTTTATTCGTGGTTCACTACTAAAGAAGGTGTTACAGTATAGCAATTAATTATACAATAAAATATAAAAATAACACAGGTTTACAACAAAAAAAAAGTCCGGACTATTTGACCGGACCATGGTATTCCGAGGTATTTGTGCGTCCTGAATCCGATCCCGAGGTCATCTGAGCCCCATCACGTCAGAAAAACGAGATTTCGAAATAAATAAATAAGGAAATGGGACTGCCCTGAGCAGCACCCAGAGCATGACTCCAAGGTTCTAAGGCCATTACGGTCAGTGCTGGGTCCACTGTCACAGTGAACGGATCGCCGGAATTGGATGCCTTGACAGGGAGATCGTAATCCGCGAGATACAACGATCATGGCAACATTTTAGCCACTGGGGTGGTTCTGTGATAGTCCCGGTCGAGATTTAGGACTCCATTCCAATATTTGGAAGGTATTCAAGACCTAAACAGCTACCCTCCAACTCAACAGGTCGCTTGAGAAATTGTCCCGGATCCAGTTCCAAAAAAATGGTCATTTTAACCTCTAAATGACCTTGAAATCTCATTTTTCTGACGTGATGGGGCTCAGATGACCTCGGGATCGGATTCAGGACGCAAAAATACCTCGGAATACCATGGTCCGGTCAAATAGTCCGGACTTTTTTTTTGTAAACCTGTGTAATAATTAGTAAACTCACTTCGTGCTTGGGTCTTCATTTTCTACATTTGAAGCAATTTTAACATCATTATACATGTCTTTACGACATATCTGACAAATATATCGATCAATGTATTCTTCGAATTTTTTATTCCACTTGGCGGTAACGCGCGAGGAACAACTTATGACGAACACAATTATGACCTTTCTTTTTCAAAGGATTACAACATTCCTTCGGTCGAACCATTTTCACTTAATGATATTGAAACACCGAATAGTTTTTACGCAAGTATACCGCACGAGCACCATCAGCAAACTGACAAGAAAACTGTGTATGTTTGCCAAACTCGGAAAATCATGTTCATGCAAGTTCAAACGGTTTTTGCTCAAGTTTGCGCGGCCATCAAGACGCCGCGGACGCCAGTAGAGGAGCGCGCCGCGCGTTCTACGAGCGCACCGCGTAACAAACAATTTCGTATCTCCGGAATGGAGAAAAAGTACAGTTCTCTTTGCAGATTATAAAAGGCCAACGTTTGCCACATGAATTTATGTAAGTTCCATTGTTTTGTAGCGTGAAGAACGCATGAAAAATTGCAATTGTTTTTAAAAAATTAATGCAAAATTCATTTTTTTAAACAATTTCACCTCAAGCAAATATTTATTCGATAGTGTAAACATTGCTTTATCAGTGTGCAAAATTTTAAGTAATTGTCTAAAGTAGTTTAAGAGAAAACGATTTTTCATTTTAATCGCGCTTCAAAGTTTGATTGTTAATAACATTAACAAATAACGGAATTTTCACGAAATATTAATACGGTAACGTAAGTGCCATACTCCCTTCGTAATAGAGTTATTATTTTCGAAACCCGCGATTTAGTAGAAATTTCGAGTCCGACTTGACATGGCTTGACTCCTATTACTTTATTTAATTTCTCGACAATGAAACACAGGAAGAGTTTAAAAATAATACCAAATTAAACTTGATTAATTATTCTATAACGCGTAATTTTTTCAGAAATTCACCATCATTTCTTTTCAAAATATCGAATTTCTTTCATCGACCCTGCATTGCAGAACTGTAAGTACTGTCATTATTTTAACAATAATTAATCAAAATTTGATGAAATAATACATTTTAGTATATTTTAAATAAATGTTGACTAACTTTAGCATTGGTAAAGTATCTTATGTAGCATGAAGTTCAGATGAGGTTAAAAAAGAAATGAAATTATTTTTTTATCGAAAACAGTACACGTGAAAAATCTGAAAAAATTACAGTCATTAGAATAATTCCATAATTATTTGATAATTTTTTCAGATTTTTCCCATCATTTTGACTTTACTCCCCAAACTCCTTAAGAGTTGGCTTCGGGAGAGTGCGCTGCGGTCTTACGAGCCGAGCGAAAAGTGTCAAACGTCTGGGGCCCACTAACTCACTCGCAAAGTTGCGTATACGCATCTTAGCCAATAGACTAATCGGGATCAAGTATTCCGTTATGGTGGGGGTCCTGATTGGTCTACTCGCTAAGAAACGTATACGTTTCTCTTGCGAGTGAGTTAGAGAAAGGGGCCCCTGATCTCCCGGTAGCTGTCAATTCGGGAGATCGAAGCATCTAACCTCGAAATCGTTAATTTGTAAATAATGATTACTAATGCGTAGAAGTGATAAGAGAAATAATCATTCGGGTTTCTCCGATGAGATTCCCCAAGTGTTTAAAAATCGGTGTCCGATTTTTTCCAATAACTGTTGCTTCAACTTCCAGTGATATTAAGTATTACTGCAGAACGAGTAGGATAGAAGAGTTTCATGAAGACTCACGATTTTCAGACATGTCATCTCGTACAGGTGCAACCGAAGAGGACCTAGCTCGTGTTCTGTCCGTAAAAACATGACTCGATGGACATCGGATAATGTCAGGCTTGTCACCGAGCGCCTATTACACATGGTACATTAATTGCAATATGCGCTTTTCGTTTCAATTATTCCTGCTTTAAATAACTTTCACTTCTTTCAACGTATTTACCTTGTACGAATTGTTCATCATAGGGGGCAGCGATCAATGATTGTGACTAATCGTAGATAAATTATTCCTGTGATGATGTTCCAGTTGCAAAGCATACACTAGCAAGTCAGCTTACAGAGAGCGTCCGATGTTTAGTATCAACTTTACCTCTTTTGGAACACCCATCACCCGAGCATAATCACGATTACGTTAACGTTAATCGCAGAATAGACCGTGAGCTCTGGCACATTATCGCAGTAGTAGTTCGGTACACCGAATTGCCTTTTAGTTTTAATAGACGAACTTGTCTACGACGAGTCGCTATTATTGATCGCTGCCTCCTACCACGAACAGTTCATAAAAGGTTATTAGCTTGAAAGAAGTAAAAGTTATTTAACGCTGGAATAGTTGAAACGAGAAGCGCGTATTGCAATTAATGTACCGTGGGTAATAGGCGCTCGGTGACAAGCCTGACATTCTCCGATGGCCATCGAGTCATCTTTTTACGGACAGAACACGAGCTAGATCCTCTTCGGTTGCACCTGTACGAGATGACATGTCAGAAAATCGTGAGTCTTTATGAAAATCTTCTAATCTACTCGTTCTGCAGTAATACTTAATATCACTGGAACTTGAAGCAACAGTTAATGGCAAAAATCGGAGACTTGTTTTTAAACACTTGGGGAATCTCATCGAAGAAACCCGAATGATTATTTCTTATCACTTCTACATATTAGTCATCATTATTTACAAATTAACGATTTCGAGGTTAGATGCTTCGATCTCCTGAATTGACAGCTACCGGGAGATCAGACGTTTGACACTTCGCTCGGCTCGTATCCCTTCCAAATATCACGAGAATAAATCAAAAGTAACGTGGTTATAATTAATTGGCTCGTATCGGTATAAAATGTGAGACTTTAATTGTGTGGTAATAAAAAGCTATTCCCCTACATGTACATATTCTCCCCATGAATAAATTCCAAAAAGTAGTGAAATCTTCCCACAAAAACAGATTCTCTGTAAAAAAAAGACGGCACGTTCATTCAGTGCCATCAAAAAATGATACGTAAAATACTCTCCAAAAAAGATTTGAAATCAATTAAGATCGCCATGTTCAAGACTTATATATAAAAAGTAAAAGGCATCATTTGAAAGGAAAATTATTGTGAATCAAGTTACTAAAACATTCGACTTTAAAAATTTATTTAAAAAATTCCATAAAAAAGAACTTACCGCGTTTTTTTCCTTCAAAATAAAAAATTCAGGCAGAGAATTATATTCGATGTTCATGCACATTTATGATTTTAAATAAATTTATACACTCTTATATGATACCACCAGTATACCGAATGTCGCACGGGAAACCGATCAGACGGGGGCCTTCTGAATTTCTCTGAATTTGACTTCGGCAGTGCAATTTATGAATCACTCGAGCACCGTCCAAGCACTGCCAATTATTCGGTATAGTGGACAAAATATGAAAACTTAAACGCGGCAAGTTCTTTTTTATGAAATTTTTTTTATAAATTTTTTTAGTCGAATGTTTTAGTAACTTGATTCACAATAATTTTCCTTTCAAATGATGCCTTTTACTTTTTATATATAAATCTTGAACATGGCGATCTTAATTGATTTCAAATATTTTTTGGAGAGTATTTGACGTACCTATCAATTTTTCTTGGCACTGAATGAACACGCCGCCTTTTTTTGACAGAGAATCTGTTTCTGTGGGTAATATTTACATTCGCCCAATTGATATTCATTCTAATCAAATAAATATGCTTTTACCACTATTCAAAAGCATATTTATTTCGATCAAGCAAATTATTTCCCAAAATGCTCCGAATTATCGTCGGCAAGGTTGTATTATAAAAACCACGCATCGACACATAATTAAAAAAATTAATGTTCAAATATATTCCACAAGCTAAAGAACTACTATAATATTATATTCAAAAGAAATATCAAACTAGCGATATTTATATAACAAAAATAAGTAGTATCATTAAAACTAAATACTCTCATATATTTATAATACAACTAGCATATGTGGCCCACGCTCCGCTCGGGAAAGCTAGTGAGTTCCCACAAAATGTAAATTAAAGGGATAAACTTTCAACTCCAAAAATCATAAAGCTGAACTACGTCATCATATTCTCAATACAACAGCGCTGACGTCGGTGAAAGAAAACTCCCTTATAACGCGTGGATCGCAGCCGAGTCGGCATGCGCTAGCTTGCCGACGGTTTAAGGGCCGGAAAGGCCCGGAATACGTCACAAAGGACGTATTAGCAGGACGCAGGTAGAACGGTCGTATCGCCCGGAAGGTCAAAGGTCGTTTTTGCGCTATCGCCCAGGTCCGCAAACGGGGTATATTAGACGGCCGGCGAGCTATCGCCGGCAGACTGATCTGAGTCTAGGTAGTGGCAGCATCGCTCGGCGGACATCACTACCCCTCGGAGTCTCACTCGAACATCCCCTAGGGAAGCATCGCGCGGCGAACACCCTAGTAGACCATGGGCTACCAATATGAAACCCTCCCCCCCCCCCCGTGGGAATTTCTGACTCACATATTTTTTTGTTGGTATTGCCATCTAGTTTAAGGTTTTAGTTGTTTTCCTCTTGTCAATTACAGCATATCCCGAAAAAACATGAAAAACCACGAAAACACGGAGAAAATGACTCTTTTTCAATTCATTCTCATTTCATTTAAATTTTTCGTTGAAGAAAGTATGTTTATAAATAATATTTTGTGCAGGAATTCTTCTCTGAGTTTTTAGTTATATATTCTTCCATTTTTTATTGTAAATATATGAGCCTTAATACAAAATTCTCATTATGTGAATATAAACGAAAACATTCTAGTTATAATAATGAAAATTGACTTTCAACTTCAAAATCAAATAAGAGTATTTCATTTGATAACAGCATCTGCAATCAGCAGTCTCCTTCTTCATCCTGATGTACTATATCGGCTAAGTTAACTACTTCTGGATCATCTCCATCTTCAAACTCATCTGGATGAAAGCTTTCCATAACGTCGGTTAATTTGTGCGGCAACGGATCCCCTTTAATCCAATCAAACTTCAGTTGTCCATTCTCCAACTTCCAGCCATGTCCCACTGGAGATGGTAGTATGGATTTAGCGACATGTGCATTGTTCCATATATAGCATTGGTAGTTTGCACGACTGATGTGCTTTTCAAGTGAAGCTTTACAATGAGGTAGTAGACTCAATTCGACACCTTGTGTATTTGGCAATGCAAATGTCATTGTGGGAGAGTATTTTTGTGTGAACAAATCGTACCGTAGCTTATTTATATCTGTGTATCCCTTATCACTGTACAAGCAACAGACGAATTCCTCTAGGCCTGTCTGTAATATGTCTGTAATTGTAAGTGATGATCCTAATGATCTAAGCATAAGCACGAATTTCGAAAACTTCCAATTTAGATTTTACTGACAACTTTCCACGACGAACAAATGAACTGGTAGTGTCGCATCCGGATAATGCATGCATATTCAACATAGCATGGCTCGGTGCTACACCTAAATCCCGAGAAATGATGGTGTCATTAATGACCCTTCGTTTGTTTCTAGTTCCTGTATCAAACAGTAACACGTTTTCAATTTCGTTGGTGTAATTTAACAACAACATAAAAACATCTGTGTCTGGTGATCTAATTCTGATAGGCAAATTGTCTTGACAGGATTGAGAAGCATGGAAACAATGTAATGTAATGTGCTGTAATGTAATTTTAGTATCCGCCTCCTCTTGTGAAGAGCATAGCTCTTCTTGTATCGTATAATTTACAGTTGAACCGTCTTCGCTAGTAAACAACATGCACCGATCATTATGTGATGAGTAAAGATTTCTACCATGAAAATAGTGGGCATATATGTCTTGTTTCCATTCATTATGTAGAAGGTTGACTAGTTGTTCCTTGTTTTTGCCATTACTGAGGAATTTTTTCCAATCCCGAGGAATCTTGGTCTTAGGTATCTCCACGGCCTCTTCTTAGTCCCTCAATGTTTTTAATAGATACATCTGCGTAAGTATCCGTCACGAAATCTATCCTCTTGCATTTTAGAAAGCGGCTTAAGACTATCTCGGCGAGCTCACCAAAGGTTTCTGGAATATTACTGAGAGCTTGAAAGTAAGCCATGCCATCAATCATATAAATGCATTCTTCAACCTTAGGAGGTTCATTTACCGCACCCTTGATCTCCAAAGCATGGAGTAGTTTGGCCTTGTCTGTTTTTGTAGGACACCCATCAGCAGTTGCTAATGCCCATGGTACTGGTCCTAATGGATAGGATAACAGCATCTCTAGGCTAATTTGACGCTCCTGGGACAGGAGCAAAGCTCGAACAAAAATATTTCTTTCTGCTCTTATCTCAACTAATCTGTTTTGAGAAGACGTAACAATTATCTTCTCTTGAATACTCTTAAAAGTTTTAAGCTTTGTCTCTTCAGTAGTTCATGAAATTTTTTATTCTTTAAAATAAATCTGTCTTGTAGGAAAGTGTTGTAGGCAGCTTTCCCCAGAATATCTACAGTGAGTAAATCTTCTTCCACCGATTCAGGTGCAGGCCTTCCAGATGATAAACAGAACAGAGAATCCTTGTCGTCAACTTCAAATGGATTGATATATTACTCAATAGCTTCAATTACTTTCAAGACACTTTGCTCACTTTGTTTCATTTCTCCTATTTGCATGTCTCGGTGAGAGGAATTTGATGTATGTAACATACTTGCTTTTTCAAATGCCAATTCTACATATTTAGCACGTTCATGCCTTGTAATACACCATCGTGAATATGCCCAGAAATTTCTGCTGTAACCCACTATGCCGCCGGTGCATTTGGCATATCAATTGATTGTTTGTTCTATTGTGATGTCAATAGAATTTCTAGAACTTGGAACTTGTGATCTACAGACGCTATTAAGGGGTATGAATCGACCTTCCGAATTCCGTCGCTGAGTGCGACGGAACACTGTGGTTTTCCACGTTTTTCCGGGATATGCTGTAATTGACAAGAGGCAAACAACTAAAACCTTAAACTACATGGCAATACCAACAAAAAAATATGTGAGTCAGAAATTCCCACGGGGGGAAGGGGGGGTATACACGAGCCTTCGCTCTATAGCTGTCGAACGTCCTCGCCAGACTGGCTTGAGCATAGATAGGAGCATAGATAGTGGCAGCATCGCTCGGCGGACACCACTAGCTCTCGCAGTCTACCGAGGGAATTGGCCCGAACAGCGTAAGGGAAGCATCGCTCGGCGGACACCCTCTCGCTCGCAGTTCTCTAATAGCTCTACGCTGTCCCGGCTTGAGGTACGCTAGCGGCAGCATCGCTCGGCGAACACCGTAGCGTCCTCACAGCCCTTCGACCGACGATTTTCACGTCGCTTCGCCTAACCGGCGAATCTCCACGTGGACGAGGCTCCTCCGCTCACGGCCCTGCGACGATACCCGGGACGCGAGCAGCACCCAGATCGACGCAGCCATTCCAGAGGACGACGCTCCCGCACCGCTTATGAGCAGCCCGACCGGCAGCACCTCCAACGCTTCTCCGAGTTCGATCCCTCCTGGGATACTTCCCCCCCCCCCCACACACTCACACACTACCCTCTGTACGCCCTTATCCCGAATAAACTCTAGTTATAGTCTATTGGCGCTCTGTGCGTATTACCCCTCCTACACCCTTCTTTATTTGGGCATTTCTCTGTAAACTGGGCAAGTTTTGAGTGAAAGTTGTCTAGGCAACTTTCTTTCTTATATATTAAACAAATCTTATTAAGGGAATAACTATATACCTAATTAATAATAAATAGCAGATGAACGAAAAATATTTCATTACCTACTTCAATAAATATTGAGAATTTTCTGAAAAATTGACACAGGGGACTGTTGCCAGGGGACTGTTTAATTTGATTTCATTGGAAGGTAGCACAAAATGTAATAACTTTATGTTATTGTGCTGTACACAATGAATTGTATCTATTATAACAATATAAATTTTCCAAGATATAAATAAAATACATAATAACACATAAATATAATTCATGCCAGGGGACTGTCAGCTGGCAGGTTGCGACGCGGGTTCCACGAAGCGATGCTCGTGCAGCACTAGAAAAAATAGCGTCCGGGCGCTTCTGGTTGCACAACCATGCAAACTTCAAATCGTCTACGTTTCGTAACACGCATTAAGGTAATAGTTTAAGCTGTAGACTACGTGAGGTGTACTTTACAATATAGACAGGGCGACTGTTCACAAAATTCTGAGACAAACTTTAATAATACTTTATTTAGGTTCACATATGTATATTAATGAAAAATGAGTAGGGTGACTAACAATGATGTAACATTGTTGAAATTATCAGATAATTTCATTGATTCCTAAAGTTATTATTTCAATTCATTTAATCTAAAGTACTCACTTGCTTCGGTGACACGCTAGAGGACTGTTTTTCGGGCTTTATTAAACTGCTTTTTTTATAATAAAGTTAATATAAATGGATACTGTACGCTGAGCAGAGATAGATTAGGTAATTATGTTCAAACTTAACCACTAGATATACAGCAATCTATAATTTTTTATATAATATTGGTCGGAGACAACCAGTTGCCCAGTTTACAGAGAAACACCCATTTAATTGCATATGCTATTGGAAATTGAATTCTTTTGAATTGAAACGGCAGTTCAGTGGATATAAGGGGTATCCTCGGAATAAATACTGTTTCTCCTTTACATACTCCCGCCATTATTCGTGCTTCGATTATATTGTTTGATAACTGCTTCACGGTCGTTCTTGTTCCATTACATAATCTGCGTGAATCTAAATTCCTTAACAAAATAATTGGTGATCCTTTTTTTAATCTCAAACAATGCAAAGGCGTCCCTGGCACATTCAACGAATTTAAAAAATCTGTGGGCCAAAATGTTTTAGAACTTTCTAGAAAGTTCTGGAGCATTCTAGAACATTTCAGAACTTTCTAGAATATTCTGGAACATTCTAAAACATTCTGGAACATTCTAAAACATTCTGGAACATTTAAGAACAACCTAGAATATTCTTGCACATTTTGGAACATTCCAGAATATTTTGGAACATTCTAGAAGAGTCCGCAATATTTAAATGTTATGACACTGTACCTAAAGCACTTGAGATAGTCTCTGGAAGAAGTCCATTGGTGGGCGGCACCCTTTTAACCCCTATATCTTCTGAACCAATCCCTGCAGTTTCAAAACAAAAACTTCTTCATCGATGGGGGATGTAGGGCTACCATACCCTATAACCCCCATGGGGCTACGATTAGCGGTTCTAGAATTTTATGGGAATTGCACAGACTTACCACACTTTCTTTTATTATATAATATTGATGTAATGAATTTCAATAATATAATTTCGTAGCTTATTTGCGATACTAACGTTAAAATAGCTATAGTATACTGGCAATTTATGGAATATTATACAAAGTGTTACATTAGCCAAGGTATCTGGGTGTGTGGCCTACACCGCCTGACATACCAATAACAAGTCACTACTCGATCAAGAGCCGTCACGTTATGGACATTTTGAGGTACAGACACGCTATTGGCTGGCATCAGAATAGATGAAGGTGGTACGAGCACGTAGCCTACACCAGGCTACACCCAAACGTGGCTATCGCGACGTACCTATTCCTAATGCCACCCAATACCGTGTTTGCACCCCCAAATACGACATAACGCGATAGTCTACACCATTCGTAGCACCTCCATTGATCCTAATGCCAGACAATAACGTGCCGTTACACTCAAATATGCCATAACGCGACGGTCCTCGGTCGAGTAGCGACTCGTTGTTGATTTGCATGGACGGTGTATGTAGGCCACACACCTAGCCAGACTCCCTAACTAATATGAAGCTCTGTATAATCTGAATGATGCAAATCTCTCAATGTGAAGAAATCAGTTAATCTATAACATAAAGCTCGTGAGAAAATGAGAGATAAATCTGTTCAACAATCATAATGAGTGAATTTTGTGGGGAGAGTAATTTTTAACGAGAACACATACACATTTAATAGGGTAACTCTGATCCAAGTAGCAGAAATCATAGTGACCAATATTATTAATATTCTACAATCTTCTATTTTTGATTCTACCTGGATTATATTTTTATGCCGCTTTTTATACTTCAAAGTTCACTAATCTAAATATGCACGTTTCGGTATATAGTAGAAACTATTATATGTTACTGCCATCTACGGGAGGATTGGCAACTATTAAGTTTACATCTAAGGATGTGGGTAGTACATGGTAAAAATACACGTACACTTCATATTTGATGGTGTTGGTGCCCAGAGAGGGACTCACGGTAGTACTAGAGAAGAAATATCACTCCGATAAAGAAGAACTACCTGTTCGTACCGTGCATGATAAACGAGTGGCCGTCTGCTTATTAGTTTGAGAAAGTACACCAACGTGCTTATACGGTATGGAGTAAGACTGCAAAAAGCATTGCTACGAGTGTTTTTATTAACCCATTTGCATCACTAGCGTATATATGGATCATTCCATGTCAACTTTTAATAGTAGCAACTTTTGGGTCTCCGATTTAGTTGTTGATTTTTTTTCAAGTATCTTTATTCAATATAAAAACTGGCCTAAATTTTCAGAACGATTCCATAAGTCGTTCAGCTGTTATTAATTTTTATATTTTTCATTTTTTTTTCCTTTCATCGCGATTTACGGCTTAAATTAATACAATATGAAAAAAATTACCCAAATGAAAAATTTGTATTTTTTTGAGATTTCGAAAAAAAATTTTTTCATATTGAGTTTTTTCTTGATAGTGGAAACAAAAAATGTATCTCAAAACCAACATTTTTAATTTTCATGATTTTTTTTACACTAAATTTCTACATCTTTTACGGTAATTTTGAGAGTAGGGGAGAGGCTGGTACAGTGGCCACCTTTTCAGTAGATTGTTAATAAAAAATAAATAAAAGGGGTTATTGAAATTCGTTATATCATAAATGAAACTTCAATATGAGTGTGTTGTAATACCAGTTCGATGTATGAAACGAAATATAAGTAAACAAAAAAAAATTGATTTCTATATTTTTCTATAATGTGGCCACTGTACCCTACTGGTATGGTACAGTGGACACAAGGATGAGATGCAGTGGCCACTAGAGGAGAGGTTGGAACAGTGGCCATGCAGGTACAGTGGCCACTTGCAGTTTTCATGCAAAATTTTCGACTAATAACATACCTACCATATACATATACAAATAACCAATTATACCAATTAATTATACCAATTAACCAAAAAACAAATTATACCAATAACATACCTATACATATACATAAACTACATTGGCAACCTCTCACGAGATGGCGGTGTTATTGGTCGAAAATTTTGCATGAAAACTGCAAGTGGCCACTGTACCTGCATGGCCACTGTTCCAGCCTCTCCCCTACTTAGAAAGTGGGGCTTCCCATAGAAATTTTGTAATGAATTTCTTAGTGATTTGAAAGTTAAATTTACAATTTTTTTTTATTGTAAAATTTTATTTTACAATCTTAACACATTCACTCCCGCTCTAATTTAGATACATTTTGCCCCATCCCAACTTCAAATTAATAATTCTAACAATAACAAAAAACAGAAAAATAAATTTAATCAAGTGCCAGCTTACATAATATACACATGTAATTGCAGTGCCGAGTTCACTAGTTGATTTATCAGAATTTTTCTTTAGAAGCCTGAATGGAATAGAACGCTTATAAGCGTCAGCGGATGAGTTGGGCGGGTGCCGCTGTCGTTTATAAGCATTCTATTCTATTCAGGCTTCTTTATCAACTAGTGAACCCGGCACTGCAATTACATGTGTATGTGTAGGCTAGCACTTGATTAAAGGTACTTTGACATAAACGTGCGTGATTCGGAATTTTGACGATTTTTACATATTTTTTGTTATTGTTAGAATTATTAACTTGAAGTTGGGATGGGGCAAAATGTATCTAAATTAGAGTGGTAGTGAATGTGTTAAGATTGTAAAATAAAATTGTACAATAAAAAAATTGTAAATTTAACTCTTTCAAATCACTAAAAAATTCATTACAAAATTTCTCTGGGAGGCCCCACTTTCTAAGTACCTACTCTCTCAAAAAATGACCGTAAAAGATGTAGAAATTTAGTGTAAAAAAATCATGAAAATTAAAAATGTCGGTTTTGAGATACATTTTTTGTTTCAACTTTCAAGAAAAAACGCAATATGAAAAAAATTTAATTGTTTTTCGAAATCTTCACAAAAAATACAAATTTTTCATTTGGGTCACTTTTTTCATATTGTGTTAATTTAAGTCGTAAATCGCGATGAAAGGGAAAAAAATGAAAAATATAAAAATTAATAACACAGCTAAACGACTTGTGGAATCGTTCTGAAAATGTAGGCCAGTTTTTATATTGATTAAAGATACTTGAAAAAAAATTAACAACTAAATCGGAGACCCAAAAGTTTCTACTACTAAAAGTTGACATGGAATGCCCCATATACACTCAATTTTCTTAGTCACTATCACCGGAGTGTATACATCTGTATCCTAGAAGTAAACGGTCGCAAATCCAAATAAGTATATTTTTAGAAAAATGCTAAACAAGATAAATCTTGAAGAATGAAAGTAAAAATCACGCATAAAAGACAATAATGCAACGGATCTTTCTTTGACCCTCATACGAAAAAAGATACCTTTGTAGAGTAAGTAAAGATGATCCGGGTTTCATAATTTACCTGTAATATGGTTTTGGCACTTACGATTGTTTACCCCTACAGAAAAGAACAGGTGAGATATGTCTTCAATGATCGTAAGTCAACTAAAGTTATTATTTAGCAAGCTTTTTATTAATGAAAAACGACATACATTTTAGTAATAATAAAAATGAAATGAGGAATGAAAATATAGATAAGAAAAGGCAGGATCATTCATCTTGATCCTCTTCTTCTCCATCACGTCTGCTAATGGGTATATTCATGTAATAATCATGGAATTGGAGGGGAACCCATTGCAATAACGTCATCAAATGGTCGTGTTTCTTCTTCGGTATGCCTGCTATTGCAAATAGCAAGTAATTCCCTAGGCAAATTGATGCTTGCTTCTTTTTGCTTTCGTTTCAGATTCACTGTTTTGTTAATTTCTTGTGTGAAGTTGGTTTTATAACCGGCGACCGATGGCAGAGTTAAGAGAGAGTGAACTAAATGCGCTTTTTGAATTAGACAAGTTAGAGTCAAGTGGTGTAAAAACGAGACTAGAAATATGTTGGGTAAAAACGAGATACTCGTACAAATCATACTAAAATACATTTAGTTTGAATTTAAAAATCGAACTCAAACTAAATGTATTTTAGTATGATTTGTACGAGTGTCTCGTTTTTACCCAACATATTTCTAGTCTCGTTTTTACACCACTTGACTCTAACTTGTCTAATTCAAAAAGCGCATTTAGCTTACTCTCTCTTAACTCTGCCATCGGTCGCTGTTCCGTCTCGCGATAAACGGAATTCGACACAACGGTTCGTACCGTTTAATAGTATCACAGTCATAAATACAAATGCATACTGGCGCACGTGTTCTTTTGACTGACGCGTGGTTACGCTTACTCGGGACGCATCGGCTCTCTCCGCCACGACTCGGTGGTCCGCTTTCACCGACTGCTAGCTTCCCCACTTACTACTCCACGCTCACTGTATCGGTGTACGAAGCAGTATTTACCCCTCATTAATGAAAGCATGAGGATTGATTAATCATTGATTAGCACGTTTAAAAATAACATTAAAAAACAATACTAGACAAGAGGTCTCGTCTCAAGCCACTTCTTACGACATGCCGGAAGGTGCGCAAGCAAACCTTGTGCAGAGTAGAGTCGGGGGAACGTACACAGACGCACACATAGGCAAGACGTCTCCGCCTCGCGTGCTTTCACTCCCTACGCAACGCGGCTGAATATATAGTGGAGTAGGGAGACGCACACACAGGCATGGTAACGCTTGAAACGTCCCCTGAATCTCGTGATTTTACTCCCAACTCCACGCGGCAAAAGATGTTTCACATCAAAAACTTTCTTTGTCTGTATTCACCTTACGGTTGATGAAAGGAGCGGCTCGGTTTGCAAACAAGACATCGAAGTTTTTTAAATCGTCAACATTCATGTTGTAAACTGTGGCTCCTGATGATCGTATTAGTTGCTGGCAGTCCCATGGCGTAACAATTGTCATGGTTGGTTGCTTTTTAAGGGTTCTTTCAATTAGCCCATGTACATGGTCGGCCTCTAAGTGTGTATGTCCACGCAGCAGGAATTTATGCTTTACTGTCTTCAACGAGGGGGATTTGTTGAAAAGCCAAAAGTAATTCACCATCATCATAACATTTCGGTTTTGGCATGGACAGTTATCATACCATATTATTAAATTTTCTATGTCCGAATTCGCCGAAACAATTTCCGCCCATTTGCATAAGGCTGGTGCGATTTCATGTCCTCCGCTTCCTGCTTGAGATTCATCCCATAATATATAGAAAGCCTTTTTCTCTGTTGGATCATAAATTGTTGAATTTGAAGTCCACAACTTTAACAAGTAAAAACTTTGGTTGTTAGACAAGTATGGGGTTGAAGACATTTTTACAAATATAGTATCACAACTTTCGTGTTGCCTGCAGACTTGCTTTTTTCCTTATCTTCACGTTTTTGCTGGTGCCATTTTTGTGCGTCCTCGAGATGGTCATCATAATCTCGCTTTACTTTTGATTTAGCTTCATCATCAAGTGAAGGCTCCTCCAGTTGCAATTTTAACTTGTCATATTTGTCGCAAGTATCAGTTGAAGGAGACTTGAAACTTAAATTAACCCCTTCTCTACCAGGGTATCCACATATAGATATTATCAGGTATGAAAATTCGGTTTGGAAAATTCAGTTTGGAAAATGCGTTTGTAGGCCCAAAATATCGCGATTTCGTTTCTGGGTACTCCTTCCTCTTCACATTTCAAAGTGTAAAGTCTGTACATTTTCTCTGGGTTTAAATCACTACCTAGAAATTCTCTAGATGTCTTTTCCCGGCTGTAATGACTGAGATATTTCAGGAATGATATGATATGAACTCTTATACCGTTAAGGGGTTATTTTCAGGAAGCTTGTTCCTAGGAGTGTGTCGATCTCGCACATCGGCTTGTGCAAAACCACCAAGCATTTGCTTCTTTAAAACATTTCGGACGACAGTTTCCGAAATTCCTAGAGTGTTCAAGAAGAACAACTTGCAAACATTGATTTTTTCTCCAATATTTATAGTTAAATAGTATTGAATGGCTTGTTTCCTTTGATCTCCTCTGCTACCATCTTTAGGCCGGCTACGAACTGTCGATTTGCTTTCGACCTGAGAAAGTATGAATTGGCGCTTCATGTCCCAGCTTTTCGACCCGTCCCAATAATTATTGTTGCATATTTCCAGTCTGCTGCTTTCGTTTATTTTCTCAGTACATTTTTTCTTACAAGGGGAACAACCGGGTTTTATGGATTTCTCCTTAATAGCCTTCCCTGATTTTGAAATACTTATGTTCTTTCCCCGATACAGTTGTTCTCGCTCTTTTCTTCCATTCTTGAACTTTTTTCAAACGTTTCCTACCTTTCCTCTTACCTATCGCCTCGCCTTCAACATCCGCCTCGGCTATTGCAGAATAATTTCTGCTGGCTTCGAATGTTGTATCATTTCGTCACCACTTATTTCATTGTCGCTCATCTCATCAATATTTTGAACGTAGTCAGGATCGTCATCGCTATTATTATCGAAAGGTTCTTCTTCACTATTCATTTCATCATAAGTCTTACTGAATGTTGTTTCATCTTGATCGTTCATCTCGATGGTATTTCGTAACTGGTTGACGATAATTTCTTCTGCAGTCTTTCCAGATACTAATAGGACCCCTTCACTTATTCTATTACCACGTTCCGTTTCGGTGTACTGCATATTGGGAGATAAACTTTCTATAAAAAAAAAACAGAAAAAAATGAGGTAAACAATCGTAAGTCCGTTTTAACAAATTAATCATAACAATGTGTGTACTGATTCCGCTTACAATAAACTTTGACCTGTCTGTCTACCATACCTACATTTTTTACTGAGTTTCGCGAGTTGTAAGCTCAAAACTCTGTAAAGTTTTCTTGAAGAACTACTCAGCATAACTTCAATATCTTAATACATGTTAACGATACGTTATTATACTTACCAGTCAGCAAATCAACATCAGCTTTCTTTCCTGAAACGAGTTGGACCATTCGTTTGCTTCGAGAACACATTTTGGCAAAAATAACGCACGAATAACATGCTCCTTCCCAAATGGAGATACGATCCTTTACCCGACTGTAAAATGCTTGATCGTGCAATCATATGTGCTTTGCGACTGTTTACCCCGTACAACATTGGAGATACGACTGATTCATACTAGCTTATTTCTTTGACCCTGAGACTTGTAGTTACTATCTCTTTCCACGTAACAAAGCGAAAGTATACAGGGTGTTTCAAAAGTAAGCGTAAACCTTCTGAGGGCGTAATCCTCGGATAGAAATAAGACAAAAAGTTCCTATCAACATGGGTCCCTTCGAATGGGGCCCCTGAAGACGGTTTTTTCTCAATATTTCCGAAATCGTTAAATATAAAATTTTGAAAATACATACATGGTATAAACTTTTGGTGCTGAACTCGATTCTGAATTCAGAATTAAAAAATGTTTGTCAGGGGCGTCACATACCGGGAAGGTTAATGGCTAAAATAACCCTATTTTTTATGTTTCAGTTTATTACGGTTTTCGTTCAAAATTATAAAATTTCAGTTTTTTACGTAAAAAAGGTACTCTTAGTTCATATCGATAGAATGAACTGTTTTCGAGAAAATTAATTCTGAAACTAGGGTTATTTTAGCCATTAACCTTCCCGGTATGTGACGCCCCTGACAGAAATTTTTTAATTCTGAATTCAGAATCGAGGTCAGCGCCAAAAGTTTGGACCGTGTATGTATTTTCAAAATTTTATTGTTAACGGTTTCGGAAATATTGAGGAAAAACCGTCTTCAGGGTGCCCCATTCGAAGGGGCGTAGCTTCTTTATATTGCATTTCCGGACCCATGTTGATAGGAACTTTTTATCTTATTTTTATCCCAGGATTCAGCCCCCGGAAGGTTTACGCTTAATTTGAAACACCGTTATAGTAGGGAACAACAGAAAGTCCATTTCATAGACATTTTGGAGTTACGGCTGTTTACCTCTAGAGTACAGATGTACGCTCAACTATTTTGTCCTTAAATATAATTTTAAAAAAAGTTTGGTGATAAAGACCTTTTTTTCATATTTCCTTATGATGCAAATGGGTTAATAAAAGTGTCATAGCGGAAAGCTGTGTTTTGTACATAAAGTTATTCTAATATCCCTAAAACCAGTGGTAACCTTTACTGGCTTGCCTTCTCCAAAAAAAAGTATTTTTAAGTCACGAAGGACTAATAAATATCACTTGTAGATTACTGCCATACTGTCATATGCGTAAGAGTTGGAAAATATTGTACTAAATTCAATGCAATGAATTTGAATGAAAATAGGAAAACTTGTTATCCTTCTTTATTGTCATTTCAGAAAGTTTCAAGATGAATGGGGGTATAGACATTCGACATGAATTTACAGTGCTCAACTTGTTGAAGGTACCCTCATCACCCTCCTTTGTGCCGACTATTTTTCCCAACGGCAAAGAAAAGTAATTCAATCAACCCCAAGATTCAATCATCATTTACGAAGAAATGTGAAGAAAATCAACAAAATTGAAACTTCAATAATGGATCTATTGAAGTTGATCTTATCCTCACCATGGAGCAGCACAAAAAGCTGGCATCACCACTTCGTGAATCAGACATTTATGTATGTAGTATTAGATGTCTACAATCAACCACGATTCAATTACTCTTTATGCAATTTACGATCTAAAAATGGAATTAACACTGCAGAAGTTAAAGTAAACGTACAACAAATTGAAAAAGCGCAGAAGACGGTCTGAAAAATGGTAAAAGTAATTATAGATATATTGCGTATGATACCTTAGAGATAATGAGAAAAAAATGCGAAGGATTTCATGGATTTAAATCTATTATGAATAATGAAGTACATGATCTTTGCGGAGTGACACTGTCTGCCTTTACTCTATTATTTTAAGTCTTCTACCGGATATGAAGGATACGAAAATAATGAAAGAAAATAAACTCTTACTTTCTCTAATAATATTGAAACTAGAAGTGATTTAATGATTCCATCCATACTTGATTGTTGTTCGGTATATATAATAAGAAGAATTGAATTATTCTCTGTCCATATTTTACATCAAGTCCTGCACGTCTGCACGATTGTTCTGCCGTCGCAGGTCGATCGTTTTCAACCTGCCATTTACAGACAGTTACTACCCATACACGGCGCGTACAACTAGAAAATCAGGAAAGATGCCCGCTTCCGTTCTTAGCCAAAGGAGCTGTTCGGTGGTAATCTCAGTTCCCGACAGTACGCTACATTACCATCGAATACTTACAGGGTATTAGCGCCCAAACTCCGAGACTGCGTGGAGCTTATTTCAAATGTGCCGCATGGGTAGTCCAATAGCGACTCGGTTAGCCTTCACTGCCGTTATTACGGCCATCTATTAATTCTAAACCGAACAGCAAAGATCTCAAGAAGCCGAAATTATCGACGTCTAATCGAGCAATGCAACCTTTCAATAAAATGTCAACATGAACAAAAATCATAACCTGTACCTACTCAGTGACTCTCTCGATGGTTGTTTATATTTCCCAAATACGTATCTGCAGTGAAGTTAACGAGTGACTTCAGGAGGAAAGATGAATTAATCTTGGATACCCCTAAAGGTAAGAACATCTATTTCCACGTCGCCCTGGAGGTACGCGTTCACAACACTCTACCTCCAGGGTGACGTAGAAATGGGTGTCTTACCTTTAGTATTTAAAATTAATTCATCATCCCTTCTGAAGTCACTCGTTAACTTCGCGGCAGATACATTTTTGAGGAAAATAAACAACCACCTAGTCACTGAGCAAATACAGGTTATGATTTTTGGATATGTTGAGATTTACTGATTTGCGTTATTGATAGATTGCATTGCTCGATTAGACGTTGATAATTCCGACGACTCGAGATCTATGCGATTCGGTTTTCAATAGGTGGCCGTAGTAATAGCAGTGGAGGCTAACCGAGCCGCTATTGGATATGCAGTACACTTGTAATAAGCTCCACTCGGTCTCGGAGTTTGGGCGTGAACACCCTGTATAGGTTATCTTGGGTGTATAAGTGTGCGCCTGCGGTAAGTCGTCCCAACCTCGGTTCCCTTTACCATTATGAATTAGAGTGGTACCAAAAAAATAAGAATAAAACGTGACATAATAGAAGCGGTACACCACAATACCGTTTCTACTGTCCTACAAAAGAAAGAAGGAAGAGGAGACGAACTAAACTCCTACTTCTTGGAGGCTTTTGGACTATGTACGTATGTCTGGTGCTTCAATTCCGGCCTAAGAAAGACGTAAAAATGTGACGTTTAGATTGGATTAGAAAACTAGGATTCTTATCCCTTTAGGTTTTCTTACATTAAATATTTTTAACATGTTTGTGTTGCAAGACATTGTTATTTTAGATACTTCTCACTAGCAACACAATCTAAAGGAAAGGGTATTCTAATTAGCTATCTATATATATAAAAATGAATGTTTGTCTGTCTGTCTGTCTGTCTGTATGTCTCTTATGCCTTCCTAAACCGTTCATCCGATTGCGATGAAATTTTGGGAAATGGTTGGACGCATGCCCGCAATGGTTTCTGAGTTAGTAAATCTTATACAGGGTGTTCAAAAAGTCCCGGTACGGCCGATTATCTCAGCGGGAAAACATTTTAGAGAAAAATGTTTAATACAAAACTTTAAGGATTTTCCCTTGACTATCCAGTGGTCGTATTGGATATGACCTTGACCGTGACCTTTAAGGTAATATCAAATGCCTTCCTAAACCGTTCATCCGATTGCGATGAAACTTTGAGGAATGGTTGGACGCATGACCGCGAAGGTTTCTGAGTTAGTAAATCGTATACAGGGTGTTCAAAAAGTAGCGGTACGGATGATTATTATGCCTTCCTAAACCGTTCATCCGATTGCGATGAAACTTTGGGGAATGGTTGGACGCATGCCCGCGAAGGTTTCTGAGTTAGTAAATCGTATACAGGGTGTTCGAAAAGTACCGGTACGGATGATTATTATGCCTTCCTAAAACGTTCATCCGATTGCGATGAAACTTTGGGGAATGGTTGGACGCATGCCCGCGAAGGTTTCTGAGTTAGTAAATCTTACACAGGGTGTTCAAAAAGTCCCGGTACGGCCGATTATCTCAGCGGGAAAACATTTTAGAGAAAAATGTTTAATACAAAACTTTAAGGATTTTCCCTTGGCTACCCAATGGTTATATTGGATTTGACCTTGACCATGACCTTCAAGGTCATATCAAGGTCAAATTGATTTTTTAAAATGGGAAACCCCATTTTTGATACCGGAAATGAAAAGAGCGGGAAATTTCACGTTCAAATATGTCCTTGACAATTTTTTAAATATGACCTTTATGGTCAGCGGAGGTAAAATTGAGGTCAACTACAGTTCGGCTTCGTACCACGAAAGCTATGGGCCCTATACAAATTCTTTTTGATAGTAGGGTTTAGGATTTTTCCGTGGCTATGCAATGGTGATATTGGATTTGACCTTGACCATAACCTTCATTTGGCATTTCTTACACATCTGACATAATATTCCAAATCAGTTACACGAAAAACTCCTTAGTGCTAACCAAATTTAATCGAGGCAACAACCATCACTGGCAGATTCAAAGGCGAAGGCATGCTCATTCACGCATACCTATGATTTCCAACGATTTAACATTCGAATTCAAGCGGCTCCAGTTTCCTTTGCGTCTTGCTTTTGCTATTACCATCAACAAAGCACAAGGTCAATCGTTGACTATTGCTGGCTTAAATTTGTAAAATTCATGTTTTTCACACGGCCAATTGTATGTAGCTTGCTCCAGAGTTGGCACACCCAAAAATTTCCACGTTTTTACTCCGAATAAAAAAATGAAAAACATTGTCTATCCGCTGGCCTTAAGATAAATTAATAAAAGAAATATACTTTCCAATTTAAATTAAATTAAATTAAATACATGTGTTTTTTTAGCGTAGCATGGCTCCCTACCTATAGATATCTGCTAAAAATTCGTTAAATGACGGCCAAAATCAATCCACAATCTACCCGTGCGAAGCTGGGCGGGTCGCTAGTCTAAAATAAATTCTACTAACAGATATTTTACTTCATCGAAATTTGAAGTATAAGAAATAGTTCAGCGATCCAACATCAAATGAATGAAGTCGAAATTAGTAATCTGTTGAATGCTATTATATGAATAATATTTCTATAGCAACATTTTGAAGATAAACTACGTTTAGCTTTAAAATCTCAATAGTCTATTATCTGCTTCTATAGTCAATTCAAATCTAATTCTCAAGTTTCGTCGGACGAGCAGGTCTATTTTTAGCTGCCAATTGAAATTAACCAAGTACAATGTAAGCGATACAGTTATTGACACTCGACAGTAATATAAGTTGTTGACACCTTCCAATAACAAATGCATTAAACAGAAAGAGGTAGGTCATTCATTCAGAATTTTGTCTGCTTAAGGTGCTGGTAGCTCTATCGCTTACCCTACATACTGATATGTCGTAAATACAACATCGTTCAGTTGCCTGCAATAAGGTAATTAAATTTCCCTTTTGTAATTTAATTGATTGTAAATTGAGAAGATAAATTTAATCCACTTATGTCAACTAAATACAGACTAACCACGTTTGGGAAAGTCATGCCCATCCTCGGTATGAATGCTGAAAAATTCTGTACGCACTTCCTTAAGGCGGCTTGAAAACGTGACTGTTTTATTGCCAAAGCACTGTTTTATCGACATAAATTGTAGAATACAGATAATTTTTAAACGGGAACAGAGTTAGTTAGTAATCCTAATAGGTGGAATGACATCCTTAGACCATTGACCAGAGTGCTTATGTATCAAATAAGTCAAAGTATTCGTTAATGATAAATAATTTCACTTCAGCAAAATGTGGATAAAGTAGATCATCCCGTGGAAAATGTCGGTATCTTGCTAGAACTATGTATGTATGCTTATATAAATTCTTGTCTCAATTAGTAATACAAATGGATATACGCACCCTTCGTTGAAACAATGTTAAAACAATGATTTTCTAGGAGAAAAATATCCTACAATCGGCGGAATCTGCATGCAGCTATGATAGAGCGTAACAATGTGTTTTGAAACAAATCTGAGTTAAGGGGAAACACCACAGTAACGGTACGGAAACTAGATACAACTTTGAAATTTTATTCCAGAGTAACGAAGCGAGATAGGACATTGCGGTTTTTTTTATTTAATTCCTCTCACTTAAAAATAGTGTAATAAAAAATTTTTGTTTTCAAAATGGCGACGCTGCAGGGCCGTATCCAGTATTGGTTTTTCGATGACCATCGTTCCTACTAGTAGCTTTTCTCGACACAGCTGCAACGTACAATAAAAACCGTTATTGTTTTATTAATATATTCCGATTATCTAAGGAACCACGTAGCCGTTTTTTGATATCTTGAAAATTTGTATTGTTGTTAAAGACAATCTGACTATTTTTTGGAGGAGAAATCGTTTAACACTTTCAAATGTTCGCCAATTTATCAAAAACAAATATATTTCAAAAATCCTACGTTGCTCTTTATCGAATATATTAATAAAACGATATTCCGAATCGGAATATATTAATAAAACAATAACGGTTTTTATTGTACGTTGCAGTTGTGGCGAGAAAAGCTACCAATGGAAACGATGGTCATCGAAAAACCAATACTGGACACGGCACTGCAGCGTCGCCATTTTGAAAACAAAAATTTTTTATTACACCATTTTTAAGTGAGAGGAATTAAATAAAAAAAACCGCAATGTCCTATCTCGCTTCGTTGCTCTGGAATACAATTTCAAAGTTGTATCTAGTTTCCATACCGTTACTGTGTGTTCTCCCTTAAATATAATAAAATTACCGTGAGGTGTATTACAAGAATTGAATTATTATAGGCATACAACAAATTCATTCCAGAAGGATGAATACTCAAGGTTGAATACTCAGTTACTATGGATCGATTCAAACCGGACCTTTTCCAACCGCGTCTTAAGTATAAATAGATTGGACACTAATAAGAGATCATTAGATACTCTAATTACACGGAAAAAATAGATACTGTTACAAAGCTGCAACGTTTCCTTACTTTATGTAACATTATAGCTAGGAACACAACAAATTCGACGTCAACTTGGGATGTTGTTGCTGCAGCTCCTAACGCCACTCCGTCAGCTGCTGCGTGAACTACTAGCCCCAAAGTCGCTGTAACACTCCTTTCTTTACCGCCGCTTCTTCTTGCCGAACATTGGTCCACGAGCAGCATAAATACGAAACCGCAAACCAAACTTATCCCTATTAAACTGTGAAGATCGCCTGTAAAGAAAGAAATAAAGATTTAATAACTAAGGAGATTGAACGTGTTACTTGTAAACTGAGAGACTTGGATTCTTTATGACCTTTAGTGGATCAACTTTTATTACTACTACAATGAAACTTTAGTACAAAATTATGTTACTTCTTCAAAATGTTCACGTTCATAATATAATCCAACCTATTTTCTTTCAATAAGCAGTTTGATATTTGTTTTCCAATAACAAAGAAAAGTTTGTAGGCATGCAACTCCCGTATAATACGATATTTTTGGAACATTGTTTTACTTTGGACCGAAATGTGTGCCCGAAATATCATAACGAAATATTTTGGAATTGTTCTCTGAGCTTACACGGAATTTACACCTTTCACTCAGGAAACGTACATTGGAGTATGAAGCATTCACTTTATATAATGAAATGTGAACCTGATGTTCGTATAATGTTCACGAAGGCGTTCACGTGAAAATATTTATTTCTTCTTTCAAGAGAAACACAACAATATCAACCCTTATGCCAATAACTTGATTTAATAACGTTGTTCCATAACCACAGTATAGCTGTACTCTCATAATAAAATCGTGTTGAAGGCTCTGTTAGAAGAAGAACTCCGTTTCCTCAGTTTATATTTAACGTCTATAAGTGGATCTATAGGCCACTATTATAGTCCGGGAGGCAGCGATATTTTTACCGTGGTCATTTTACCAAGGCTGGTTTTCATTCACATGATAGATTCCATACTGTGTGTGAGCGAAATGCTTGTCAGCTGCCGCACCGGCGGTGGGGGTGTGTACAGTAGAGCCTCAAATGCGTAAAAAAACTAGAGAAATAAAGTGATATCACCAAAGTTCAATTTTTGTTTATGATTTATTTACATTATGTAATTATAAAAAATCGTAGTCAGCTGGACATATTTCGGGGGGAAATGTGTCAGCTGGGACAATAAACATGCAGCACGCCGGCTAAAGAGGCTGCGACTTTATCGACTTTCCCCCCGCAATTCGGCTAGCTGACTTTTATTTATATTTAATACAAGTAATACTGGTTCGTGCGGTCAAATTTCAACTTTAGGGCCGGTTTTACCAACACGGTATAAACGCGGTATAGCGCTATACTGAGAACAACCAGCAATAAGCCTTATGGTTATTCTCAGTATAGTGCTATACCGCGTTTATACCTGTTGGTAAAACCGGCCCTTAGTAGTATAAAGAGACATTATATTTTTTTTGCAACAAAATATTCGATAGTTTATTTATATTATGTAATTATAAAAAATCGTAGTCAGCTGAACATATTTCGGGGGGAAATGTGTCAGCTGTTGACGTATACTTGCGCAATACAGACGCCACGTAAACTAATACCACCATGCTTTAAATTAAGTTATGTGATTGCTAATTCATTATATTTTATGAAAAACATCGTCAGATAGGTGTATAGTGGGGGTCAGTCCGTCAGCTGGGACAAAAAACATGTAGCGCACCGGCTAAAGAGGCTGCGCATTTATAATTTCAGCTGACGACTTTTCCCCCGCAATTCAGCCAGCCGACTTTTATTTATATCTAGTACGAATAATAATAGTTCGTGTAATCAAATTTCAGCTGCAGTAGTATAAAGAAATATGAAATTTATAAGCTGAGCAGCTGTCATCTCGGGATTAATACGCTACATTATTGGTCATGTATGTATTAATGTAAATATTGTAATTTTCAATTTATTTACCGTAATTACAAATGTTTTGAAGTGAAACTTCTTTGCTGAGGGTAGTAAAATCGCATGAAGAGTAAAGCCGGCACGATGCATCCAACGTTGGTTCCAACGTTGGACTCAATTGCCGTCGCCGCACAGTCCCAGACGATGTGGCGAATGCCTTCCAACGTTGGACACATTGCCATTTGCTACATCATGTGGGTGGACGCTAGTGAATTGCATGTGTCCAACGTTGACTACATGCCACATTCGGGCTTCTGTCGGTAAATTTGAATCGCGTCAAAGGAGCTTCGAAATATAGCGGTATTTATTACCGTGGGCACTGCAGCAACCCGGGGAAAAATGATTATATATAATTATACAGAAGTCCACTATACCTGACAAAAATTTCTTTTTTTGCAAATCTGCTATCAATATCCTTTAGAGAGAGTGGCATAGTACGTTTTGGTACAGTTTGACTTAAAAGTATCCATTTTTTGTTAAAAAATTTCCATTTCTCGCTATAGACGTTTTTTCTCAATTTCAAAAAATGGTGGGGTGATGTAAACCACCACTGAAATTCCGTTGTAAAACGTATATATATCAATAAAAATCGTTGGTAATGTTCGATTAAGATTTTTATACAGTAACAAATGGTAATATGTCGATAAAATCATTTCTATTTTCATATAGCATTCATTCTTGCGATGCAATGCATTCTTATATGTTCGTGGCATGTTGGCTAAAAAAGTTAAAAACGTTCATTAAAAACAATAAATATGTGCATATAAACAAATAATAAACGATAAAATAGCGTCAGCAGAGTAGTTCACATCACCCCACCAAGAATGGTTCACATCCCCCCACTGACGCTTTTTTATTGCCAAGAACGCCACATTAACACAATGTAAGCAAATCAGTAAATCTCTTCGGATTATAAAACCCATCAATGAAACCAACATTATACATATAGTTACCTTGAAAAAGCGACGAGAATTAACTCAAGAACACGTCTTCTTTGAGCACTTGTCAAAACTTTCGTGACAAATTTTTTCGGTCGTGTCTGGTATAAAGACTTGAACAGTTGTGCACACTCGAACTATTCACCACAAAAAAGTTAAACACAAATGCAACTGATGGCAGTACTATGTCTACGCTGGTGTCAATTTTAAATAGGAAAAATCGGCGTGGTTCACGTTACCCCACGGTTCACATCACCCCACTTTACCCTATATACAGGGTGTTCGGAAAAAACATCGACACAGAAATAGGGGTGATAGGTTACGTCATTACAAGTATTTTGATATAAGGGACCTATACCCGCAAGCGCCCCCTTCTGGAGATATCAACTTTTCAAGTTTATAACGACCGAGGTTGATCAAAGTAGAATAATATTGAGTTTTTTGTCTACCTGTACAATTGAAAAACAAATGAAAACTCCTTGTATCCGCATCATCTTCGAAAAGTACAAGGACTTGAGCCAAGCGGTTATCCTTTCCGCAAGCAGTTTGCGCAGTGGCACATCTATCCAGAATCGTTTCCGATGTTGCATGGACATGGGTGGCCGTCATTTTGAGCATTTGCTGTAGTACATTGTTTTTGTATCTCGTAAAATTAAATATTCGTTACCATCTTGATACGTTTCTTATTATTCTACTTTGATCAACCTCGGTCGTTATAAACTTGAAAAGTTGATATCTCCAGAAGAGGGCGCTTGCGGGTATAGGTCCCTTATATCAAAATACTTGTAATGACGTAACCTATCACCCCTATTTCTGTGTCGGTGTTTTTTCCGAAAACCCTGTATATAGGGTAAAGTGGGGTGATGTGAACCGTGGGGTAACGTGAACCACGCCGATTTTTCCTATTTAAAATTGACACCCGCGTAGACATAGTACTGCCATCAGTTGCATTTGTGTTTAACTTTTTTGTGGTGAATAGTTCGAGTGTGCACAACTGTTCAAGTCTTTATACCAGACAAGGCTGAACAAATTTGTCACGAAAGTTTTGACAAGTGCTCAAAGAAGACGTGTTCTTGAGTTAATTCTCGTCGCTTTTTCAAGGTAACTATATGTATAATGTTGGTTTCATTGATGGGTTTTATAATCCGAAGAGATTTACTGATTTGCTTACATTGTGTTAATGTGGCGTCCTTCGCAATAAAAAAAGCGTCAGTGGGGGGATGTGAACCATTCTTGGTGGGGTGATGTGAACTACTCTGCTGACGCTATTTTATCGTTTATTATTTGTTTATATGCACATATTTATTGTTTTTAATGAACGTTTTTAACTTTTTTAGCCAACATGCCACGAAAATATAAGAATGCATTGCATCGCAAGAATGAATGCTATATGAAAATAGAAATGATTTTATCGACATATTACCATTTGTTACTGTATAAAAATCTTAATCGAACATTACCAACGATTTTTATTGATATACTAGCAGCCCGTCCCGGCTTCGCACGGGTAGATTGTGGATTGATTTTGTCCGTCCACCATTGTTTAAATACATTTTTAATACAAAACTTTTAGTATTTTTCCCGGGCTACGCAATGGTCATATTGGATTTAACCTTGACCATGACCTTCAAGGTTATATCGAGGTCAAATTAATTTTTTTTGCACGTTCAAATGTGTCCTTGACCATTTTTTTCATGTTACCTTTATTGTCAGCAGAGGTCAAATTTAGGTCAAGTATAGTTCGACTTTTTGAACACCCTGTATAAGATTTACTAACTCAGAAACCTTCGCGGATATGCGTCCAACTGTTCCCCAAATTTTCATCGCAATCGGATGATCGGTTTAGGAAGGCATAATAATCATCCGTACCGGTACTTTTTGAACACCCTGTATAAGATTTAATAACTCAGAAACCTCCGCGGGCATGCGTCCAACCATTTCCCAACTTTTCATCGCAATCCGATGAACGGTTTAGGAAGGCATAATAATCATCCGTACCGCTACTTTTTGAACACCTTTTATAAGATTTACTAATTCAGAAACCTTCGCGGGCATGCGTCCAACCATTCCCCAAAGTTTCATCGCAATCGGATGAACGGTTTAGGAAGGCATTTGATATTACCTTAAAGGTCACGGTCAAGGTCAAATCCAATACGACCACTGGGTAGCCAAGGGAAAATCCTTAAAGTTTTGTATTAAACATTTTTCTCTAAAATGTTTTCCCGCTGAGATAATCGGCCGTACCGGGACTTTTTGAACACCCTGTATAAGATTTACTAACTCAGAAACCATCGCAGGCATGCGTCCAACAATTTCCCAAAGTTCATCGCAATCGGATGAACGGTTTAGGAAGGCATACGAGATATACAGACAGACAGACAAACATTCATTTTTATATATATAGAAGATATACGTTTTACAACGGAATTTCAGTGGTGGTTCACATCACCCCACCATTTTTTGAAATTGAGAAAAAACGTCTATAGCGAGAAATGGAAATTTTTTAACAAAAAATGGATACTTTTAAGTCAAACTGTACCAAAACGTACTATGCTACTCTCTCTAAAGGATATTGACAGCAGATTTGCAAAAAAAGAAATTTTTGTCAGTTATAGTGGACTTCTTAAAAATATGGTTCACATCACCCCACTTTACCCTACATATATATATACATATATATATATACCGCATGTCCTATGGCCAACCGCGCAGGTGAGCTGCGACCTGAATTCTTGACTTCGGCAGTATTTATGGTACAGTTAGAGTGGGCTTCAGACGAGTGCGCTGCATAAGAACGAAAAGTGTCGACTGCTCTTCTAATAGCTGCGTTTCGTGTAACCTCAAAATCGTAAAGTTTTGAATTAGTAGTGAATAATTTGTAGAAGTGATGAGAAATAATCATAAATAATCTTCCGAATTGACACCTTAGGTATCGCTCACGCCACTTCGTAAAACTACTTCCTAGACACGCGCGGTGCTAGCGCGGAAATAATTTCTGAAACAAATAGGCAAGAGGCGTGTAATTCGGTTGGACGTCGAAAACCCCCGAATGATTGTTAACTCTCACTTCTGAACATTACTTACCATTTATTCAAAGATTCACGATTTCGAGCTTAGACTTCGATCTCCCGAATTGATAGCCATCGGGAGATCAGACGTTTCACACTTTTCGTAAGAACGCAGCGTAAGAGCGAAAAGCGTCGTCTGATTTCCCGATGGCTGTTAATTCGGAAGATTATTTATGATTATTTCTCATCACTTCTACAAATTATTCACTACTAATTCAAAACTTTACGATTTTGAGGTTACATGAAACGCTTCGATCTCCCGAATTGACAGCTATTAGAAGAGCAGTCGACACTTTTCGTTCTTATGCAGCGCACTCGTCTGAAGCCCACTCTAACTGTATCATAAATACTGCCGAAGTCAAGAATTCAGGTCGCAGCTCACCTGCGCGGTTGGCCATAGGACATGCGGTATATATATACTCATATAACCTGTCATATATATTTATATATAATTATATATGATTCAAGATATGCTGATATCTGATCATATATAAACCCATACAGGGTGACATTTTGAAAACTTGCCACCCCAATATCTCAGAAAGTTACAAAGATTTTCTAAAAAACGAGGGGGAACCAAAATGACATAATCGGAGATGCACCCACTCCAACCCCCTTAGGGGTAGCCCCCCCAACTTTGTAATCTTAAATAGCAACCCCCCATGTGTGATACAGCGTTGGAAAGCTCTTTAAAAATGCTTTACAGCATCACCAAATTTTGGTACCTTTCGATGAGTAGTTTTCTCGCAAATCGAGAAAGAAACTGCCAGAAGTAAGTTTTCTCAATTTATTTATTAAAGATCAATTATGTTACAATAAATTTTCGAAGTGATTTCCATTATCTGATCTTACTCCCTGCGATTTCTTCTTATGGGGACATCTGAAATCTGTTGTTTTTCAAACTCAACCAGCAAGCATTAACCAACTGAAACAGAGAATTATGCAAGAATGTCGCAAAATTTCAAGAACATTTGAAAAAGTCCGAAAAATCAATGGAAATCATTTCGAAAATTTATTGTCACGTAATTGACCTTTAATAAATAAATTGACAACTTACTTCTAGCAGTTTCTTTCTCGATTTGCGCAAAAATTACTCATCGAAAGGTACCAAAATTTGGTGTTGTTGTAAAGCATTTTTAAAGAGCTTTCCAACGCTGTATCACACATGGGGGGTTGATATTTAAGATTACAAAGTTGGGGGGGTGGTCCCTAAGGGGGTTGGAGGGGGTGCGTCTCCGATTATGTCATTTTGGTTCCCCTCTCCACTGCCGAAACCGTATTTTCTTTTTTTTAGAAAATCTCTGTAACTTTCTGAGATATTGGGGTGGCAAGTTTTCAAAATGTCATCCTGTATATGATAAGATATAGTAGTATATCTGATCATATATGAAGGGTCCAGCGGAAAAACGATGAGGGTCCATATTTCTAAAAGTTGAGAAACACGACATTTAAAGTTTCACAACGCACGGGAGTCTACTGTGCCGCCTATTTTCAACCACAATTTTTAGTGGAATCTCAGTATTCGTCCCCTGTAAGGTTTGATATGTTGATACTTCATGTTACAAGCTAAGAGATGTCGCTAAAATATCGATTTCGAAAAAAATGGACACTCATCGTTTTTCCACTGGACCCTTCATATGGATTCATGTATGTTCAGATATTATACAGGGTGTTCATTTTAAAACTTACCACCCACGTTATCTGCGTAAAGAGACATATTTCTGAAAATCGCCGAGACACGTCAACAAAATTATTGAGGGGGAACATTTTTTATAAAAATTCGACGCCCCCCCCCCCCCTCAACCACCTGACTCCGGGGACGGTAACCCCAATATTCTTAAATGGAACAGGGGGTCGAGTGATACCTCATTTTAAAGGGCTTTTAATTGTGTACATTTTGACGTCCTACTTTTCAAATTTGACGTTAAAATGAGGTATCACTCGACCCCCTGTTCCATTTAAGAATATTGGGGTTACCGCCCCCGGAGTCAGGTGGTTGAGGGGGGGGGCGTCGAATTTTTATAAAAAATGTTCCCCCTCAATAATTTTGTTGACGTGTCTCGGCGATTTTCAGAAATATGTCTCTTTACGCAGATAACGTGGGTGGTAAGTTTTAAAATGAACACCCTGTATATAGCTATTGCTAACCCATATCTAATCAGATATAGTAGTATATCTGATCATATATGGATTCATGTATGTTCAGATATCATTATATATGGCTATTGCTGACCCATATCTAATCAGATATAGTAGTATATCTGATCATATATGGATTCATGTATGTTCAGATATCATTATATATGGCTATTGCTGACCCATATCTAATCAGATATAGTAGTATGTCTGATCATATATGGATTCATGTATGTCCTGATATAGTCATGTATTATGTTTAGTGTAAATTCACGTGTAAGCAGATATTCTGATTATATATTAATTCATATATTTTGTGAGATATAAAAACGCAAGCTAGTATGACTTATATATAATTAGATGGAGCAATATATCTGATCATTTATGTGAGCCAGTGCTAGCCATATACAGGGTGAGCCAAATGTATGGAAACGGTGGAATAACTTTCGAAGGAGACATTTTGAAGAAAAATGTTTCAAACAAAACATTTAGGATTTTTCCCTGGCCATCCAATGGTGACCTTGAATCTGACCATGAACTCGACCTTGAAGGTCATTCCAAGGTCAAGGTCGCTTTTTTAAATGGGAACCCCTATTTTTATGGCGGATTTGGAAGGAACGGAAAATTTTACGTCCGAATATGACCTTCGACCTTGACTTTGGATTCAAGGTAAAGGTCAACGATCAAATAGGAAAGTTTTAGGTTTTTTCCCTGGCCATCTAATGGTAACCATGAATCTGACCTTGACCTCGACCTTGAAGTTCATTCCAAGTTCAAGGTATCTTTTTTAAATGGCAACCTACATTTTTTATCCACCGATTTATCTGAAATTTGGTACGGGGTTTTTTTTGGGTTGCTGATTACGATTCTGAAGATAGATTTTGAAAATACTTCAATACAAGATGACGGATCAAAGATAGTGGCAAAATTTTGGAATATCCACCGATTTATCCAAAATTTTGTGCTCATGTCACCTTGCCTTAAGTGGCCGGTTGCTAACACCATAAAAAATGTAGGTTGCCATTTTAAAAAGATACCTTGAACTTGGAATGAACTTCAAGGTCGAGGTCAAGGTCAGATTCATGGTTACCATTAGATGGCCAGGGAAAAAACCTAAAACTTTCCTATTTGATCGTTGACCTTTACCTTGAATCCAAGGTCAGGGTCAAAGGTCACATTCGGACATAAAATTTCCCGCTCCTTCCAAATCCGCCATAAAAAATAGGGGTTCCCATTTAAAAAAACGACCTTGACCTTGGAATGACCTTCAAGGTCGAGTTCATGGTCAGATTCAAAGTCACCATTAGATGGCCAGGGAAAAATCCTAAATGTTTTGTTTGAAACATTTTTCTTCAAAATGTCTCCCTCGAAAGTTATTCCACCGTTTCCATACATTTGGCTCACCCTGTATGACTACATATGTATACAGTACGAACTGAGTTTGCATGGAGTCTCTGTAGAGAACAATCAGTATCATTATATAAACAATTGGCGGCGAAAAGCCGACGAACAATACCGGAATGTTTTATAAAGTATCATACCATGCAGGATTATTAATTTTATTTTTAGATGCGTTTGTTGATATTTAATTGTCTATTTATATTTTGTTTTTCATTTTTATGTCTGGTAATAGTGACATAATCTGAAAATTTATTTCAGTTCAAATATTACTGCCGTGGATTTGCTTTCACTTATTTGCATTGCGCTGTTAATTAATCATATTATTATTACTTATACAGAATTTGTTCTAATCATATGTAATAATTTAATATTTTTTTAAAGTTTCCGATTCAAATTCATTTGAATTTCAATTTCATGTAAAAACAAGAGCTCCATCGCGTGAAGTAAATACAGGCGCGGCTATGCATCTCGCACTCAGTCGTAAGATAGGTAGGGGAGACCGGGGGGTTGTGAGACACGGGGGTCGTGAGACAAGCTCACAGCACTGAATTGAAAAGTGCGACATGTACCAATGACTGTCAAACTTCATTCTCGTCCTGTATCTCCATTTTCATTTGACACTCGTCGCGTTGACGCGGATTCTTAGTATCTATTCAGATTGCAACTTCAGTTTTGTGTTTTAAATTTTTTTCGACCATTTGTGTCTGCAGTATTTTCGCTCATGTTTTCAAGCTGTTCACAAAAATGTATAGATATAAATCATTCCTTGGTGAGTGCTTTTTGACACACAAAAAGAATTTTGGATAAACATTTTATGTGTCCATGAAGCGGTGGTTATTTTAAGAATATTGAACTTGGGGGGTCGTGAGACAACATTTTCTGGGGGTTGTGAGACACGCTATTTCTAAAAGCGATTTACTAAAAATCGTACTTCTTTAAATTTTTTCTTTATTTTGTAGCGAGTCGCACGTGAAACTTGTTTATTAGTTATATGTAAAAATGTAAGTTAACCATTAAAAATTCCTAAACTTGTTCAAACAGTAGCAATAACATCGATTTATAGCAAATTGTAAGCAGTGTGAACAAAAAGAAAAAATTCGAACGCCTTGGAACTTTCTGGAACCTAGTAGAGTTTCTAAGAACCCGGGGAGCGCCCGGAACGGTCTAGAACTTTCCTAGCCAGTGGATATAAATATAATTGCGCCGCTAATGCGAGTCAGTCTTCTATCATCAATCGCGCGCGTTACTTTGTGACGTTCCTTTTCGTGTATTTGTAAGTTTTATTAAAATAAAGTTAGCGATTTTTTATAAATCGTGAGTGTGATTTATTGTGTGAGTGTACCTAAAAAAAATACCTCCACAATTTTTTAGTCATCATGGTGCGTCATAAATACAGTCAGACTTGCAAACCAGCGATTGATGCTAATGTCTTTGTGGCTGCCGTCAAAGATGTTACAATCGAGAAAAAGACGCTACGGTCCGTTGGTAGAGCATATAATATCGATAAGACAAAATTGGCGCGCTATATTTCAAAGTTGAAAATGGCAAACGTAGATCCCACAACCACTTCGAATGAAAAACTAGTCGAGTTCGCTTCCAAGCTACTCAACAAAACTGGTGGAAAAAAGATCTTTAGCGCAGAACAAGAAGAAGAGTTAGCGCAATATCTCCTTCGTGCCAGCAAAATGTACTACGGATTAACCGTCTGTGAGTTCTCAAAATTGGCCTACAAGTTTGCGAAGAAGTGTGGCAATGAATATCCAGTGGAGTGGGATACTTACGGCAAAGCGTCGTGGGACTGGTACAATGGATTTATGCATCGGGGCATCCAAATTTATCTCTCCGAACACCAGAGCAGATCAGCGCAAATCGCACCAAGGCCTTCTCCAAAGCCAGCGTTGATGCATTCTTCGCTAACCTTGACGATGTGATGTTCCAACAAAACATATCTTACGAACCGAATCGAATCTGGAATGTGGATGAGACAGGCTGCCCGACTGTACCCACCAAAGCTGTGCGAGTCATCACATCGAAAGGAGAAAGAAGAGTTGGACAGAAAACTTCAGCCGAAAGAGGCACAAATGTCTCTATGGCGTTTGCCGTGAGTGCGACTGGACAGTCCATTCCACCATTCTATATTTTCCCGCGGAAAAACATGCAATCAACGTTTATGGAAAATGCTCTTCCCGGCGCCATGAGGGTGGCAAACGAATCGGGTTGGATGACGGCACAAGAATTTGTCAAATATATGGCACATTTCATTAAACACGCCAATGCATCGAAAGACTTGCCAATTCTATTGCTCTTGGATAATCACACTTCCCACCTCAGTTTGGAGGCCGTACAAATGGCAATTGATTATAGCATAACGATGCTATCTTTTCCACCTCACTGCTCACATAGACTGCAGCCGCTTGATGTCAGCGTGTTCGGCCCATTCAAGAAAATGTTCTACAACCAGTGCCAAGTTTGGATGAAGAATCATATCGGTAGAACTTTGGAGCTAAGATATATAGTGCCTATCGCTCATATATGTCTTGATGCAAGTGCTACGCCCAAGAATATCAGATCCGGATTCCGTGCGACAGGTATTCATCCATTCGATCCGAATGTATTCACTGCTATAGATTACGAAGCAGCTGAGCTAATGGGGGAGGATATCAGGCCTCTGTTAATGCCGATGCCATAGAAACAAGATTGGAAATAGCCAGCTCATCAACGATGCCAAGCACATCAGCTGCACTAATTCAACATACATTACAGGAAGTTGGTCCTTTGAAGCATAACACTCCGGCGAAAAAATCTAGTCGAGGTCGAAAATCAATGGACAACACTATTTTGACTTCAGCAGTGAATGTGCCCAATTTACGCCAAAAATCTGAGCAAAAAAACGCAAAAGTGTCGCAGGAAAAAGGAAACAGGAAGGAAAAGGCAGCTGCAGCATTAACAGCAAAGCGCGGACGCCCTAAAAAATCTACACCAACAGTTACGGTTCGAAATGTGTCCGATTCTGAAAATGAATAATTCTGCATCATTTGTAAAGCTCCCATGCCAAAAAAATTGAACCGAAACAATTCCATTCACTGTAATACTTGCGACCGACCAGTTCACTTAAAGTGTGCCAATTTGACAGCCGGCTATTACACCTGCATCCATTGTGAATCTGATTGATCTAATAATTGCTTCTTTCAACTTTATCTAAAATTTTTGTCCTTATACTTTCTTCTCTAACCTTTTTAAACTTGACTACATTGTAAGCCACAACATTTGCTTCTTTTTTTTAATGTGAATAAACAATTTTGATAAAGAATAACACTTTCTATGATTTGAAGGCGTGTCTCACAACCCCCCGAACATTGTAGAAATCCAGAAAAACCAACTTTAGAACTAACAGAGAAAACTTATAGGATTTTTTGAAATTTCAGCAGACCCATCTTTTTTTAAAGTGTTATTATGCTTACTCACGATTTGCCACAATTTATGCACAGAAAAAAGTTTTTTCATTATACTTTTCTTACAAAAACAAAACCCGTCTCATAATCCCCCGGTCTCCCCTTCCTATTGTGTTTCAAATTCCGTTATTCGGGCTCCACCGTTCGGCTCCTTCCGTAACCATTCGGGCGTACGGGTTTAGCACGCAGGGCCGCTTCTAGATGATGAGACGCCTTCGTGCTTAGCGCCCTTTTCTAGAGAAGGTATGAGGTCTTTTGGCGCCCCATGGCTAGTGCGCCTTCGTGCGTGGCACGAAATGGCCCCCCGTTAGACGCGGCCCTGATCATATCACCTCAATCATTAGGTAAAATCATACCTGATGTCTGTCTGGCAATATGCCAAGTACTTGCGAAAGATTATATGAAGGTAATAAATACAGTTTCATTAATAAATACATCTCATTCAAGTAGCAATTTTACAGTTTCCAACGACAGAATTACAATGGATAGAGATAGTGGATCAATTTCAAGAAAAGTGGCAATTTCCTCATTGTCTGGGCGCAGTAGACGGCAAGCACATCAGAATCACACGGTCAGCAAAGAGCGGATCGTTTTTCTATAACTATAAAGGATTTTACAGTATAGTTTTGTTAGGCATTGTAAATAGCAATTGTGAATTCATATTGGTAGACGTCGGTACCAATGGCAGAATTTCGGATGGCGGCGTTATCGAAAATACACAATTTTACAAAAAGCTAACAGATAATCGTCTAAATGTCCCACGTGAAAGATGGGTACCTGGAACTGAAACAGGTTTACCTTTCGTTTTTATCGGGGACGAAGCTTCTGCTTTGCGTTCTACTTTTCTCAAACCTTTCAATCACAAGGAGTTAAACTACGAAAAGAAAATATTTAATTACCGACTGTGTCTCGTGCAAGAAATACTGTGGAATGTACATTTGGAATTTTAGCTTCCCGATTTCGCGTTCTGCATACCGAAATTAATGTGAAACTTGACAAAATTGAAAAAATAGTATTAACATGTTGCGTACTGCATAATTTTCTAAGATCAAAATCTGATTCATATTTGGGTATATCGTTATCTCGAGATAGTGATAACAGTGTGAATTCCGTACACGTTGGTCCTGAACCAGAAAATATAAGAATCGTCCCGTTGCAACGTGGTCATAATCGTCACGCAAGCCAGCAGGCGAGAAACGTTCGAGAACAATTTTTAAGGTACTTTAATCATGTTGGGCGTGTACCTTGGCAACATGATTGCTTTACATATCAAGGACAGTAAGAGATATACTAGTTACGTCACAATTCTTGATAGTTTTAGTGTCGCATCATTGTGTTGTTATACATGTACCTAAGGACTACCCGGGAAAAAAAGATTATATATAATCATATATATAATTATATATAACCAATCAGATATAATCCGATCCGAAAATTGGCACGATCTAGTCATATATAACCATATATGATCATATATTGTTACATATAATTATATATGGTTATATATGATTAGATCATGCTAATTTTCGGATCTGATTATATCTGATTAGTTATATATAATTATATATGGTTCTACATGGAGAAAAGATTGCGATTCCTGTTCTCATACTTCGTATAGCAATTTCCATGTATTGGACACTTTTAGTGTTAGATTCATACGTATATGACTCAAACACTCGAAGTGCGCATGCAATACATCAAAATTGCTATACCAAGTATGAGAGTCTTACCAACCGTAATCTTCTTTCTGTGTATATCAGAATTTTTTCGTAATCGTTCGGATCTAATTATATCTGATGCATCAGGTATAATTAGATATATATGGTGGCACAACACGATTCTTTTTGTGGGATATAAAAAAAAATAAAAATTAATTTTTTATTACAGTATTAAATTATTTATTAAATTTTTTGGTACCTACAATACATATCGATTTACTAACATATGTATGTATATTATTTGATTTCGATTTGTATGAAACGTGAAAAGTTAAATCTTACGTGAACAGAATTTTTCACTAATCGATTCGCATCGCGTGAAGTAAATACGGGCACGCGGCTATATATCTCGCACTCAGTCGTAAGATAGGTACCTATTGTGTTTCAAATTCCGTTATTCGGGCTCCACCGTTCGGCTCCTTCCGTAACCATTCGGGCGTACGGGTTTGGCACGCAGGGCCGCTTCTAGATAATGAGAAGCCTTCCTGCTTAGCGCCCCTTTCTAGAGAACGTATGAGGCCTTTTGGCGCCCTATGACTAGTGCGCCTTCGTGCGCGCGAGGGGTTAGCTTTCGCCATGCACCTAACCTCAATTAACGTCGTTCGATGTGAATCGATTAGCTATTGGTAGTGCATTATTGTGTCGCGATTATTGTCGTCTACAGTGTTAACGGTGATAGAAAAATGTTCCTCATCAATTGTGACGCGGATGGTTCGTATAGCATCGTAGAAGATGCAGAGGTCATTTACGACGAAATGCACCCACCGAAAAATGGTAAAAATGTGTACTTTTTTTTCGGTAAAATGTGAAGTACAAAGGAACAGTAATCATGCGTTTAGGTAAACCTTTATACAATTCTGTATGTAAACTGATAAACTCCTTCGCAATAATGCATGTGATAAACGGCTGAATGCTACGTAGTATGTATGTCGCAAGCGTGTGATACTACCGAAATCATGAAGAACCTGACAATTTGACTGATAATTTTAGTCGTATTACAATACCTACATCTGCTTTTGCCTAGGCAAATAGCTTTTGTGGCTTCGCTCGCTTCGCCGATTCTAACCTAACCTAAACACACATCCTCCTCCTCCTCCAATACATTAAAATGTAAATAAATTAGATTCGGTAAGAGAGGTTAGAATACATTAGATTAGGCTAGAATCGGCGGAGCGAGCGATAATCTAACCTTACCGAATTTAATTTTTTTATATTTTAATGTGTTAGATTAGGTTAGGTTAGGTTAGAATCGGTGGAGCGAGCGAAGCCACAATAATACGCCGAAAATTCTCAGTCACATTGTCAGATTCTTCATGATTTCGGAAGTATTACAATACGCCTAGGCGTATTATAATACGACTGATATTACAAAACCGAGAAGATAACAATTACAAATGAAGATGACTTTTTCACTACGACAGAGAGGAGTGAGTCTAGCGAGGAAGCAGTGGAGGAAGATGACGCCACAAAAATTGATAACTCTTTTGGCAATGAAGATCAAGAAAATAAAAAGACTACCGATCTTATCAAGAAAGAAAGAGAAGATAAAGATGACGCTGAAACACCAACAGATGAGACGGATGATCAAATATTTGGGAAAAATTGGACAGGTGAAAAAGTGAGTTGTATTTGAATAACTAATTTAATGCAATACTTTTCGCAAGTATTTATATATCCATTATTTTTTTATGTGTATTATCCACATAATTTCGATGAAATAATGTACCAGACGATAATGGTAAACATCACTATTACTGATTAAAGCCCCCAAATATCTTACGATTATTATTCATTTACTAAATATTATTTGATTAAATTGCGTTAATTCTACTTTTTGTTTAGATATATAGAGATTTAAATCCCTGAAAGTTTTTTAGTGTCGGATTTTTCAGTGATGCGACGTATTGCTAAATACATGTAACAGCAAATAATAAGAGCTTCCTGGGGCATGTATCTTCTTGGAATCAAAAAACATTTTTTCGTTCTGTTTACACCCTCTTCCTTACTATCAAAAGAAACGTATTTTTTCAGTTTTCCATAACAATATTATTTAATTAAGAAAAATTCTGTTCACGTAAGATTTAACTTTTCACGTTTCATACAAATCGAAATCAAATAATATACATACATATGTTAGTAAATCGATATAAATAAAATAAAATAAATTAATTAATTAATTAATAATAAGTAAATTTAATAAATAATTTAATACTGTAATAAAAAATTAATTTTTATTTTTTTTTATATCCCACAAAAAGAATCGTGTTGTGCCACCATATATATCTAATTATACCTGATGCATCAGATATAATTAGATCCGAACGATTACGAAAAAATTCTGATATACACAGAAAGAAGATTACGGTTGGTAAGACTCTCATACTTGGTATAGCAATTTTGATGTATTGCATGCGCACTTCGAGTGTTTGAGTCATATACGTATGAATCTAACACTAAAAGTGTCCAATACATGGAAATTGCTATACGAAGTATGAGAACAGGAATCGCAATCCTTTCTCCATGTAGAACCATATATAATTATATATAACTAATCAGATATAATCAGATCCGAAAATTAGCATGATCTAATCATATATAACCATATATAATTATATGTAACAATATATGATCATATATGGTTATATATGACTAGATCGTGCCAATTTTCGGATCGGATTATATCTGATTGGTTATATATAATTATATATATGATTATATATAATCTTTTTTTCCCGGGTAGTCCTTAGGTACATGTATAACAACACAATGATGCGACACTAAAACTATCAAGAATTGTGACGTAACTAATATATCTCTTACTGTCCTTGATATGTAAAGCAATCATGTTGCCAAGGTACACGCCCAACATGATTAAAGTACCTTAAAAATTGTTCTCGAACGTTTCTCGCCTGCTGGCTTGCGTGACGATTATGACCACGTTGCAACGGGACGATTCTTATATTTTCTGGTTCAGGACCAACGTGTACGGAATTCACACTGTTATCACTATCTCGAGATAACGATATACCCAAATATGAATCAGATTTTGATCTTAGAAAATTATGCAGTACGCAACATGTTAATACTATTTTTTCAATTTTGTCAAGTTTCACATTAATTTCGGTATGCAGAACGCGAAATCGGGAAGCTAAAATTCCAAATGTACATTCCACAGTATTTCTTGCACGAGACACAGTCGGTAATTAAATATTTTCTTTTCGTAGTTTAACTCCTTGTGATTGAAAGGTTTGAGAAAAGTAGAACGCAAAGCAGAAGCTTCGTCCCCGATAAAAACGAAAGGTAAACCTGTTTCAGTTCCAGGTACCCATCTTTCACGTGGGACATTTAGACGATTATCTGTTAGCTTTTTGTAAAATTGTGTATTTTCGATAACGCCGCCATCCGAAATTCTGCCATTGGTACCGACGTCTACCAATATGAATTCACAATTGCTATTTACAATGCCTAACAAAACTATACTGTAAAATCCTTTATAGTTATAGAAAAACGATCCGCTCTTTGCTGACCGTGTGATTCTGATGTGCTTGCCGTCTACTGCGCCCAGACAATGAGGAAATTGCCACTTTTCTTGAAATTGATCCACTATCTCTATCCATTGTAATTCTGTCGTTGGAAACTGTAAAATTGCTACTTGAATGAGATGTATTTATTAATGAAACTGTATTTATTACCTTCATATAATCCTTCGCAAGTACTTGGCATATTGCCACACAGACATCAGGTATGATTTTACCTAATGATTGAGGTGATATGATTGCGGAAAATTTTAAGTCTTCAAAACTTTGACCAGTGGTTAGAAACCTTAATGTCGTTGACAACCTTTCATGGGGACTAATGGCTCTCCTCATTATAGTGTCTTGTTTTTCTATTAATGGAGTTACTAAATCTAGTAATTCAATATATATATCTTCGTCCATACGCAAATAATTTCTGTAGTCATCGGCTTCTAACCGCAATTCATTTAATAAAGAGTGTGAGAATATTGTTCTCGTTTCTTCCCGGGTCGAATATTTTGACCTGGTAAGCCCTGCTAAGAATGAACGTTTGCAGGTCTAAAAGAAATGAACCAGATCTTAAGGAAATGTAGAAAGTAAACCTTGCTTGTCCTTTCATAGCCTAGTTACAGTGAATATCAGATGCAGACAGGTCTAACACGGACTTTTTACAGTAGACCTGGGAAAGCCGTTATTATCCTATCGCAGGTACTAACCAGGTCTAAGAAGGCCTTCTGAATTTTGTTTCATCCGCCCTTTCCCCTTCCTCCCACGTATACCGCATGTCCCATAAGAAACGCAACAAGCGACATTTACCTTCGGCAGTATTGAAGGGCTCGGGGCAACAAGGGATATAAGCCACATTTTCATCATTCTGAGAAAACTCGGTTTGAATATATCATTCAAATCCTGAAATCATAAAATAAGTCGGACTAATTTTGTTTTAAGTGTGTACAAACAGTTGAAGGCAGTGCTTTTGATAGTGAATATTTAATTTTAAAAAATAATTTACATACTTGAAAAAAACATTTATTTAAAAACCAAGTGACATATTACTTTTTTATTAAAAAAAGATATCTATTTTTGGTATTTATAATATTTAATAATAAATATAATATTTATATTTATATTATATATAATATTTATATATAATATTTATATTTGGTATTTTATTTTGGTATAAAAAAGGAACATAGTTTTATATTCTACGATTAGAAGGGTAGCACTTAACGAATAGTATCAAAATTTTGGTTGCAATTCTCCTGAAACAATATTTTAATTACCCAGTGACTAGTAAATATTTTTAATGCAAAAAGGTCACAAGCCACAAATTAGAGAATCATCTTTGTTTTTGCAAGAACATGATTATAGCACAGTGCAAACTCAGATTTATTTTCACTAGTAAACCTCAACTTTAAGAAAAGATTCAATTTTTAGTGAACAATAATTTAATTTTATTAATATTACAGCATTTTGTTATTTTTTTCTATAGAAGGGCATAAGCCATTTTTATTTCTGCATAAAGGGCATAAGCCACTATAAAACTTACTTACCGATAAATCGCTGAAGAATTTATCATCAGAAGTTGAGCTTGTTTCAACATAATCCCGGTCTTTAACTGAATCATCTGAGTCGAAATAACGATTACTATCACTTGAATTGAACTCGTTTTCAGTCTGTTTTCATTTGCACGTCCTTCCAGTCACAGTGGCCATGATGACTTTTGTGTGGCTTATAACCTTCTTGTATGAAAATAAGTACCAACTTAATAAATATACAACAACGGCATTCTCGGCTGGTGGCGCCATATGTTGCAATATGTATGTAATATTTGTTGTGACTTCGGCCTTGCATTACAGCAATCCATCAGAGCAGAAATTTCATTTTCGCGTAAAATGTGGCTTATATCCCTTGTTGCCCCGAGCCCTTCTATTTGCCGACGGTGCATGAGTCGGTACATGTGCACCGTTGGTAAATACTGCCGAAGGTAAATGTCGCTTATTGCGCTTCTTATGGGACATACGGTAAATAAATACCGTATGTCCGTCTCTGTACTGGCCAGTTTGAAAGTTACCTTCGGATAGGTTTGGTCGGTACTCGAGTCATTTAATACGGTAGAAGTCGAGTCGGCAGTTAGAGTTGATGTCAATTCGGGAGATCGAAGCGTCTAACCTCGAAATTGTGAATTTTGGAATAATGGAAATTACGAAAATAATTATAATTACGGTATAAATGTCGATTACCGACCAAGCCTATCCGAAGGTAATTTTCAAACTGGCCAGTACAGAGACGGACATACGGTATGCAGTTATTTAATTTGTATTTAACACACTTAGTGTCACGAATGTCACGTGTCGAAAAATCGTGTTCAAAAATTGTCTGTGGCGAACGAAAATTACGTTCGCCATTTCGACCCGGAATCGGCCTATGGACTCGACAGTAAGGCTAGGTAAGGCTAGGCCGACTCCTGCCTTAGACGCCCTGTGGTCCTCTTATATAGTAATTTACCACCGTTTTACTACCGAGAGCCGACAGACGGGGGCCAGGAGCCGCGAGCCGAGGGCCGAGAGGGTCGGCGCTATCCGGCGTCAGGCCGCCAAAGCATGACGGGTCGCCAAACTTGACGACATGTCAAACTTTAATTAAACACAAACTATCACAAAATATTTAAACAAGATAACTGATCATTTTCTTTTTTACAAATTGTTAAACCTATTGTTAAGGTTTAAAGAGTAGATAAATACCAAAAGTATTTAAAAATCTGACACAGGCAAGTTCCCTATTAATTAATTATTATTTGAAAACCACTAAATGTATTAAATAACTTAATTTATGAAAATGATAGTAAATTTTAAGTCAGATTTTTATTATATTCATTTCATTGAAAGGGGAAATGAGTTGAGGAAATAGGAACATCATATTTCTCACTCCTTCCCTTTCCCGCTATAATAATTCCTCTTTCATTGAAGAAAATTAAATTTTAATTTTATTTATCTATATTTTATTCATTCACAAAAATGTGTATATTTTTATTTATTTATTTATTTATTTATCAACATTATAGAGAGAGGAATTAATAAAATTGTTAATACATTGCCCCCCCCCTTTCCTTTCAATTCAAGGCTACCTATAAATAATTTTCCATTCAGAATGTTTACTTGATTATCTATGAATTTTAAATTATACGGAAAAGAGCTAAACAGCACGTGTTAGGACATCGACTAGCTTGAAAGAATATATCCGACTTATTAAGGACAGTGAAGGCCATATTAACATATCAGGACAACTCAGGTGGTGTGTGTGTGTGTGTGTGTGTTTTAGAGGAAAATCCCTTTACAAGTTTCTAAGACTCTACCAGGTCTACCCAGGTCTAAACAGACCTTAAAGCAGGTCTATTCAGAATAGAACAGGTCAAAATCTTCGGCTCGGGTTCAGCCAAGTTTTTGCCCATTCCGATCTCTTCCTCTGTTCTTTTCTTCTTTTCATTACTACTGCGATAGCAGTGGCGATTAAATATAAAACACTTTGTTGAATTACACTCATAACACCTCACTCACTGTAGAAACTGGTAAGGTTGCGCGCGACGCGACACGCAAAATCAAACTCAGCCAGATCTCGTCGCGCCATGCCTAGACCTGACAGAGCCATCAGTTTTGTGCCACAAACGGTCGCATTTGCACGCACGCATTGGCTCTTCGTGCACATGTGACAGTTTTGCATCACCGTGTATGGGCACTCTTGTGTGCCCAAAGGGCATAGCCGGGTTTCCATGTGAGATCTGCCCCAGAGCCGATTTAAATTTCTAATCAACTTTTCAAAAGTACTCGGCCTAAGTATATTTTTGCCAAAGTTTCGGACCATTATCCGCCATATTGGATTCGTAATGGCGGATTTTGCAATTTTCGTTTTTTGGCTTTTTAACCAAAACTAATCATCAGAAAAATCTGAAAAAATTCACAGTATCTTTTATCATCATGATACACATTCTGAATTTTTTTGCAATTTTTCCGAATCAAAATTCGCGGAAAAAAAATTGCGAACATTTTTGCACGCTATTTTTTTTGGGTTCCCAACGCGACGCCAACCCAAATTGTTTACCAATGCATAGCCCATTCCGAAATACACTTTATAGAATTTTTGCAGATTTCTGCAAGGGGTGCGCGGGGGTTAAAATAATCGAAAAATCCCTCATAATGAGTATTTCCGTCTATTTTACTCGCGGAGTACGATTATAAAAATATTTGACTCGTAAAAATTATGTTTTTCGGGAGTTTCAGTTAATTCAAAACCAATCACGCGGCTTTGCAACATTTTTCGCAAAAATTCTTGCGAATAACTACACAGTCACACGAAAAAAAGTGGGGTATACATTTGATGCGATATATGTTATCCGTAGTAATTTCACCTCCTGATCACGAATCCGGTGTCAAAATTTGGCTATCACGTCACATTTTTTTTATCTCAAAAAAACCAGCCAGAGATCATGATTTTCAAAAAGTTAATGGACTTAAACCAAATTCGGTATAAGGGGATTTTTTGGGTCACTGATCACGAATCTGAAGTCGGATTTCAAAAATTCAAGATGGCGGATCCAATATGGGGGACGAGATTCTCGAAAATCGACGAATTCATACCTTTGGTATACTGGGATTTTTTGGGTTGCTGATCACGAACGTCAATCAGATTTCAAAAATTCAAGATGGCGGATCCAATATGGCGGACAAGATTTTCGAAAATCGACAGATTCATACCAAATTTGATATAGGGGTTTTTTTCAATCGCTGATGACAAATATAAAGTTATATTTACAAAAATGACACTGGATACGCCAGTGCGCGATGCTACGCGATTAATCCGGAGGACGTTTTAGTCGGGAATCGCGAGTACAAAAGAATGCGAGCTCGCGTTACGCAACGACTGTTCCGGAGCACGGTTCGGACGCAAGAGAGCGGGACTAGTCCTTCCGCTGATTTTCCTCTGCTGGAGGGGGAAACTAATTGTCAGAAAGGTGCTAGAAGAGGTATGGGATGGGGAGACTATAGGAATGATAAGGGACGAGGGAGAGATAGGAAGGTTGGAGAAAAAATTAAAAGGAGTAATTAGACAGGCAGAACAACGGATACAAGAGGATTGGGGGAAAATAGCGAGATCGGGGTTTTGTGAGTAGTACAAAAAAAATGGAAAAGTAACCTAGGAACAGAGGAGATACTAGGGTAGGGGACGAGAGAAGGGAAAGAACAAGGAGCAGTTGGCTAGAATCAGGTGCGGAAATCTGGGAAGGGCGGGAAATAAAGGGTTTAAGAATACGAAGTGCAGACAGTGTAAAGATGAGGAGGAAAGCTTGGCCCATATCTGGGACTATGAAGAATTTAGAAAGAAGGTAGATGCAAAAGAAAGGACGGCCATGGGCAGTTGGAGGGAGCATCGGAAAGGACTAAAGGGCCTAGCGGAATAAGAATGTGAAATCTGCCCCCACGTGTATCAGCACCAAATTTATATGATCGATAGGCATCTATGAGAAACTAAATCTCCTAAATTTTTAGACCCCTAATCGCTATAGGGAGGGAGTTATGAGGAGGGGAAGTAAAATCGAAAAACAGTTTTTTCTCCGGAACGGCTCGACCGACTTTCATGAAAAAAATATATGTTACTCTTTCTGAAGAGCCAATTCCAAAAAAAAATATCGAATTTTTTTTTTGAAAATTCGTCCAAAAAAAATTTATGAAGTTTTTAAACAATTTTTTTATGTTATAATTAATTAGAACACCTCCAATTCTTTTCTCATTTTTTTCTTTGGAATGTCCTTAATGACATATAATTTTTCCAATTTCATCGGAAGTGTACCCCACTGAAAAATAGTAACAAATGTACACGGCTCATCACCTACCTTCTATATATATATGATATACACTGTACACTCACTACAAAGGAATTTTTCCACTTTTATGATAATTCGGCATATGATAATTGTTAATTTTTTGGAACAGTCTTTCAATGATATTATTTATTTATCTATTATTATTCAATGCTTCCTTTACTATGAACGAGCTCGCATCTCACGATACGTTATGTTATGTAATAAATGTCGAATTTCTATTTACAAGAAACAGGAAAAAAAGAACTCAGATTCAGAAAGCGTATCATCGTCTGATGGATCAGTATTCGAAGTAACGCTTAAAACAAATGAAACTGAGGAGTACGTTGAAATTCCGATTGAAAGAACGATTGCTACTCATAAATATTGTTGTTTATGTTTTTCCACGAACAATATCATTGTAATTCCTGATGAAGCTCGAATGCAATGTTACAGAAAGAAAAAAAATTTTTATTCCAGTTGTGTGGGAATAGATGTAGAACTCATCTGATTAAGAACCGGCTTTACGAAGAGGATCTAAACAACTTAAAAGTGCATTCTAATACTTCTAAGCTCAGTGTCTCAGACTTAGCAAAGATAATGGAAACTTTTTCCTTGAAATGTGATTCAACGTTGTATGATAAACTTGGTGACTCAAGTATTTCAGAAGAGCAAATTCAACAAACAACATCACACGACATTCATTCATCTTGGGGCAATCTTATTGAACTGAGAGACATGATGGTTTGCATGCGAAATAGGGAGTCGCGGTCTATAATGCAAGCCCTCATTGTATTTCTTTTCAAACTCCAAACCGGAAATTCCAACAAGACGTTAGCTTCTACTCGTATATTAGGTATAGAATATGAACAGACGATTTCAGATTACTGTGCTAGCGCAGTTACATAATTTGAAAATGATATCTTACCAACTCGTTTCGGCATTAAAAGTATTAACAGAGCCGACCTTTTGAAAAACCATACAACGAAAATCACAAAAAAGTTGTTCAACGCTGACTCCTTATTTTTAATTTGTGATGGTACCTATGCATAACACCAAAAAAGTACAAATAATGAATACCAAAGAAAATTTTTTTCTGGAAAAAAGGAAGTTCCTCTTTGCAAGCCTTTTACGATTTGTACTACTAATGGATACATAGTAGATATGCTCGGACCTTATCCTGCCAATGAAAATGATGCAAAAATTCTAGAATCTATCATTCAAGACGAGTATGATTTATGTGCATTACTAGAAAAGAAAAATATGTTTGTACTCTATCGCGGTTTTCGAGATATGAAACAATATCTCGAAGATAAACATTTTGGAGTATTGATGCCTGCTTTGAAAGGGAAGCGCAAGCACAATTAAGGACTCAAGAATCTAACCAATCTCGTTTTGTGACTAAAATTCGCTGGGTGGTTGAATCTGTTCACGGCATTCTCAAACAAAAATATCGTCCTGTAGATCACAAAATCGACAAAAAACTGATACCTGAAGTTGGAGTTTATTTTAGAATTGCCTCATTTTTTAATAATTCGTACGGCAAAAGGCTACAATCTGATGTAGAATACAAGGATGAAATTCTAGAAAGAATGCACAGTCAGAATGGCACGGAAAATGATCTAACTACCGAGGGAGAGACGAAAGGTTGGATCCTGCGAAAGGTTCTTTTCAAAACTCTCACTTCTGACGAAATCCTTGACTTTCCAGAAATAACCGAAAAGGAATTGAAGATTCTTTTTACTGGATCATACCAACTTCCCGAAGCTGTATCGTATTTAACCCAAATGATAGATGAAGATGGAAAAGTTGTTTTCGAATATGTGATGGCTGAACCAAATGTGCTCAAATTCAAAGTACCATCTCGACACATTTCTCGGACATCATATAGATGCTTCATTAGGTACAAACCTAACAGTATCGGGATTTCTGGCATAATAAACTATGCATGTGAATGTGCTAATGGCAGAAGAACAGTTGGTTGCTGTTCTCACATTGCTGCTATTGTGTATTACACAGGCACACAAAAAAAAAGTTCCTATTCCCGGAACCAGACCAGTATATCTTTGTTTTTGAGGTTGCTGAATCCGAATCCGGTGTCCGTTTGTCTCCATCACGTCACGTTCAAGGTCATTTCAAGGTCAAATCCTGGAAAAATAGTAAAATCGATTCAAATTATTATTCCTATATATTTTTGAGGTCGCTGAATCCAAATCCGATGTCAGTTTGATCCGACAAGGTCAAATTCAAGGTCATTTCAAGGTCAAGTGTATTTATTCTGCCAAAAATGAATTTTTGACTGCAGATTCTGAAAGAACGGGAAATTTTACGTCTAGATATGTATTCAATTTTGTTGATAACATAACCCCCAAGGTCATTTCAAGGTCAAATCTAGCAAAAATGTTCTAATCTAAAGCCCAATCTGACCCCCTCCATGGGAGTGCCGGTCGACGTGTTTCCACTCATAGGGCGCCGGGTCGCGCGTGAAGTGGATAGCGGAGCTTCGATCGCGCCGGCTCGGGTCTGTAGTAAGAGAGGCCGTGACGGAGCGGTCAGTCGGAAGGCTGTCGCCTATGGCGGTTTCTTAGCTCTCTCGTGTCTTCAATGCATTACCGCGGATCGGAGTCCATGACCGAACGATCCGTTGAGCGGTACACGTCTTTGACGTTTAAAAGACGCGGAGGTCTGTTTGGAGATCTGCCAAGTTTTTTTTCCATGCATCAACTCACTCAGTTCCGAGCGAGAATAAATCTGTTCTCGTACCGCAAAATAAATTTTAAAATCCAGTCACGTGATCTCTCAATTCAAGTGATGTGGAGCTCATCGTTGTAAATTTGATACAGCGAATATGTGTGGTATGCCTGCACCCAGGGTACCTCCACGCGGTGACGGCGGGCAACGGTTTTTTTTATTGTTTATTTTTCCGGCAAAATCCCTGGATGAAGGCGTCCAAGCCGTCATGGCAGGCACACGGAAATGTGTTACGATACAGGGGTTCTCACAAGGAACCCCAGTATCGGCGATTGGTCTGGGTAAGCAAGCGGGCCCGCAATCGTCGTCATCAAGCGACCGCAGCTCTGCATTGGTGGAAAACTTGGCTACTGTAGAGTCTATCACTACAAGTTCGGATCACATATGCAATAAGGATCCAGATTCATTTTGCTATGTTTGTGGTAAGTATGAAGCATCAAAGAATCGCAAACGTATTTCAGAGCGTATAAGGAATATGTATAAGGATTGTTTTGATTTGAACATGATAGATGAAGCTAATGATTGGGTACCACACATCATTTGTGCTTCTTGTAACACAATGTTTCATCGTTATGATAAATCTCGAGACAAGAAATATCTCAATTTTCTTATACCAATACATTGGACCAAAGCGCAATCTAGAAAAGATTGTTATTTCTGCAAAACATATCTAACTGGGTACAATATGAAAAATAAATCACATATAAAGTATGCTAACGTTACGAGTGTCATACTACCTGTTATTTCCAACGAGGACAATACAAACAAACGGAATTTTAGTTCAGATGGAATGGAAATAGACGAGATTAAAGCAAACGTTGAAAGAGAAAATATAGATCAGCGTAGAGATTGTGTGAATGAGGATGAACAGTACGATGATAGTAATAGAGATAAGAGCTATATGAGTGGAACTGATAGCGAAGATGAAAGTTACACGAGTGAAAATGAAACTGATAATGACGATGAGAGATATATGAGCGGAAATGAAAGTGGCAGCGAAGATGGCCAAACGAATGATGAAGAAAGTGAAAGTGAAGATGATTCTCATGAATAAGTTCCAACGGGTTGTAAGAATAAAAAGCCTCAATTGTTCTCACAGGAAGAACTGAACGATTTCATTCGTAACATGGGATTGCCGAAAGATGTTGCCGAGTACTGTGCTTCTACGTTGAAAAAGAGAAATCTGCTGAAGAGAAGAAAACGAAGGTAACGTTTTACAGGACAAGAGAAAAAAATTTAGGAGCCTTTTCTCTCGTAATTCAAATAAGTCTCGCGTTTATTGTAATAATGTCAAAGGATTAATCGACGAATTAACGCCCGATACTTATAGTGCTGATCAATGGAGACTTTTTATCGATACTAGTAAACGTAGTCTCAAAACAGTCTTACTCCACAATACTAATGTATACGCACCAATACCAGTTGCGCATTCGACTGTTATGAATGAATCGTATGAATGTTTGAAAACTCTATTAGCAGCAATAAAATATGATGACCACAAATGGCAAGTTTGCGGAGATTTTAAAATCCTCACAATGATTCTGGGACAGCAATCTGGCTATACAAAAAAATCGTGTTATCTTTGTAAATGGGATAGTAGAGATAAACAAAGTCATTACGTGAAAAAGGTTTGGAAACCTAGAACATCCTTCGTTGTAGGATCCGACAATATCTTACAGCAGCCGTTGATAGATTCAAAGAAGGTATTGATACCTCCATTACATATAAAGTTAGGACTCATGAAACAATTCGTCAAAGCGTTGAATAAAGAAAGCGATTGTTACAAATACTTACGAGATCAATTTCCAGGTCTATCTGATGCTAAAGTAGGCGCGGGAGTATTCGATGGACCTCAGATCAGAAAAATGTTTAGAGACAATCACTTCGTAACTCAAATGAGCTCTATTGAGAAGAATGCGTGGGTCAGCTTCAAGAAAGTATGTAGTAATTTTCTAGGCAATCATAAGAGCTCGGAATACAACAAAATAATATCTGACATGGTTGAGAATTTCAGGAGATTGGAATGTAACATGAGTTTAAAATTACATATGATGGACAGTCATGTGGACGAATTTCCAGATAACGTTGGCAATTTCAGTGAAGAACAAGGAGAACGTTTCCACCAAGATTTTAAAGATGTAGAACGAAGATTTCAGGGTAGATGGGATGAAAACATGATGGCAGATTTCTGTTGGATGTTGCAGAGAAAAAGCGCGGAAAAACGAAAAAAAACGCAAGAGGAATCCCTTGCACAGATCTTTTGAGAATAAACGAATACGTTATAAAAGAAGGCGAAACGAAGAAGAAGTAGCAGAGTGAAATACAAAATACACGTTCCAGCGACTCCAAAAATACAACAGAGTGATGATGCGAAAAGATTTGAACATTTTTGCTGGATTTGACCTTGAAATGAACTTGACCCTGACATACTGGTGGCAAACGAACCTCGGATTCTAACTCAGTGACCTCGAAAACATATTGACGTGGTAGTTTATTCTCGTGAAGACACATTTTCTTATTTTTGCAATTGTCATATGAACCTTCCATAGAGTAATATAAAGTGACCTTGAAATGACCTTAGGGGTTATGTTATCAAAAAAATTGGATACATATCTAGACATAAAATTTCCCGTTCTTTCAGAATCTGCAGTAAAAAAATTCATATTTGGGAGAATAAATACATTTGACCTTGAATTTGACCTTGTCGGATCAAACGGACATCGGATTTGGATTCAGCGACCCCAAAAATATATAGGAATAATAATTTGAATCGATTTGACTATTTTTCCAGGATTTGACCTTGAAATGACCTTGAATGTGACGTGATGGAGACAAACGGATACCGGATTCGGATTCAGCAACCTCAAAAACATAAAGATATACTTGTCTGGTTCCGGGAATAGGAACTTTTCTTTTGTGTGCCTGTGTTATTTATCAAATGTAAGATACTTATCAAAAATTATTCGACCAGCTGAAATACTAAGTAAAATGTTCATGAAAAATGGAATCTTTCCAGTAGTAGATGAAAACAGTGACGAGGATTAAAATTGTTTTTTCATCGAGTATTTGTAACTAGAAGTAAGTATTTATAAGTGAGAGGCCAGAAGACTTACAGAAATGAAGCACCTCGTATCGTGAGATGCGAGCTCGTTCATAGTAAAGGAAGCATTGAAATAATAATAAATAAATAAATAATATCATTGAAAGACTGTTCTAAAAAATTAACAATTATCATATGCCGAATTATCATAAAAGTGGAAAAATTCCTTTGTAGTGAGTGTACAGTGTATATCATATACAGGATGTTCGGAAAAAACACCGACACAGAAATAGGGGTGATAGGTTACGTCATTACAAGTATTTTGATATAAGGGACCTATACCCGCAAGCGCCCCCTTCTGGAGATATCAACTTTTCAAGTTTATAACGACCGAGGTTGATCAAAGTAGAATAATAAGAAACGTATCAAGATGGTAACGAATATTTAATTTTACGAGATACAAAAACAATGTACTACAGCAAATGCTCAAAATGACGGCCACCCATGTCCATGCAACATCGGAAACGATTCTGGATAGATGTGCCACTGCGCAAACTGCTTGCAGAAAGGATAACCGCTTGGCTCAAGTCCTTGTACTTTTCGAAGATGATGCGGATACAAGGAGTTTTCATTTGTTTTTCAATTGTACAGGTAGACAAAAAACTCAATATTATTCTACTTTGATCAACCTCGGTCGTTATAAACTTGAAAAGTTGATAACTCCAGAAGGGGGCGCTTGCGGGTCCCTTATATCAAAATACTTGTAATGACGTAATCTATCACCCCTATTTCTGTGTCGGTGTTTTTTCCGAACACCCTGTATATATAGAAGGTAGGTGATGAGCCGTGTACATTTGTTAATATTTTTCAGTGGGGTACACTTCCGATGAAATTGGAAAAATTATGTTATTAAGGACATTCCAAAGAAAAAAATGAGAAAAGAATTGGAGGTATTCTGATTAATTATAACATTAAAAAAATTGTTTAAAAACTTCATAAATTTTTTTTGGACGAATTTTCAAAAAAAAATTCGATTTTTTTTGGAATTGGCTCTTCAGAAAGAGTAACATAAATTTTTTTCATGAAAGTCGGTCGAGCCGTTCCGGAGAAAAAACTGTTTTTCGATTTTACTTCCCCCCCTCATAACCCCCCCTAGAGCGATTAGGGGTCTACAAATTTAGGAGATTTAGTTTCTCATAGATGCCTATCGATCATATAAATTTGGTGCTGATACACGTGGCGGCAGATTTCACATGCTTATTCCGCTAGGCCCTTTATGGAAAATAGTGGTAGAGTGCTTAAAAGGAGAAGTGAGCACGCTGCATTGCAGAGTTGTAAGAAAATTTGAGAAAATGGCAAGAGAGGGAAACAATATGATATGGTGGCACTTGTTATGTAGTATCGAAACATAAGGGAGTCATAGATATAACCTTTAAATTCTGTGAATAAAACATGCAGACCGATAAACTCTTTATTAGACACTGCATTCGCTATGAATTCCATCAAGGAAAAAGTGTTAGGAAAGTATGTGAATCGATCGGTTGTGTTCTTGGGGGTGACATTGTATCTAAAAGTACATGTGAGTATTGGTATAAGAGATTTAAAAACGGTGATTTTTATGTTAATGACCGTGAACGTACCGGGGTCCCTGTAAAAGTGGACGACCAGGAACTACAAACGTTGCTGGATGAAAACTCTTGCCAGACGGAAATACAACTTTCAGGACAACTAGGAGTAACTGAACAAACTATTTCCAATCGCTTTGAAGCAAAGGGAAAGATTCGAAAAGGAACAAAGTGGGTGCCACACTCTTTGACTCAAGCAAATAAAAATAGCCGTGTTGACATATGTTTGAATCTTTACAACGAATAACAAAGAAAGTCTTTTTTCTGGAAAATTGTGACCGGCGATGAAAAGTGGATTTATTTTGATAATCCAAAACGCTGATATCATTGGGTTGACCCCGGTGACCTGACGACATCGACGTCAAAGCGCAATATTCACTGCGACAAAGTCATGCTGTGTATATGGTGGGATATGAAAGGCGTACTCCATTATGAACTTCTGAAACCTAACCAGACAGTTACTGCCGATCACTATCGTCAATCATTAATACGATTGAACCAAGAAATTGATTAAAAGCGTCCATTTACTGGCAATGAAAACGTCCAGTAAAACTGCTCCATGACAACACCAAGCCTCATGTGGGATGACCGGTCAAGGATACGTTAATGGCTCTTGGGTGGGAAGTTGTACCACACCCGGCGTATTCACCAGACTAAGGTCCAACTGATTTTCACTTCTCTCGGGAAATGCAAAACGAATTGTCTGGTGCACGATTCAAAACATTTGAAGAAGTCCAAAAATAGGTCGATAACTTCCTCATCTCGCAAGATGAAACTTTCTTTGCGGAAGGCATCCGTGAATTGCCTAAAATATGGCTGAAGGTCATTGAAAGTGAGGGGGATTATTTTAATGAATAAATGTATTTTACTTTTTTCAAAAATAAATTTTGAATTTTTGCAAAAGAGTCCTAAAACTTATTTGTACACCTAATACTAAATATCGCCTACAGAGAGTCCCGACTTGAATCTGCAACATAGCAATTAAGCGATTGCGAGAAAGAATATGTGACGAATGCATAAGAACCCCTTTGCCGCATAAACTCCAACTGAAAAAATCTAGAGAAATGTGCGACAAAGAAGTTCTTATGCACTCATCACATGTTCTCTCTCGCACTCGCACGATTGCTATGCTGCAGATCCATGTCCAGATCCAGTAGCAACCATGTAAGTGCGAGAGAGAATATGTGACGAGTGCATAAGGACCTCTTTGTCGCACAATTCTCCAGACTTGTCCAATTAAAGCTTATGCGACAGAGAGGTTCTTATGCACTCGCCATATGTTCTCTCTCGCACTTGTACGGTTGCTATGTTGTAGATCCAAGTCCGGACCCCCCGTATGTCAAGCTTCCTTGAATACACACTGTACACTTGGATCTGCAACATAACATATATAGTGTATACGATTTTGTGGAAGTATAGACGATGAGTATCATCATTGATTGGTCGTGGTGGATAGAAGAGTTTCAGCAGAATCGGCAACTGCCAGTGATGAAACTCTGCAATCAGTTAAGTACGCCTGATTCTTATCAGATTGAAGAGTTGTATCACTAGCAATTGCCGATGCTGCGTAACTTCTGCTACCCACCAAGCCTATTCAACGATGATGCTCATCGTCTATACTTCTACAAAATCATATGCACTAAATTTGTTATGTTGTGGATCCATGTCCGAATCCTGTATAACCTTGCCTAGTCTTTGGGAAGTGGATTAGAATAATATAAAAATCGTAAGCAATACTTCAAGAAAACATCCGTAGAAATCATAATTCAAGAAAGGAAGAAGACCAACCAAATTCCAATTGAATTTTTTAAAATATCCATCTTTTCCTAGACTGTTTCACATTAATACCTGGTTTCTGCTTAAGTCCTAACCTAATTTAACCCTACCTTAAAGATCAATGTATAGAGCATCACTAGACCGTTTATGTTGTCCTTCAGCCCTAGTCGTATCTTAACTAAATCCTTAAAAATTCCCAACTTTTAACTTCAGTTTCGAAGCGCTATCCTAAAACCGAAATAGTGTATGCACTTTGAGGAAGCAAACTGAAACAATAGATTCATAATGTTAAGAAAAAAGTAATTCTAGAAATGACGATCGTAAAATTTGTAGAGCTCTATCGTATCTCCCATGCACACTATCAAACATACAGAGTTATTCACTGGACCTGCAACGTAGCAAATATAACGTCTACGATTTATGGAATTATAGACGATGAGCGTCTCCAGTGATTGGCCGTGGTGGATAGAAGAGGTTAATCAAGATCGGCAACTGTAGTGATGAAACTCTTAAACTGAGGTAGGTACTCCTGATTCTAACTAGAACTAAAGTGAAATCTGGTAAGAATCAGGTATATTAAGTGTTTCATCATTACAGTTGCCGGTACTGCTTAACCTCCCCTACCCAACAGGACCAATCAATGAGGACATTCATTGACTATTATTCCATAAATCGTAGACGTTATGTTTGCTATGTTGCAGGTCCAGTGAATAACCCTGTAAAAATGTGTATTGTATGTACAGTGTTATTCCCTGGACCTGCAACGTAGCAAATATAATGTCTACGATTTGTGGAACTATAGACGATGAGCGTCTTCCTTGTTTGGTCGTGTTGGATAGAAGAGGATAAGCAGGATTGGTAACTGTAATAATAAAACTCTTGAACTAAGGTAGGTACTCCTGACTTTAAATAGAACTAAAGTGGAATCTGGTAGGAATCAAACGTACCTACCTCAGTTTAAGAGTTTCATCATTATAGTTGCCAATCCTGTTAACCTCTCCTACCAACCAATTAACGATTACGCTCATCATCTATAGTTCTATAAATCGTAGAATGTTTGCTATATTGCAGGTCCAGTGAATAACCGTGTATATGGAAATGAACGGCGAAAAACTAGATTTCTTGGTGGAACACTTGGGTGTAAATTCTCTATACCGGGTCTTAGGCTAAGTTGTGGTCATAGGACGATATTGTACGTAGCGCTTTGTAGACTGTAGGATATACGCTATTGGTCGGAGACGCAAGGACGCCGAACGGTTGGCTCTATCTATCGCCGGCAGACGTCAATCGTTGCGACAGAAGTTCCCTAGGGCGTAGGCACCTAAGAGACGAAAGGTTGACACATACGTTTGTTTACAAAGTGGAGTTTTTCAGAGAAACTGTATTTTTTGGAAATAAAACGTGGTTTTCAAAGGTAATAAAATATTTCCATTCGCGAAACGATTTCCTCCGCGTTTATTTCGACCCTCGGACGCGCTTATTAACCCTTTCGGTCACTGCGTCGTCAATTGACGACATAAGAATCTTAACTCCGTTTATGCGGAACTGATTGCGTTTTGCCACATATACACGATGTAGGCAACTGATGGCATCCCATTTGAAGTGCGTTAATCACATTTGGCACCATCTGTTAAAATTGATAACATTTGTAAGCAATTTCTACATCGACTCCCATAACGTGTTCAGAAGCACTGTAAATACGGTCAGAATTTTCTTAAATTTTTATGTCATCAAACTGTTTTAAATATCGGTTTGTGTAAATTTTGAAAGTTTATAAGTGATATTATAAAGTTACATAGTAAATATGCCGGACATTTTATATATTTTGTCAAATTATTTTTTTAAAGTTGTATGTCATCATTTTGACAAAAGGCAAAGAAGATCAGTTTTTCAAGTTAAGGGTATTTATAGTACCTCCAGTGATCCAAAACCACTAATCAAATATGTTTCACCTGATCAAAAAAAATTCGTGACTGAAAGGGTTAATAAAAAGTACAAATACAGTTAAATCGGGGTAATGAAGGAACGGTGATAAATCTTGCGATAAATGTAAAATAATTAACGAGTTGTAGAGACAAGTGAACCGATGTGGAAGATTACAGTGACTAGACAGTTCTCAGGATTTTTGAGTAGGATAAGTGTAACGATAAATCGAGAGGAATAACAAAAATGAATGTTTTCGAAGTCACTCAATTTCTTTATACTTTACAAAGGCAATAATATTACAAAAAATTATTCGTAGAATCAAAGAAAGTGATGAATTCTTCACGGCATTTCACGACCGTTTGGATTATTGCTCGGCTGAGCAAGAGAATCATTTTGAACATCTCCTGTAAAGATGAAGCAGTGGTGAGTTTTCCACAAAACGTTATAATATGAAAACGATTTGTTTGTTTGTTGTTACATTCATGGTATCGTTTTGCATAATTTTATTAACCTTTCACGGTGTTCCTGATGTTACAGCTTTTCATGTCTTCCGGGGGAGTTGATGCTCATTGTTGAATGACATAGAGTGAAACGAGGGAGGATTTCAGTTGGGAGCAATCAGACACTACTGCGAGAAGCACCAACCCAGGCTCTTACAAAGCACCTAATCAGGTTGCTGATCGCAGGCACACTTGCGAAAGGCTTTGCCAGATTATTTGGTTACCATAGTCCGTGATTACCTTCACGCACGGTCCATCAGGTTCTTGGGTGAGGATGGTGCGGTGCATTCCTGCGAAGTTCGGGCCGGTGTTCCGCAGGGCTGCGTTTTGGGGCCTCTCCTGTGGAACATCGGCTACGATTATGCCCTCGACGTGGAGATTCTCCACGGGTGCAAGGTGGTAGCATATGCAGATGACACATTGGTCTTGGCCCGTTGTCGGGATCCAGGAAGGGCTTCCTTGTTGGCTGCGAGGCAGGTGGGCGCGGTGGCCTTTAGAATTGATGAACTTGGGTTGAAGATTGCTCCATCCAAAACCGTGGCCATGTGGTTTGGCGCTGCGGTAAGCTTGGAGGGAGTAACTGTGTATGTGGGAGGTGAGATGGTTGCGGTCCAGCCCTCGATGCGATATCTCGGGGTCATTTTCGACAGAGCCCTGTCGTTCAAGCCGCATTTTGAGTGTGAGGTTGAAGGCCGAGAAGGTGGTCGGAACCTTATAGAGAGTCCTGCCTGCTGGGTGGACCTGGTGAGGCGAGGAGGCGTTTATACGCCAATGTGGTGCACTCGGTGATGTTGTACGGTGCTCCATTGTGGAGCCATCGCCTGAGTGCCTACAAATCCTACCGGGGCCCGTTGCTGGCCGTTCAGCGCAGGATGGCCCTCAGGGTGATTCGAGCATATCGCTCGCTCTCCCTGGAGGCGACCCTGTTGTTGGCGCGGATACCTCCGCTTCACCTTCTGGCGGAATGCCTTCGCCGGGTTCATGACCGGGTGCAGGTCTTGCGAGACTATGGGGAGGACCGGCCGGAGAGTAAGCGCGATATGGTGAGGGCGGCGAAAGCGCTCACTCGAGTGCAATGGCGGATCACGTTAGAGGGGGAAAATCTCCCGGGTGCGGGGGTGCGTGATGCCATCCTGCCTGTTTTTGACAGGTGGCTAGACCGGAAACATGGGCGGATGTCATTTCATCTGACGCAACTCATGGGTGATCATGGTTGTTTCAGGGAGTTCATTTTCAGGATAAACCGGGAAGGGTCTCCCCGATGCCATCATTGCGATGAGGAGTTCGACTCTACCGAATACACCCTGAGTGAATGCCCTGCCTGGTATCAGGATAGGGAGGCGCTGCGCACTCTTGTGGGTGATCCTGTAACGTGGGAACATATACTCCCTTGTATGCTCGCATGTAAGGAGAGTTGGTTTGCCGTGGCCCGCTTCGCCAAGACGGTTTTAACCAGAAAAGAGGAGGCCGAGAGGACCAGAGAGGCTGGTGGACGCAACCGTCGTGACTTTTAGATAAGGGTGTGTCTCTAGGTGTTGGCCTTCTAACGCCCATTAACACTGGGTTCTCTTTGGGCAGGAGTGTCCCTCTTGGTGTGGACGTGTGCTGGTACCGTCGTGCCGTGGTTGGTGGGGTGTCCCCCTACCACCCCTGGCCGGCGGTAATGCGCTTGCCGGCACAATTAACCGGATTTGTCATTGTTTCCCGATTGGACTAGCGTGGGCTGGGTCGTTGGTCGTCCTGCGGGGGCGGATTGTGCGTATTCCCCCTCCCGTGGCGCCTTGAAGAATTCATTACTTTCTCTGATTCTACGAATAATTATAATATTATTGCCTTTGTAAAGTATAAAGAAATTGAATGACTTCAAAACATTTAATTTTCGTTATTCCTCTCGATTTATCGTTACACTTACCTTACTCAAAAATGTTAAGAACTGCCTAGCCACTGTAATCTTCCACGTCGGTTCACTTGTCTCTACAACTCATTAATTATTTTACATTTATCGCAAGATTTATCACCATTCTGTGATTGGGCTTGTTGGCCCAAAAAACTGGTTTTTGGAGTTTGCAAAAATCGTGGGGAGTTGTGAAGCACGACTAAAAATCGCAGAAAATTACATTTTCTATTGAAAATTCTTTATTGGGATCGGAGAAAATGACAAATTACACAGGCACACAAAATAAAAAAAGTTTGCGGAGCCAACAAAGCGAGCTACATAGCGTTCTAGTATTGGTCGAGATCAGTCGAAATCCAAATTTTTTGAATTTTCTGCTTACCGGTTTTTTTAGTCGGCTCAAGTCTTGGTCGCAAAAAAAATTTCTTTCAAATGATATTAACAAGAAAAATGTAATGTTCCAACGCGATTAACGTTTCGCTCGCAAACCGCTGAACGGATTTCAGCAACTGTGACGACAACATTTTTATTTATGGATGTACATTTTTATTTTGTGTGCCTGTGTTATTATATTTTTTATGTATTAGAGTTGAGAAAATGGAAAAAAATTAAAATTTTTTTTTTTAATGTGAAAAATGGCAAGTTGCTCAATCATTCCGATTCGCAATGAACGCAAGTATAACCGTCGGCCAATACACGAGCACACTTCAAATAGACTGCTCGGTCGCATCCATTGCAATGAATTGCGTTGTTTTTGGTCAATTTTTTCGGCATGGGACCTTTACAGATGGTGCAAAAGTCTTCTTCTTCAGAGTCAGATTCCATTTGCGGTGGTGCTGAAAATGTGCGACGACTACGCTTTGCTGCCGGTGGTTTGACTGTTTTTTCCATCTTCTTTTGATCCTTCTTGGTCTCTTTGGCTTGCTTCTCTTCAGCTTTCTGGCGTAAGTTGGCTACATTTTCTGGCGAAGTCAATATGGTGGTTGTCATTGGCTTGTGACCTCGATTGGATTTCTTTGCCGGAGTGACACGCTTTATGGGGCTAACTTCTTTCAATGCACGGCGAATGGATGCGCCAAATGTGCTTGGCATCGATAGATTCATAGAAAAAAATCCTTGGAATTGCACTAAACATTCGAATTTTTTACAAATAATGCGCAATACACATGTAAAATACGATTTCAGGTTGACATCTGTCATATTTGTCGTGCTTCACATCTCCCCACTTGATGTGCTTCATTTCTCCCCATTCGCTACTATTTTAAAATTGCCATCGCGTCAGTAACACATCGAATGTTTTTGCATAAATCTTTTTGAACGTCGAAAGCCTAATCATTGCTGATTATTTTGGGTGTACTCACATTTTCGATTCGCTTGAAAATTTTATGAAAATGCCACAAACACGAATGTTCAAAAAAACTTTTAGAACAAAATGTTGAACACACTGTCTTGAGGGATACGAAAAAAATGTGCTATCGGGACGAGTGCTAGAACAAAACTGAGATATTAGGTGAAAAAATGTTGACAGTAGGTAAGAGCTATCAAAACCACTACTAAGCGACATCTATGGCCGTGCTTCGCAACTCCCCATGCTTCAAAACTCCGCACTGTCCCCTACATCCTACAGTCTACAAAGCGCTACGTACCATATCGTCCTATGACCACAACTTAGCCTAAAGGGCCCCATACACAGTACGATTCGTCGCTTCGATCGATCTGAAGAAAATCGTGACGATCGATCGCTTCGATGATGGGCCCCATATACGGTACGATACACAGTCACACAAGAAAAAAAAAGTGGGGTATACATTTGATGCGATATATGTTATCCGTAGTAATTTTGCCTTCTGATTATGAATTCGGTGTCAAAATTTAACCATCACGTCACTTTTTTTGAATCTCAAAAAACCATCAAGAGATCATGATTTTTAAAAAAGTAATGGACTGAAACCAAATTCGCTATAGAGGTTTTTTTGGATCGCTGATCACGAATCTGAAGTCGGATTTCAAAAATTCAAGATGGCGGATCCAATATGGCGGACGAGATTTTCGAACATTTTGAAGTTTTGTAAATATAACTTTATATTGGTCATTAGCGACTGAAAGAAACCCTATATCAAATTTGGTATGAATCTGTCGATTTTCGAAAATCTCGTCCACCATATTGGATCCGCCATCTTGAATTTTTGAAATCTGACTTCAGGTTCGTGATCAGCGACCAAAAAAACCCTCCTATACCAAATTTGGCATGAATCCGTCAAATTTTCGAAAATCTCGTCCGCCATATTGGATTCTCCGTCTTGAATTTTTGAAATCCGACTTCAGATTCGTGATCAGCGACCAAAAAAACACCTCTATTCCGAATTTGGTTTAAGTCCATTAACTTTTTGAAAATCATGATCTCTGGCTGGTTTTTTGAGATTTAAAAAATGTGACGTGATAGCCAAATTTTGACACCAGATTCGTGATCAGGAGGCGAAATTACTACGGATAACATATATCGCATCAAATGTGTACCCCACTTTTTTTTGTGAGACTGTGTTATATTTGAAGAGTCCAGGGGAAAACCCCGTCACCGGCTCAAAGCTGATTTAGAGAAAAATGAATTTTAAAGTACCTATACCAACTAATGGTGACTAGAAAAATGATTTAAAAAATACAAAAAATGTAGTATTTGAACCTCCAACTATGCAGCTTCACAATATGTTCCCAGATAACCGTTTTTCAAAATATTGGATATTTTATAAAAACGTCCAATTTAAAATGCCAATTTTAACCCTCTTTCACGCCTAAACCAAACAATGGGGAGAAGAAATGATTTTAAAGAATGCAAATATGTAGTTTAATGTCCACTAAATATGTATTTACAGAACAATTTTCTTTTGACAATTTTTACACTAATTTGTTTACAAAAAATGTACCCAAAATTTACAAAAAAGGTTATTACCAACGCAAAAAAATAATCCAAAAATAGAGAAAAAGTCACCGACATTGAAATGTTGGCGGATTCACTCGTCTTCTTCAGGGTTTGTAGCGTCAATGGGAGGGTCGTCGATGTAATCGTTGGCGTCGTCGTCGTCGTCTTCAAGTCCGCCAGACCTCAAGCTTTGGTAAAAACTCTTCGCTTCTGGTTTTTCCAAAAATTGTGAGAGGTGAAGGAGATCTCTGATTTTGGCAGCTTTAATAGGGAGTTTCCCATCGTATAATCTCTTCGGTTCCACGGCTGGCTCCGGAGGTTCCTGTTTTCTTTTTTTCGAAGTCAAAGTTTTCGTAGGCAGCAGTGGATTCAATAATGGAGAACTTGTGTACGGGCCAGAGTACGTTGCTTCGTAGTAAACTAAATTCTCGCTGGTGGCACTTATTTTGAGTATTCTTATTGGTCTGGTGGGGAACGGACACTTTTTAGTATAAATGGACGACAGATGTTCAGTCCAATTTTGGAAAATATCGAGATCCTGGCCACAATCCACCACTTGAAAAGGAGTCGGTTTTACACGGACGTTCCTGAAAACATCTCTCCAGTCCTCAGGAGTTTCAGTGTACGAATTTTGTTTGATAATAATACTCATGTATCACGGTCGCACTCCATGTAAGAGTGGCCTCGAATCGGGAAAATAACCTTGGTTTCCAATTTCCCTTTTTGGGTTACCCAATAGTGCAAAAACTTTATAAACGTAAAATTTTTATTTTGCCCTCCGCGTGAGTCGTAAAATATCGTAAGTTCCTTTACTGTTGGGTACAAAATGTCGCATACGAAATGATGCAACATAGAGCAAATATCGTCAGCTCCTTTTTTTGCTATAGACTCATCGTACGTGTAGAAAACTGCCTGTTGAGTTGAAAGGACATGGATGTTGAAACTAATGAAGTTTAGTTGACGTCTGTAGTAGACGTCATTAGTAATAATGTTTGGGCAAGGCCTTCTTGACCCGGGCGCAACAGAGCCTTAATCGCAATGACGGGGTTCTTCCCCACACGCGCTGTCGATGACGGGGTTCTTCCGCAGTACAGCTAATATTCAACTATACCTAACGATGACATGACAGGGTTATTCCCCAAATCCGATTGCATCATCGGATTCTACGCCTCAAAATCCTTTAGAAACCATTTCGATCTTGTTTCACCCCAAAATGTCGATGACGGGGTTTTTCCCCTGGACTCTTCATTTATCGTCGATTATATTTAAGTCGCTTCGATCTTATTTATCGTCACGATATTCAAGATCGCATGGGTTTCTGCTGCGATCTCCGATATCGTCTTCGACTAAGTAAATCGTTAACTACGTTGACATACACTATCGATTCGTCGTTTCGATCAGTCTGAAACGACGTACAGTGGGGCCAAATCCCGAAAACCTGGCCAAAATACAAAAACCAAAGTTTCTAGCTCGGGACTTTTCAATGTTCGATTGGTTCGAAGGAGAGTCCTAGTATGTAGATTCACCATCAGGGCCCCCTTCCAGGAAGATATTACGCTGTAATTTCAGTCGGAATATGACCTGCGGCCGATGCGCACTAATTGATGTACAAGAGAAAGGAAGAACACGAGTGTTGTGATTGGTGCCAAAGTGTCAAAGTTTAACCAATTTCAACCAAATAAAATGGAATCATCTTCAGAAGGTCAGTGGAAAATTATACGAAATTTTGAAATTTCATTTGGTGATGAGGGAATTACTTACAGGTCAATTATACATGTCATGTTTTTTGTTGAAAAGTATCAAGTAGTTGTTCAACGTATTTGTTGAAAAAGTAATGGTGAACCGCCGCGCACCGCTCTCAAATCTACTTAAGATTGCGGGCTAGTACCTAAGCTATAAAATTTAAAAAAATCAGTTCCCCATATTTCCCCCAAAGCGAGATATATATATTTTTCTAAATCATTCCAAGAAATTATAGATTTTGCTATCGAGTATGTCGCATAAACTTTAGAGTTTATAGCATATTAACCTCGTATAAGGGAAATTTTTGAGCAATGTCATTTAAGGAACAAAAATTATATGAGAGTGAGTGAGAGAGAGAGAGAGAGAGAGAGAGAGAGAGAGAGAGAAAGAGAAAGTCAAGCTAAGTAATTTCTTTATTGTTACCACCCTCATTGGAAACGGATGAAAATCTTGCTGAGGAACTTCAAGACGAGACTGATTCAGAACTGACTACAGACACGAGTACACAAGGACCTGCAGACTATTCTGATGAAGAAGGAACATTTTTCTTTTAAACAATAATAATTGAGCCGTTGAAAACCAGAATGGTGTAAGTCACATTTCATGTAAGCTCAGATTATTTGACTGCAAAGTTAAGTACAATTTGAAAAATCTGTCTAGATGATACAAACAGATATTTTAAATCGTAAATATTTGTTTTGTATCATCTAGACAGATTTTTCAAATTGTACTTAATTTTGCAGTCAAATAATCTCAGCTTACATGAAATGTGACTTACACCATTCTGGTTTTCAACGGCTCAATTGACTTCCTTAAAGAATATTTTAAATAAATAAATTTATATTGCATAAATAAATTCCTTTCCATTTATATGATACTGAATTTTCTCATTTATTTTGCTGTCTTGAATATTTATACTGATTTTCTAATTTCTTATAGGCCATACTGAGTTTTCATTGTGGAATTCTTTAAATCTGATTACGGATTCGTGATCAGCGACCCCAAAAACCCCCGAGTAACAAATTTCAGATCAATATATCAACTTTTTGAATTTTGGCCAGGTTTTTGGGATTTGGCCCCACTGTGCGACGGATCGAAGCGACGAATCGTACCGTGTATGGGGCCCTTAACGCGGCGGATGGCGGTCGCGCGGATGTTAATTTATATGGCAGACAACGCACTGGCATCCGCGTAACCGCTATATAAATTAACATCCGCGCGACCGCCATCCACCGCGGTTCGCGGCTCGTGCGTTCTAGGCCTAAGACGCGGTACAGGGTTATGCACTGGACCTGCAACATAGCAAACGTCTACAATTTGTGAAACTATAGATGATGAGCATCACCGTTGATTGGACGCGGTGGGTAGGAGAGGTTAAACAGGATCAGCAACTGTAGTGATTAAACTCTTAAATTGAGGCAGGTACTCCTGCGTTAACTAAAACTAGAGTGAAATCTTGGAAGAATCAGGTGTACACCCGGGGACTCGGATTCTGCTTCTGGTGACTTTCTAAAGTGTCATTTTTAAACATACCAGCCAATGAACAATTAATTCTCATGCCCTCATTAGCTACGGTGCCGTTTACCCTCGTTAATGTAAGCATGAAGATCGATTAATCATTGGTTGGTACGTTTAATAATATTTTTTTAATTCCACAGAAGCAGAATCCGAGTCCCCGGGTGTACACCCGGGGACTCGGATTCTCGGTCTAGGGAATTTTCAAAATGTCATATTTCAACATACTGACCAATGAATAATTAATTATCATGCTTCCAATAGCCAGGGCAAACGCCGCAGTAGCTAATGAAAGTATGAGATTTAATTGTTAACTGGCTGGTACGTTTAAAGAGGTGGTGAGAAGACCTGAGTTGCTACTTCTAATGCGTGATGTGTGTGATACAGAAAATTTAATTTTGTAACATTCTGTAGTAATCGAAGAATCTATCAGGATGCTGTCGTAATTTTCTTGCCGTAATGTGGTACTGGCTCTCCCTTATTCTATTCACATGTAGAGGGTGAATCCAGTGTATTCATTTGCGTTTTTTTTTAATAAATAGCTAAAAGTAGCGCGATAAGTATCAATCCGTCTTCCATACCGATCAACGATGCTCGCTAGCCGAGAAACACGAGAGAATACTGATCTAACAGACTTCTTAAGATATGTGTGAGGCAAGGTGTCGGAATTCACATTATGAATTCCGTCTCTGAATTCATAATCCGAATTCCTACACCTTGCCTCACACATATCTTAAGAAGTCTGTTAGATCAGTATTCTCGTGTTTCTCGGCTAGCGAACATCGTTGATCGGTATAGAAGACGAATTGATACTTACCACACTACTTTTAGCTATTTATTTAAAAACACGCAAATGAATACACTGGATTCACCCTCTTCTGTATTTCTGTATTTGGCACTCACAAGGAGTGTTAGGTAGGTGTCCGCCTCCGATTTCGATCTCCTTGTAATATGTTGTAGTCCACTAAAAACTAAGAGATACGTATTTTTTCTTATCGGCCCATAAAGGGTTTTAAGGGGTGAAACCGACCCCCAAAGTCAGGACCAACATCGGGTGGTTCTGCAGTTTCAGGTAGAAACACCGAACCTACGGGAACGAGATCCATGGCAAATTATTCATTATAACGAGTAATGAAAATACACGTTAATCTGCCAATGGGGGTGTAAGGGAAGGGGGTGAACTACCCCTTCAAAACCAATTTTCTTGCCGTGAGAGAAAAATTGTAATTTCTATTTTGATCGGACCTTTTGCATTTTGTAGAGGGTAAAAAATTAAGGAACACGTGTTATTGCATTTCAACGAAATCCCGCTCTAAAGGGATTACTTACCCCCTGATTCTGAACTCGATTATCGTGCTATTATAACTATAACTTTTTCTTTCTAGTGTTGCATTAGTACTTAAATAACACAGGTTTACAAAAAAAAAAGTCCGGACTATTTGACCGGACCATGGTATTCCGAGGTATTTTTGCGTCCTGAATCCGATCCCGAGGTCATCTGAGCCCCATCACGTCAGAAAAACGAGATTTCGAAATAAATAAATAAGGAAATGGGGCTGCCCTGAGCAGCACCCAGAGCATGACTCCAAGGCAAAAGGCCATTAGGGTCAGTGCTGGGTCCACTGTCAATATGTCACAGTGAACGGATCGCCGGAATTGGATGCCTTGACAGGGAGATCGTAATCCGCGAGATACAACGATCATGGCAACATTTTATCCACTGGGGTGGTTCTGTGATAGTCCCGGTCGAGATTTAGGACTCCATTCCAATGTTTGGAAGGTATTCAAGACCTAAACAGGTACCCTCCAACTCAACAGGGCGCTTGAGAAATTGTCCCGGGTCCAGTTCCAAAAAATGGTCATTTTAACCTCTAAATGACCTTGAAATCTCGTTTTTCTGACGTGATGGGGCTCAGATGACCTCGGGATCGGATTCAGGACGCAAAAATACCTCGGAATACCATGGTCCGGTCAAATAGTCCGGACTTTTTTTTTTTGTAAACCTGTGTAATCGAATTTACGTCAATATTACGGATTTTAATTCCATTTTAACATTTAACCATCGGTGCTATTTGTATACATGTACTTACATATAACCTGATGAATTTCATATGTCAGGTATAATAGTCTCATTTGCGCCATTTCTTGGCCCGTATGTATGATGTCATTTTATCTCTAGCAGATTACTTTTCATTATCACGTTTCCGGCATTTAATTCAGAGGTGTGGCCCTTACGCCTATTGTCCAAATATAGTCAGATATATTTTTATGGCTCAATAAACAAAAAGAATAGATATCTCTAATTTAATCCTTTACTGCGACATTCGTCCGTAATCAAAGGTATCTGATGATTATTTTTATCTTATCGGCACTTATAAGTATAGTGCCCGTCACCCACGATAAGTATTTTTTTGTCAGTACCAGTTCAGTTCGTTAACGGAGAACGGTCTTTCTTTTGTGCACATTTCTCGTGTGATAATGAAAGTTAACCCACTTAACGTTATACGTCTTTTGCTGCTTACGTTTGAAGGAGCAAATATCCCCGACAGTCCTGTAAACAATGAGGAGCTCGAATTGAAAGATAGTTTCGAGAGAATTTTATTCGATGGTATGAATGAATACAATGGAGTTGAAGTTGTGGAAGAAATCACTGGACTTTCAAGAACCTTTTAAAGAATGGGAATCAACTGCGATTGAAGATAAGACGAATTTGGACTGGAGTCCTGAACACTCTCCTGACAGGTGCACCAGTGATGACGAAGACTTGAGTTACGAGTACAAAAGTAATGCAGTGGAATTTTGGAGAAGTGGGAAGAAAAGAAAAAATCTGTCCATTAACACCGTACAACATCGTTTCAAGAGAGTGAAATCTGCCAGACAACTGCGTCGATGGGCACACCAAATTAATCAAGGTGGAACGTATATGGAAAAATGGGCACGGATTTCCGAATATACCTTGAATAATATGAAGGCTGCTCTAGATTCTCATTTAATTGTTCACGATATGGATCTTTGAAGATGGGCCTTACAAGCACAGAAAGAAATAGGATATAAAGATTTCCGATTTAAAGCTTCTCGTCGGTGGTTATGGAATTTAAAAAAGTACACCGTATTACATCGTGCAAAATTAACAAGTTCATTACCCGAAAAACTCTGGAACAAAAAGAAGATCTACAAGAGAGTGCTCAACATTTTGTAAAAGATATCAAATCTCTTATAAAAGAATACGGTGTAAATAACATATATAATGCTGATCAAAGTGGCTTCCAGTTGGAAATTCATTCGGGCAGAACATTGGCCATTCAGGGAACAAAACAAGTAGAATGCCTTGTACAATCAGTTTCTTCAACAACTCACAGTTACACTATAGAACCAACGATATCGGCAGATGGAAAATTACTATCACCGCTTTTTATGGTTATGAAGGAGAAATCGGGAAATTTCGGCCCGATAGTTGAGAGCAACCTATTCAAATCTGCCAATATTTACGTAACTGCATCGAAATCTGGAAAACTTACATCAGGTATTACGTAATTTATTAAACTTGCTATAATGTAAACATATCTTGAGTTAAAAATGGATATGCTAATGACGATACTTTACAATGCCTTATCTATTCTTACACACCACTTCAAAATCTGGTTGGAAAAGGTTTTCTTCCCAAGTGTTGGTCAAAAGAGTACTCTTGATAGATTCTTGGACTGGTCATTGTCCAGAAGCTGCGAAAGCAGCTACACCTCTTGGAAAAACTCTCACGACAAAAATCATACCGGCAGGAACAACAGGAAAAATTCAACCCCTCGATGTGTTCGGATTCAGAGTGTGGAAAAATTACGTTCGACATTTGTCTGATGCTGTTTTGCTTCTTAATCATGATCTCAATTTACATTTGAGAAATAATATAATTAAACTACAATCATTAGTACATAATCAATTATCTTCGCCACGGTATCAAAACTTGTTTCGATATGCTTGGTTCAAAAGCAATTATACAAATGAAAAACCAGAACAATTTGACAATCCTGTTCCTTTTGCATTTGGGGATTCATCTCTATCGAAATGTGAAATTGAAGGCTGTACGGAAGTAGCAATAGTAAGGTGTTCTTGGTGTAAGAAATCACTATGTTTTAAACACTTTTTCGATGAGTATCACTACTGTGAAACCTATAAACCCTAATAACATGTCACAAAGTATTTATATTAATTGGAAGAGATACATGTATTTCATTTAATTTGTTAATAAAAATAAATGATATTAAATTTGACATCAATAGCATGAGTGCACCGTATTCTGGCAATGAATTGCGTCAGCTACAAATCCATTGTTCCAAAGATCCGATAAGATAAAAATAATCATCAGATACCTTTGATTACGGACGAATGTCGCAGTAAAGGATTAAATTAGAGATATCTATTCTTTTTGTTTATTGAGCCCTAAAAATATATCTGACTATATTTGGACAATAGGCGTAAGGGCCACACCTCTGAATTAAATGCCGGAAACGTGATAATGAAAAGTAATCTGCTAGAGATAAAATGACATCATACATACGGGCCAAGAAATGGCGCAAATGAGACTATTATACCTGACATATGAAATTCATCAGGTTATATGTAAGTACATGTATACAAATAGCACCGATGGTTAAATGTTAAAATGGAATTAAAATCCGTAATATTGACGTAAATTCGATTATTTAAGTACTAATGCAACACTAGAAAGAAAAAGTTATAGTTATAATAGCACGATAATCGAGTTCAGAATCAGGGGGTAAGTAATCCCTTTAGAGCGGGATTTCGTTGAAATGCAAAAACACGTGTTCCTTAATTTTTTACCCTCTACAAAATGCAAATGGTCCGATCAAAATAGAAATTACAATTTTTCTATCACGGCAAGAAAATTGGTTTTGAAGGGGTAGTTCACCCCCTTCCCTTACACCCCCATTGGCAGATTAACGTGTATTTTCATTACTCGTTATAATGAATAATTTGCCATGGATCTCGTTCCCGTAGGTTCGGTTTTTCTACCTGAAATTGCAGAACCACCCGATGTTGGTCCTGACTTTGGGGGTCGGTTTCACCCCTTAAAACTCTTTATGGGCCGATAAGAAAAAATACGTATCTCTTAGTTTTTAGTGGACTACAACATATTACAAGGAGATCGAAATCGGAGGCGGACACCTACCTAACACTCCTTGTCAGTCCTTTTTGGACCATTGTACCCGAGCCACACTTGGGGCAACTCAGACAGAGAGGGGTCCCCTCCTCCGCCCTCAACCCCCGGTGAGCCCAGGGCCTCCATGCAGAAGCTCCTTAGCCCTCCCAGGTGTTTCAACCAGAGGGGGGGGGGGGAGGGGGCCTTCTCTCTGTAAAATTGAGTAATTGCCCTGAATTCGGGTATCGGGGGCTTTTCTGGGTCGCTGATTATGAATAAGTTATTAAATTTACCGAATTTCAAAATGGCGGATCCAACATAGCGACTGCAGTTATGAACGATTTAGCAGCAATTAAAGAAGGATTTAGGAAGAAGATGGTCTTGATTTGTCGACGAACCAAAACCTGGATTTGGCAGTACTAAATGACGGGAACATCGCTCGGTATTTGTTTCAGAACTATAAACAATCTGCAGAAATAACTGGGCTAAATGAAGATATCATATGTATATTGTTTTTACATCATACTCCAAGCAATATCGTCTGGATATGATATTCATACGCCTAATTTCAAGCAGTACACGTTGGAAACGTTAAGAAAATTTGTGGAGTTGTACGGTTGGTACTACATGCCCACTACAGTATACAAGATTCTAATACACGGGGCAAAGATTATTATCTGAATTTATGATAATGATCCTAGTATACATGTATATAACATTGACTCTAAATGTGTAAAATATTCACAAAAAAAGGCTCCATCATCATTCGATAAATCCTCGAGCCCTTGGACACTTTAAATAGATGAATCGGTGTCGGTTTCATCTTCGAGAATAATATCTTCACTTGGTTCTATCGATGGCGGTAATAGTAAAGGAATCACATCTCGTGACAACGATTTTAGTGGCTTTGCACGTAATTTATGGCAACTAGAAATAAATAGATCTTATTACGAATACGTAATTCATTGCTACCCATCGAACGAATGTCGGAGGAAGTACAAGAGGCGTGTAACAAATATTTCAAACAGTACCGGGAAAGATTCGCCCGGAAAAATCATCGAGAAAAAAATATGGAAGATGTTTTACGGAGATTTTTAGTGGCTTCAGATCCATATATTTCTAGTTATCGTAAATTACGTGCGAAGCCACTTGTTGAATAATGGCGCGATCGTTCAGCTCGACCGGTTCGGGTTTCGACCGTCACGCGGCAGCACTTCGCGATACTTCTCGTCGATCGTCGATCGAAGCCACGTCGCGCGGTCACGTGTGCCTTTGTCTATTCCGTGTCCGTCTTCGTCTCGGTCTGTTCTCAACGGTGCTAGCTCCCGGGCGTCTCATCTGTGTAGCTCTCGGATCTCGCGGTTATTGTCTCACGGTCTGCTCTCGGTTTTAGTGCTCATCATCAAGTAGATTCTCATCGGCGCTCGCACTTTACCATTAGATCCGCTCGTTGTTCAAGGCTCAAGGGAGCTCGGTATCTTGTACGAGCCGAGCTCGGGCTCTCGAACATTCTCACGGGCTGACCTCGCGGTCAGCCATTGCTCACTCGACTTCATCTCATCGGCAGCCGATCAATAATATCGTGCGTGACTGTTCATTATACGCTTTGTACAGCTCATCACTGTAAAGTTCGGACTACTCTGTTTTCACCTCGATTATGCTCGTTAAGTGCTGCTCAAATTAAAGACGAAGTTACCACTGAAATACTCTTTCGCGCACTGCCCTTTCTTTTCCCGACACCTGCACTGTTCCTTACCCCGGGGCTCTCAACGGAGAGACGCAGGCCACGTCAATTCTCCACCAACGAGAAATCAGCACGAGATGTGATTCCTTTATTACTACCGCCATCGATAGAAACAAGTGAAGATATTACCCTCGAAGACAAAACCGACACCGATCGCGATTTATCTAGGTACTTCAAGTGTCCAAGGACTCGAGGATTTATCGGATGATAGAGCCTTTTTTTGTAAAGATGTTACTTATGTAGGTAGAGACAATGTTATATAAATGTGTACTAAATATATATGTAAATAATTTTTCGTAAAAATTAATTGTAATGGATTCTAGCCCGATCTCCATTTTTTAGGATCATCTCATAAATTCAGTTGTGCGATTCTGGCCTCGGATTCATAATCAGCGACCCCGAAAACCCCCGGGTACCCAAATTCAGGGCAATTATTCAATTTTACGTCAAGATTTGATCCGCGTATGCGCCGTATTGCGGTGCCATCTAGGAATTTTGTAATTCTGGGCTCGGATTCGTAATCAGCGACCCCGAAAACCTCCGGGTACCCGAATTCAGAACAATTATTCAATTTTACGTCAAGATTTGATCCGCGCATGCGCCGTATTGCGGCGCCATCTAGGAATTTTGCAATTCTGGGCTCGGATTCGTAATCAGCGACCACGAAAACTCCCGAGTACCCGAATTCAGGGCAATCCGTTAACTTCTCGACTTTTGTCCAGGTTTTCGGCGTTTTGGCCCACTGTGTGCCGCTCACACCGCCATCTTGAAAAAATGGCGGCCAAAATCAGTTTTTGGTTTATATCTTGGTTCCTGTAGGTTTTAGAAAAAATATATTTAGAAACAAATTGAAGAGAATAAATCTTGCTACAAAATCGCTATCTTGAGTTTTTTTGTTAGACTATAGTTTACGAGTTACAGGACCGAACAATAGAGCAAACTATTTTAAATCTAGTAAAAGTGGTATTAGCATGGTACGTTTTACCAATAATCCACAAACTAGTTATAAATAATTATATTATAGCTGTTTATACAGTGATAAATACACGTATTCTATTGTCTATAAATTATTGGGTCATTCCATACCAAATCGGACACTTTTTGGAGTAACATTTCGGATTTTGCTCAAATTTGGATATATTGTAGTCTTTATCAATGTTTAAGCGTATCTCGAAGGATTTTTCAAAATTTTGAAAATTGTTGATTTTACAGCCACTTGAAAAATAACGCTGCTTTTTATTCATTAAATTATAACTGTCAAACCGGTTATCGGCTGAGAACAATCTTTTGGATACTAAAAGTGAAAGAGTTGAAGAACTAGAGAAAAATTGCGCCGATCAAAAAAAAATTTTTTTAATAATTTTATTTACACTTGATTTAAACAAATGTCGTATTTCATAGCTGGCCACATTTTAAAAATTTGAAAAAAAGCAAGCATATACTTCGATATCCTCTCTTTCACGACAAACAAACAAAAATAAACTAACTAGGAGTATTTTTACTGCGTAAAACGTAATATTGAGGGTGGATGTACGTTTCGCAATTTTAAACGCTTCCAGATCGCCACTGGTTTCCAAAAAATTATGCACTGCTATATACCATTTTATAGGTAATTTTATTGGCTTTCATTTTGGTCCCTTTCATTTTTTTAAAAAAAAAGAGCCGTTTTTAAGATATTTGAGAAAAACTTAAAAAATGTACCTTTAGGGGTAGTTTTGGGGTTGTTTGCACCCTCGGAGGGATGGGGACTTTTAGTACGTTAATCAGGGCTACAAAAGCTAAATAATCCCGCATAAATCAGCTTTAGGGCATTTTGTTTCACGAGCGATCTTAATTGCACTGGCCTACTTGGCGACCCGCTGGCGGCGGTGCCGACGTGGCGAGGCCGTCGCGGCGTCAACTTCAATTAATTGTTGTGCCGTCAATTTTAAAGTGTCGTTATTTTTGTTTGTTTGTCGTGAAAGAGAGGATATCGAAGTATATGCTTGCTTTTTTTCAAATGTTTAAAAAGTGGCCAGCTATGAAAATACATTTGTTTAAATCAAGTGTAAATAAAATTATTTAAAAAAATTTTTTTTTGATCGACGCAATTTTTATCTAGTTTTTAACTCTCACTTTTAGTATCCAAAATATTGTTCTCAGCCGACAACCGGTTTGACAGTTATAATTTAGTGAATAAAAAGCAGCATTATTTTTCAAGTGGCTGTAAAATCAACAATTTTCAAAATTTTGAAAAATTCTTCGAGATACGCATAAACATCGATAAAGACTAGAATATATCCAAATTTGAGCAAAATCCGAAATGTTACTCCAAATAGTGTCAGATTTGGTATGGAATGACCCTATTGGTGGTACCTCTACTAACCGCTAATTGTTCTAATTCTATTGTTCTAATAAGTATAATATATGGCCTCAGTTCCATTTGTTACATCGATGCATCGATACATCGACATTTTAAACATCGATGAAAAACATTGACTCCTTTATAATAGAAAATAGAAGAGTTTAGCGCAATCCCATTAAGCACAACGGAGCAGCATGTGGATATGCGGCCAACGCGTATTACACGTGATCAGAATGATGTGGCAGATTGCAAAATGGTTATCGCAACATAATCCGTTTCCACAAGTCGATAGTTTACTCTCCATCAATAGTGGTGTCGTTGGTGTTAAAACATTAAACTGCCATATGGCACAAGAAATTGGTGCATCAGCTATGGCAAAAACTGTGGGGAATAATTTTGGTTCAATAAAATTTAAACGTAATGGTGCAGTGTTTTCCTTAGGAGCAGCTAAAAGCAGTATCAAAGTTGGAAATAATCCTATATCCATAAATCCTCTGTTATTATTTCAAAGAATCTGTATCGCCAAAAAAAGTAACGAGGAATTAAAAAGTTATTTTCAGTTTGAACTCGCCCCATATCCCTTACCGCTTTTTAATGAGGATGGCATGCAAAAAGGCGCGAAATCGTCACTATTTAAGGCATTTTCCCCAGTAAACCAGCCTTTACCACCGGATAACAACATTTTGCATGTTTTTGACTGCGGCAGTTTGTTGCATCGAGTGGTATGGCAAGGCAATGATTCGTATTAACAAATTTGCATAAACTACATTCAATATGTCCAAAGGCACTATGGTCATAACGCAGTTGTAGTTTTTGACGGTTATCCAGCGGATGCAGATAGCCGCAATATACGAAAAGTGCAGAAAGATATCGATGCTCTAGAGCACATGTATCCACCAATATAATTTTCGACGACGCAATGATTCCACCTGTGTTTCGCAAGAAAAATTCTTATCGAGCGATAATAACAAAAGAAATTTAATTTCCATGTTAATTTAAAAGTTTAAAGAACATAATTACACAACAAAGCAGGCAGTAGAAGACGCGGATGTGCTCATTATTCAGACAGCCATCGACATGTCTTTTGCACGTGTTTTTGTTGTCGGAGATGATATCGATTTATTAGTTCTATTAACTGCGAAGGCAAGAGACCAGGAAAACATTTTTTTGCTAAAACCAGCGAGAGGGAAAGTTGCAGAAGCGCTTTATTCGACGCGGAGCTTAAATTATAAGGAAGCTGTTGCAAAGAATATTTTATTTTTACATGCCATTAGTGGTTGTGATACCACATCTGCCCTTTTTAACCAAGGAAAATTTATGTTCTTCAATTTCCTGCATAGAAACGACTCAATGCTTGAGACTATAGCAATTTTCCAAGAACTCGAAACAGATGTGAATGCTCTTGCTGAAGCCGGAGAAGCGTTTTTATTGGCACTATATGGCGGATCGTTTGGAAAGGACACATTGGATTCGCTTCGATACCAGCATTTTACGAAGTCTGTGTCCGAGAACAAATTTAATCTTGCGTCCCTACCACCCACAAGAGATGCTACAAGGCAGCATTGTCTGCGAGTTTATCACCAAGTTGCTACGTGGTGTGGCAGAGAAAAAGATCCTGGTAAAAAGGGCTAGCAGAAAACTGAGAACGGGCTCGATGCTGTTCGGGCTACGTCAGAAGCAGCCCCAGACGCCATTTTAAAATCAATATCCTGCAAATGTAAAAAAGATTGTGGAGGAGCGTGCGGATGTCGGAAAACAGGTTTAAGGGGGTTAAGTACTCTAAAATTTCGAAAAAATCGATCAGAGCTGCAGTAACCAAGGAAGGGCCCCAGTATGGACCAGGAATTGATACTGACTGGTAAGTTCACATAAGTGGTCCTAAAGTGATAAATAAGGGCTGAATTTTAGAAAAAACCTCATTATCTCAAAACATACTTTTTAGAGTTTCCGTACATCATATCTCAAAAACCGTTCCATAAAATTTGATGAAACTTTAGAATATTTTTTGTACTATCCATACCTTCAATGTGACATTAATTTTATGCCTAAATAAATATTAGAAAAAAAGTTAGCAGCTTTCAGTTGTCAAAAAATGGCTATTTTTGGAAAGTTTTACTTTAAAATGGAAAAAAAATAAAAAAAATTGAAATAAAAAAAATATTAGTGTCACATGGAAACTACAAGTACTTAAATTAATTTAGCTTTGGGGGCTTTGTTCCAGATTGCTTCCTGGCAGCTGTAGAGTGTACGGAAGGCAGAGGTGGATTTCCTGCAAGTATTTTTTAACCGGCTAATATATAGGCTCGTATGGGGTCTAAAATTTTTTTGATATTTTTAAAATCTTTTTGAAAGTTCTATTAAACTACAGTAATAATTTCAATGTATGAAGTTTTCTTTAAATAGTCCCCAAAAATCCTCAAAAAACCGGTATTTTTAGGTGCTTCAGAATACTTAACCCCCTTAAAATGCTCAGTGCTGTGTTTAAATTGTAACGGCACAGCATGTGAAAACATTCCTAATTTAGTAGTTGATTCCGATCCTGAAGACCCAAATGAGGATGATATGATGACTTTAATTCGTTGGAGTGGATATTGGAGGAGACAGAAGACATACAAGATTTGACAGATAGTGAACAAAATGAGCCAAACAAACGCGCCGCTCAACTCTATCTCCTGCGTGGTGTGGAAATGAGTTGATAACTTAAGTTATTATTATTTTACTGCACTAGACAACTTTAGGTAGGTTAATTTATACATATTGTGTAAAAAATAACATGTAAATGCAGCTTATACGGGATTTTTAAGAATTCACCCCACTATTCGGTCCTGTAACTCGGAAACTATTAGCCTGACAAAAAAACTCAAGATAGCGATTTTGTAGCAAAATTTATTCTCTTCAATTTGTTTCTAAACATATTTTTTCTAAACCCTACAGGAACCGAGATATAAACCAAAAGCCAAAAGATGGCGCGAGCGGCGGCCGCACGAGGTCGCAAACTTAAGTGCATGTTAAGGACCTCCAAGTTTACATTCCTACCAAGTTTCAAAACTTCACGACCTTTTGCAAGCAAAAATGTATCTAATGACTGGCCTATAGCTCGATCCCCGGATCCCGGAAAAATTATTTTCCCGCAAGCCGGGATTCGAACCCTAGACCTATCGCCCAAGCAGTCTTCGAAAGGCCAGCACTTTAACCACTCGACCACTGCTGGCGACGATTCACCCCACAGACTAACAGACTGTTCAATAGCATTGTACAACTGGAAACATAAGTTTAGTTTAGCCTACCGAGTGGGAGGGCGCTCGTATCAATGATAAGGCGCAGGCGTCATTTTGATGCTGTTGAGTTTCACTTGTGACTTATGTGAAGTGATGGTATCGCTTTAATTACTAATATCATATTTTATGTTTTCTTATATATTTTGTATTTGATAGTTTTATGCTGTACATGTAGGGGAAGGTGGGGCAAGTTGACGAGGTTAAGCGAAAACAGCCTACAAAAAATAACACAATAGTTTAATTTTAAACAAAGGAGTATATTATTAAAGATGCATGATTCAACTATTATTTGCAACCATAAAAATAAAAAAAATTATCCAAAAAGGGTACAAAAAGAAAACATTACAATTGCTGTGCATTTTCGTCATCTTACCCCACCTACGGGGCAAGATGACGAACATATTGGGGCAAGATGACGACTATACACAAACGTCACATTTAAACGGCCCATGCTTTTCATATTCAGTGCAGGCTTCATGCCACCACGATTCGCACAATCCACACTTTATCCAGTCTTCGGATGGAGGCTCATAGTATGCTTCTTCGCATCCTGGATATAAAATGTCTTTGTTTTTAGCAGAATGAATTAACGATCTAGTCGAAGATTTCTGAAACACGTCCTTTTTGACTCTCTCAATTTTTTTTGCTTTCTTAACATCTTTGCTATTTTGTTCTCTTTCTTTCTGTTCTCTAGTTCTTGTTTGTTTAAAATATCAGTTAGTATAGAGGCTTTTTGTTTCTTTCTCTTAGTTTTTTTACAGAGGGCGATTATATTTTGGAAAAGGTCTAATTTCAATCAACCTACGAAGGGTAGGTTCTGGTATGTATTTCAGAGAGTCCACTGGCATTATTCACTGTCATTTTCTTCCAGAACAGCATGGATGGCAGCGATTAAATTGTATTCCGACCAAGACCGATGATTGCTTTCTTTCTTATAATTTTTTACCATCTCCAAAAAAATATATAAAATTAATGAAATGAGAGAATTTAGTGGCTAGCTATTAATTTTTCTCATTTCATTTTAATTTACAGACGTTATCTTCTTTCATGAAATAACATTTATAAAATACGGGGCAAGATGACGAGTTCGTCATCTTACCCCCGTCAACTTGCCCCCACAATTAGGATTTTAAAGAAAATTAATTTATTAATAGAAACACATGTTTTTATGTCGGAGTTTAACTTTACTCTACTTATACTAATCCTACTTAATATAATTAGCTATTTATCAGTAAAATTCTTACCTTTGTTTTTTTGTAAATCCTTATTTTGATTGAGAACGATTTTATAACACTATAGGTTAAAACACGCTCGATTCTGTAATCCCGGCTAAATTAACACTGGCGCCATTTATGTTCGTATGGTATAGTTACGTCCTAGGAAGGTTGTCATAGCCAGTTTGCTTTGCAGAAATCTTTTCTCGGTTTTTGTAAATAACGAATTCGTCATCTTGCCCCGTTCGTCATCTTGCCCCACCTTACCCTATACAAGCAGGATAGTTCTTTATATCTGTATTTTCTTAAATTTTTGCAGTCTGATTTCCCGATAGCTGTCAATTAAGGAGATCGAAGCGTCTAACCTCGAAATCGTGAATTTGTGAATAATGGTGAGTAATTTTTAGAAGTGATAAGAAATGATCATTCGAGTTTCTTCGATGAAATTCCCCAACTGTTTAAAAACCGGTATCCGATCTGCCAATAACTTTTGCTTCCTCTTCCACTGATATTAAGTGTTACTGCACAATGAGTAGGTTAGAATATTTTCATGAAATCTTTGACGGTTTTCTTACATATCCTCTTGCACAGGTGCCACCGAAGAGGATCTAATTCGTGTCCTATCCATAAAAAGATATCACAGTAATAGTTCGGCACACTGAATTGCATTTCCGTTTTAGGGCCGGTTTTACCAACACGGTATAAACGCCATATAGCGCTATACTTAGAATAACCAGTACGCAAGCGTTTTACCACGATGGTATAAGTCTAGAATAGGATAAACTTTGGAATAAATGCAGGGATAGCTTATCCGGCAGTTTCAGCGCTGGATAAGCTAGCTATCCTCGGTATAACCTAACTTTTTGTTTGCGTCTTTACTCTTCCGTGACAGAATCAGAACCGTGACAGAATCATAATAATTGTTATTAGTTGTAAAATAGAGTTGATCGATGTGCCAGTTTTCGAATCATCATCTGATGATGAAATTGACGTCTTACAAAGAATGAAAAATCCTAGGAAAATACGTGCCCGGTAAGTAAATAAAGGATACCTATACCTACTAATTTATAACCAATATCTAATACAAAACTATTCCTGAGTGCACTATTTCGAAGAATACAATGGTTGTAGAATTCTTCACTTGATTTCGTTTGGAAAAACAAACCTGTCAGAGATTATTGGGACAAATACGACATCGCATTGCTTCGAGGTCGCAAAGAAATGCAGCAATTCAGCCAGTAACGAAATTACTACCAACTTTAAGATTTCTTGCTTCGGGATCAATGCTAATTACTGTAGGTAATCGTTTTTATCATAATGTTAAAATTTTATTAGTTATTATTATAATTAGTTATTATTATATGCCGCCACCTCTGCAACCTCCGACGACTCCTAACATCCCGAGGAGAGCTAGTTTACAGGACTACAAGTTCGTCGATTGGCATAAACCGCCACTGATCTCCCAGAAATCAATGGGCGACATACTGAAAAACATCGACAAAGTCAAATCTAAACTCGTCACAAGGTACGATTAAACAATTTTATCGCGGTAAACTTTTAACCTTCCATTAGTCGCGCATGTACCTGACAGATACATGCACGTTATTTATACAGATTTCTCAAAACAGAATAACGTTACAATTTTATCGTTTGTAGTAGTCCTTAGGTAATTTATATTTAACACTGTCCTAAGCTTATAAGACCAGATCTTTACCTGGAAGATTACAATGTAAATAAAACCGCACGGGCGCACGAATTTGTACTTGAGAGATACAATGCGACTATTCTCGTAACTGTCGGTCCGCCTCAGTCGTAAGTTTGGTCTTGGTGAGAAACGTACGTTAAGCTGCGTGTAGTTGATTTTCGTGCCTTTAGTGTTTATTTGACTAATAATTTAGTCTATATCAGTAATAAAAATGAGTAAAAATCGTCCGGAGGGCATTGATGAACTAAATCGTGTGACTTATTCCGACGTACAAGAAATTTATCAGGATCCTGAAGATGATTTAGACGAGTCTGACGATTCTGAGACACAGGACTACGTAGATACCAGGTCAACAGATTCTGAAACGGACCATGAGGTCAGCGATAATGAATCTGAGGAAGAACAGCAGGATAACTGTTTTCTTAGTGAATGAATATAATTTGTCTTTTACGTATATCCCCTTACTGCATGGTGTGCCATATATGGCATATGAAATATTTTGATTGTTTGCACCATCTATTGAACAATAGCCTAAATTTAACCACAAATATCTGTCCATTTACATTTATTTTACATGAAATCTGCATTACCTACTAAATGAAACTTCATTTCTGGGAAATAAATAGTTTGACAGCCAATCGAAAATAAATATTAATTTTTGTAAAAAATAGTTTTTTAGTGTTATTTTCTTCTATAAAAAGTCAAAATTAACCTACAGGAATTTTTCTTTTGAAGATATAAAAAATCATGCAGTAAGGGGATATTATGTTACATGAAGTTGTTTATCTTAGGTAAAGATGGGACTCGGTGGGACAAAATTCCTGCCAAGCCAACTCGAATGAGACCACATAATATCATGGCGAGATTACCGGGCGTTGTTGGTCAAAGTGCATTAGATGCAAAAACAGAAATAGACTGTTGGGACCTATTTTTTAGTGAGAATATTCTCACTATGCTTGCTGAATACACAAATCAGTATATAGATACTCTAAAAGCAAAGTTCCAAAGAGTTAGAGATTGTTTGTTAACAGATGTTATTGAAATAAAAGCGTTTTTAGGACTGCTGTATCTAGCTGGTGTATTTCGAGGCGGTCATCGGAATTTAGCTGATTTTTGGGTATCAAATGGATTAGGAATTGATATCTTTAGAATGGTCATGTCTGAGAAACGTTTTAGGTTTTTATTAAGATGTTTGAGATTCGATAATAAACAAACAAGAGAAATACGACGTACGACTGATAAATTAGCAGCAGTCAGAGAACTATTTACCTCCTTTATTGCAAACTGCAAAACTCATTATCATCTTGGACAGAATGTCACAATAGATGAAATGCTGCCCGCGTTTCGGGGAAGATGTGGCTTCCGGCAGTATATACCTTCCAAGCCAAATAAATATGGCATAAAAATTTTCTGTCTAAGCGATGCTAAATTATTTTATGCAGCAAATATGGAAATTTATTGTGGTCAACAGCCGGAGGGACCATTCAGACAAAGCAATTCTCCTGCAGATGTAGTCATGAGATTATCCGAGCCAATTTTAAAATCTGGTCGCAACATAACAGCAGACAATTGGTTTACGAGCTTGGAACTAGTTAGAAAATTAGAAACTAAAAAACTTTCTTACGTAGGAACGATTCGTAAGAATAAAAGAGAAATTCCGGCTACATTCATATCACCCAACGGACGTAATCAATATGAAAGTATTTTTGGATATGCAAGAAATGAAACTTTAGTTTCGTACGTCCCAAGAAAAGGAAAAACGGTTGTTCTTTTGTCAAGCTTGCATATTGGCTCCAAAAATGTTGCAGCGGATTTGGAAAAAAAGCCAGAAATAATTCAATTTTACAACGCTACAAAGTCAGGCGTTGATGTTCTTGATAAGCTTTGTGCTACGTATAATGTCAGCAGATCTACCAAAAGATGGCCCATGGTGATTTTCTTTCACCTGCTAAATATAGCAGGGGTCAATTCTCGGGTGATTTTTTTGTGCAATAAAAACGAATTTTGCACACGACGAGATTATCTAAAAAATTTGGGGCTACAATTATTAGATGATCAATTGAAAAAAAGAGCGCAGTTAACAAATTTACCAAGAGATATCAAGACGATGTTAGAGAAGTACAAGCAGCCCGAAGCAGATCAGGAAGCAAGCGAAATTCCACCGGAAGCTGGCCTCTCGAGAGCTGCCAAGAAAAGAAAAAGATATCAAGCATGCTACGACCTTAATAAAAAAAATTCTTTTTCTGCATATAACTGTCAAAAATGTAACACGCACTTGTGTTTGAAATTCAACGCTAGAACAATATGCGAAAAATGTCTGAATACAGATGACGGGATTGATGAATATTCTGATTAACGTTCACATAATTTTACTTTGTTTTTGTTTTCTTATGATGTATTTTATTAAATTACATAAATAGAAACTATTTGTTAAATATTACATTGATTTTTTTGATTAAAGATATTATATTTATCATATGTATCTGTGGGATACAACGCGACTAAAGGTGTTACCAAAACCCGCGCGACTAATGGAAGGTTAATTTGCCAGGAACAAAGAGGAGTTTCGCATTGTCAGAATGGCGTAGCTGCGAAGGATTGATTTTGTTCACAGTGGGCTTTTAAATGTGTTTTTCAGATCGCCGGGTGGGAGACCTTTGCGAGCCAAACAAGAAAATAGCTCTTGCAACGACCTTCAAGAGATCTTACGGAAACGATATATTGCAATGCAATCGCCAGACAGTAGACATTCCACCGCGACGTTGATGTTCGATGATTCGTTCTAGATTAAGAACACGATGATGCTCAAGTTCTCTGGGTCGCAGCATTCGCGTCGGACAGTGCTCCGAGGAATGGCTAGTGTAGCCTTCCTTTCCACGCGTGAGATTGAATCATGATTATAATTTTATCTGAGTCAGAGCTCTGGAGAATCAAAATTAATAGATCTCTCTTCTTTTTTTATAAATGAGTCTTTCCCTGCTAGGTAATTTCGCGCGACACATTTTAGATTATAGTTCTTTTTTAATAGGAGGATAGAAGCTCACAGAAACGTCGGGAAAATTTTGTTTTCTCTCTTCGCTCTTTTACTCAGAAAATGCAAGTTTAAATTTAAAATTTACGCACGCGGGTCTCTAATCGCGAGAATCTCAACGGTATCCCATAATATCAACCAAAAAAGTCATCTACCATTGCATTGTCTTCTATAAGTAACATTTAAATTTATCTACGTAAACATTATACCTTTCTTCAATTCGCGTGATTGCAGAGTTTTCAGGAGCAGAAGTGATACATCCGTCGTACGATGTAGAATATGAAAAAAAGTTAGATTTGCATTGATACACTTTTGTAAGATACCTCGGCACTAGACATCAAGTCGTACAACGCTCTTACAAGGAAACGTTTCGAGGCCGCCGCTTCCGATCTTGATGAAACTTCGTAAATTTAAAGTTTATCGAAAAATAAGAGACCCCTATTTTTTTATAGCGGCCCAATTTTGGTTTAAAGGTGTGAAATGGACCCCTGAATTTTCACCCCCTTCGAGCTATCTCCGAAACGAAGCGAGATAGATGAAAACTTTCAATGTACGTTTTGTTTGTTTTTTTTAGTATAATAAAATCCCCTAAACAGATTTTGAAAAAAAGCATTATTTTTCAAAAAAAAAAATTTTTTTATCTAATTTTTCGAAATTTCGGTTTAGTCATGTGGACAAAAATTTAGGAAATTTTATTACAAATTCAACCATGTATGACATGATATATTTCCCTCCTACAGTTTTGCAAATTTCTAACTTTTATGTCTGATAATGAGCGGGCTACCAATGGCAGTGACGGGATAGGTCGGGGGTTATTACTTCTATGTATTTTAATGCCACTTTTCTTTTATTTAATAAAGTTCAACTTCTATGGCTCATAATTATGACAATAATGGTATTCCGTGAAAAAATGTTTCATACAAAGTTGTTTCTTACACCAAGCACACGTAATAACGGCAATATCGCCACATATGTGGCATCGTGGTTCCGAGTCCTGTGCAAAACAAAATTCTACAGGATGTTCAAATTCAGGAGGTCTCCTGAATATATATCCACTCTTGAACCACGAATATTTAATAAAGTTAGTAAACCGTGGTGAAGAAAACTGATTATGAGTAAGAGATTGAAGTTTTAAAATATTATCTCTCGAATGAAGGTTAATATCGTAATTGAAAAGAGTTACAATATCTGAAAACCTCCTTACAAAATTCTTCCACATTCGAAATCCGTATACGTCTAGCGGTTGAATCAGTCCGGTGGTGCCTTGTGGAATCGTCATTAATATTATTGTCTTGTCTTCTGGTGTAGCTTCTCGAACACTTCGCTCACATTGTCCACTCCAAGAGTCCAGCAGTAAGACGCTTGTAGATCCAGTGTTAGGGAAGTAAACTTCTTGCAGCCATGTTTTCATGAGATCGGTTGTAAGTTTCCCAGATTTGGAAGCCATGAAGTATACATTTGGCGGCCTAAACACGGTTTGTTGCACTCGTTCTCCCAATTGCCCACTAGCCTCTTTTAATACCACATAAAGAGGCGACAGTAGTTTTCCATCAGCAGATATGGTGGGTTGTATAGTATAGCTGTGGGTTGTAGAAGATATTGATTGTACCACAGCTTCAATTTTTTTTTGCCCCGATGTAGCTAAAGTTCGGCCAGAATGTATTTCTAAATTAAATCCACTCTGATCAGAGTTAAATACATTTTGTGGTCCATATTGTGTAATGAGTGGCTTCACTTGTTCTACGAAGGCATGGCTTCGTACTTTCAAACTTTCCTCACCCTCAACGTTTTTTCTCGTTACAAACTTTGTGATCTTTCGAGAGACAATTCTATATGCTTTCTTGAATGACCTCAACCATGTTTGACTTGCTTTGAAGGTTGGAAGATTCTCTACTTCTTTTGCTTGTAAAGCCCATCGTTTAAGGTCTACATCATGTACTATTATTTTCGATCTACTAGCTTCTACAAATTTATCAAAAGTATATTTCGCTATGCGTATTAATTTATCATTTTGAGTACCCCCCTGTCCTACTTGCGCAGCCCATCTTCGTAATTGTCTATCAGATTTCACTTTTTTAAACTGATGTTGAACTGCTGCTACGGTTCGACGTCTTTTCTTCCCACTGTTCCAGTAATCTATGGCACTTTGTTTATATTCAAAGCTAACCGCTTCTTCATCGGGTATACAGGGATATGGTTCTGGAGGTATAGAGGTTTCTACGTGAGGAACATCCTCGACATCCGATTCCAGCCAGTCGGTATTAACAGCGTGCATTTCACTATCCTCGATTGAATCTTCCAATTCCAATTTATTTTCATGTTCGACTCGAAATGATGAATCCTCCATGCTACGTATAATAATATTTTGTAATAAATCTTTCAATTGCACTTCTGCACTATTCATTGGAGTTTCTCTTCCATTTGGTACACTGAAAACGGCCACCAATAAAGTTAACACATTGATCGGATTTATAATTGCCATAATAATAATATGAACTGCTGTGCACCATAGAAACTGAATATTCAGACTAAAAAGCTTTCTCTTTCGCTTCCTTATATATAATGAAGTCGCCTCACAAGAACGAAACAGACTGGAGAGGGTGGGAGGTCCGACTTCCCAAAAAGGGGCCATCATCCTCGGAGTCCGCGTACGAAACTCGAGAGCGCGTACGAAAATATTTTTACATGGGCACAGAGCCAACTAATAATAAAGCTTGTCCAAAGAACTAAACTCCCTCTTTCGCATCACCGGGGCCATATAAGGCAACCCTACAAATAACAGGAATGTTGTTTACGGCATTTTCGAGGAGTATATATACAGGGCCGAGAAGCAAAGAGCTTCAGTTTCATTGGCTGCGTCTATCATTCAAGTGATGGGTTCAAACGAGTTACCGACTTTTGAGAAGATCGTGGAGGATCTTAAAAATGGGCACATACCATTGCCGTCTCCCGGGAAATCGCTGGATCTGACATTCCGCACAACAGGACCATCCATGGCCGAAGTAGAACGAGAGCTGCAAGAATGTGAGGAGTACTGGAGGAAACAGTACGCGAAGAAGAAAAGTAAAGAAAAAAATGATTCCAACAAAAAACTATAAAAATTCAGACAATTTTATCTAACCTGTGAGTGAATTATTAGTTACTTACACACAAACAGAAAATAATATAAATAAATTAACGGTCGGATTTATTAATAAGATTTCTGAACAATTTTTGTCCATTTTATTTTGATAATATTCCGCTAGACGTATACGGCTTTCGAATGTGGAAGAATTTTGTAAGGAGGTTTTCAGATATTGTAACTCTTTTCAATTACGATATTAACCTTCATTCGAGAGATAATATTTTAAAACTTCAATCTCTTACTCATAATCAGTTTTCTTCACCACGGTTTACTAACTTTATTAAATATTCGTGGTTCAAGAGTGGATATATATTCAGGAGACCTCCTGAATTTGAACATCCTGTAGAATTTTGTTTTGCACAGGACTCGGAACCACGATGCCACATATGTGGCGATATTGCCGTTATTACGTGTGCTTGGTGTAAGAAACAACTTTGTATAAAACATTTTTTCACGGAATACCATTATTGTCATAATTATGAGCCATAGAAGTTGAACTTTATTAAATAAAAGAAAAGTGGCATTAAAATACATAGAAGTAATAACCCCCGACCTATCCCGTCACTGCCATTGGTAGCCCGCTCATTATCAGACATAAAAGTTAGAAATTTGCAAAACTGTAGGAGGGAAATATATCATGTCATACATGGTTGAATTTGTAATAAAATTTCCTAAATTTTTGTCCACATGACTAAACCGAAATTTCGAAAAATTAGATAAAAAAAATTTTTTTTTTGAAAAATAATGCTTTTTTTCAAAATCTGTTTAGGGGATTTTATTATACTAAAAAAACCAAACAAAACGTACATTGAAAGTTTTCATCTATCTCGCTTCGTTTCGGAGATAGCTCGAAGGGGGTGAAAATTCAGGGGTCCATTTCACCCCCTTAAACCAAAATTGGGCCGCTATAAAAAAATAGGGGTCTCTTATTTTTCGATAAACTTTAAATTTACGAAGTTTCATCAAGATCGGAAGCGGCGGCCTCGAAACGTTTCCTTGTTAGTATACTTTTTAGATAGGGTCGCGTATACTTAAAAAAACGATAACATTGTACCGCTCTATGTAATCTCCGAGTAATGTCACCGCGTGATAAATCTTAAGTTGCGGCGATTTAAAAGTTTATAGATTTTAGAATATATTTTGTCCGATACGAGATTTTGATCAAATGGTGCAATTTTACGTTGTAATTACTATTATTGACGACCTTTTCATAGTTTTTTTTTAGACTGAACACATTCTTGTTGGTGAGATATCGAATGTTTGGATGTGTTTTGTACCTGATGCTTTTATCGACGACTCGAAAATAAAAGTTATTGTTACGAAAATATAAATATATTGTTATAGATATTTTTTATTTACCGGGCACGTATTTTCTTCGGATTTCTGATTCTTGGTAATACGTCAATGTCATCATCAGATGATGATTAAAAAACTGGTACATCAATCAACTCTATTTCAAAATTAATAACAATTTACCACAACAATCAGGTTATAATTATGTCATGAAAGAATAAAGACGTCAAACAAAAAGTTAGGTTATACTGAGAATAACAACTCCGAATTTCGTTTATCGCGCCGGAACAGCTGTCAAAACGACCAAATGTCATGCGCAGTACGTACTTCTTACTACCAACCTAAAAATAATGTTAGATGGCCAACGCTTATACCTGGAATAGTTATCCCAGGCAAACTTGGAGCTGGTAAAACGCCTGCGCTTTATACCAAGTATAAAGAAGAGAGAGTATAAATTTATTCTCGGTATACTTATTCTAGGTATAACTTGACTTTGGTAAAACCGGCCCTTAATAGACGAACTCGTCTACAACCTGTCGCAATTATCGATCGCTGCCTCTTACCCTGAACAGTTCATAAAAGGTAATTAGCTTGAAAGTAGTACGCGTTATTTAACGCTGGAATAGTTGAAACAGGAAGCGCGTATTACAATTAATGTACCTTGAATGATAGGCGCTTGGCGACAAGCCTGACATTGTTCAATGTCCACCGAATCATCTTTTTACAGGTAGGACACGAGTTAGATTCTCTTCGGTTGCACCTATGCAAGAGAACATGTAAGAAAACCGTCAGACTTCATGAAAATCTTATAATCTACTCACATTGTGCAATAACACTTAATATCAGTGGAAGTGGAAGTAAAAGTTATAGGCAAATCAGATACCGGTTTTTAAACAGTTGGGGAATTTCATTGAAGAAACCCGAATGATTATTTCTTATCACTTCTAAAAATTACTCACCATTATTCACACATTCACGATTTCAAGGTTAGACGCTTCGATCTCCCGAATTGACAGCTATCGGGAAATCAAACGTTTTACACTTTTCGCTCTTACGCAGCGCAGTGTAGATATAAGGAACCCTGTCAACCTCGTATTTGACACTTAGTGACAAAAAATAGAATTCGTCATTCGGGCGTTCGCGCCGTTTTTAACTCATGTGGTTGCCGCACTCGTTAAAAACGGCGCTTCACGCCCTCATAACGAAAATAACTATTTCCTGATTTTTCTTTAGGAAAGAGATGAAAACAATTCTTTTTCAGGGTCATTTTTGGCCCTGGAATGGCATTGACGAACACAACAGTAATGGTTCGAAAGCTTGGAGGAAGACATTTCAGTTTCTTAGCAAAACAATAATCACCAAGATAACAAACAGCAATAACGAAACAAGATAAATAATGATAATAACAGTAAAAATAGCACTCGAAATCGGCGAATAGTAAACGTAAACAAATACATAATGTACGAGAGATTAGTTCCGCATTCGGCCACCAGAGATCATATCGCTTAGCATGGAATCCCAATTGGAAGTACCCTAAAGCCCTATTGATTGTGTGTATTAATCAAAGATTTCTTTTGAATATGTTCTTCTCTTTCGACTTTTTTTTAGGTTATGTTCACTGACGCCCTACCGCCCCATACGGTAAATGTACTAGTAGTTGACATTATAGCGAAGAAAATGTATATTTCATTCTGTTTAAAATTCTGGTATTGTTTTTCACAAAAAAATATGTATATTGGGATAGCCCCACTGTTGCTAAACATGGCAAGTTAAAATGTTCATTAAAATTGCGCAAAAAGCATCTGTTCATAAATGTACAAAATTTGAAAAAAAAAAAAAAACTGTCAGTAGCTGACACTAGAAAAATACAAGAACCTTAGTATTGTTTGCCTCAATGTGACTCCTGCATAATTCAAGAGTAAACGTACAGATGGCAGTAGTACACTACAGCGTTTGTAAAGTAATTATAAATTATCTATATATACAAATCTTATTTTATAGGTTTATAAAGGGGAATGTGTCAACTACTAGTACCGTATCAATTACTAATGTAGTTACCTTTTCGCCCCTATTGCAGAAGGGGAGTGGAAGTGGAAGGGAACAATACGATTTTCGTCAGTTTTCCAATCCCTGAACAAAAAAAAATGATTCTTTAATAACCTCCTTGAAGTTACCTATATTTCATGATATCGATCGAGCCATTATTTTTCTGTAACTTTACTTTATTATCTGTATTCTTAAAGTGTGTCAAAAAAATTATAGACAAATATATTATAATTATTTTTAAAATATTGAAGCGGTCGGGAACAGCGGCAACGTCGCCCCATAGAGTGTTATAGAGAAGTATGGTGGCACAAGTTGGTAACATTGCCTCACTAGAGATTACTAGTTAAAACCCCGAATTATTAACAACATCCAACAAAAATAATATAAATTATAGTGAAGTGCTGTAAATGTATAAACATTAATCATTGCGATTAATAATTTTCACAAAACGTGAGCTCTCCGTATACGCTACACAGAAGATGTAACACTTTTAACTCCAACTTTTGCCACTAGAGCGCATGACGGTACCCATGCACGTTCCCTATACTTGACGAGTCTTGCGACGTTGCCGCACTTCACGACTGCGCGCGCAGCAATCTCCATCATAAGCGAATTTACCAAGATTTCTTAATTATTTGTTATAAATTACTGCCCTGATCGATGTGTGAAAATATACCATTTATTCTTTGCATAATAATCTAGCGGTATGCAACGTTTCATTATAGTCCAGGCGTCAGAGGTCTAAAATCAGTCGATGGTTCGAATAATTCCTAAGGGAGATTTTTTTTCTATCACTTCTTTTCATGTTGAAGTAGACAATTATCAAAAATGGGCACCAAAATTCGATCCGGAACATATTGTTTAAACAAATGAAAGGGTAGATTTTAGTGTTTTTTGCACATATCTCCGAAAATATTCATTCTCCGAAAAAATGGTGGGAAACTAAATTGTTCGGCACTAAATTCTCCACAAAAAAGGATCTACATTTTCTTCAATCGGAGCAATAGTTTCAAAGATATAACCCTGCGAAAGGCCGCTCGTCCGACTCAGTAACTCTCACGCCGCGTGGGCTCCGAAACTTCCTAGAAATCGCTTGGGAAAAATTTATTACATATTGCTTTATATGGAGCACGAACCAAAGATAGGTATTACTTGGATGAATGGAAATTTCTGTGCTTCAAAAATGCAGTATTCAAAAAATCATATAATCTAGCTTCTTTGCTACCTACTCGGACAGCAGCACGGCAACATTCATATAGAGTCTACTATAAAATACAGAGCTGGCAAGACGTTCATTTGGAACCAACAGAACTGGATTGAAAACGTACTGTCAACGGTTTGCTCCCAGTAACCATGGAGAAGAAAGCTGCACTACCAGCATTGCTGAAGATGATAAGTTGCAGTTGCCGAAGTAGATGCAAGGGACAGTGCGGTTGTCGTAAGCTTGGCTTAAATTGTTCGATTATTTGCCCCCATTGCGAGGATTAAAGTTGCACTAATGTCAAGAAAATAGAAATTGAGATAGAAGGAGACGTCGACGAAGCCATTGATATTGATCTAGAAGAGTTTTTGACCATTCATATGTCCGATGACGAGGTTGAAGACTCTGAAGACATTGGAGAAACTGAAGAAATGGAGGGAATTGAGGAAACTGGGGCATCTGGAACACTGATGGTAGAACTTCCAGCACTATCGCCGCAGCTTGAACCCCAACGAAAGAGGAGAAGAAATATTGAGTAAAAAAAAGGGCTTTTGTGTAATACATATTTTGAATAAATCGAATACTGTTCCGTTATTCTACTAATTTTTTTCCTTTGAAATTCCTCCCCAAAAAATAATTATTTAAACTGTTTTCCATATATCGTAGACTCACCCGATCGAAGCACTCTCCTCCACTTGCGTGATGCAAGAATTTGAGCGCCGCATGCCTCTTTCTCAGGGTTATATTTTTAAAACTATTGCTCTGATTGAAAAAAATGTAGATACCTTTTTTGTGGAGAATTAGTATTGAACAATTTAGTTTGTCATAATTTTTCCGTAGAATGAATATTTTCGGAGATATCTACGAAAACAATAAAATTTCCCCTTCCATTTGTTTAAACAATATGTTCCGGACCGAATTTTGGTGCCCATTTTTGATATTTGTCTACTTAAACATGAAAAGAAGCAATAAAAACAAAAAATCTCAATTAGGAATTTTTGGTTCAATAAAACCCCTCTGACGCCTGGACTATTACGGTAACCCAATTTTCCATCGTTTTTTCTAAGTTTCTGTGAATTTCCCATAAGAGCGCGGGTTAAATTGTCATTTTTATTTCAATTATAACTTTTTAATGAGTTAGTCTAAAGACTTGAAATTTTGCATACGACTTTCAAAGATATTAAAGAATCTTGGGAAAAAATTTGAGTAACTTCCTATATTTTTGATAATAGGGGTGAAACATCCTTAAAGCCAACCATTGGAAGTTTTGCGACCAAGGCATAAACGACCAATGTTAGGGTTAAGATAAATCTGTGACTAAGTCAGAGTCAGACCCAAGCATAAACCAGGCTTAACATGTTGACTGCATAGGATCCAGATGCGCGTCCAGTCAGCGTTTAGTGCGCAACTATTCGCCTTGAGCGTCCGCTTGGAGGATGTGTGAAATGACTGTTAGCGCGCAACAGCGGAGAAATAGAGAAACTTTGGAGGTAAGTTCCAGGTTCCAAGCATAGGAATGCATACGGTGAAGTGAATTAAAAATAAAATGGGCCGTGATTATTGTTGTGTGGTTGATTGCAAAAATACAAGTGTAAATAGTAAATATAAATTTTATAAATTTCCGCGAAGCCAGTGGCGATTAATCCAGAGACAAAAGTGGATTTCTGCTGTTAATCGAAAGAAGTAAGTACTACATAACCTTACATATGAAAGTGTGGGCAACTTATTCAGAGTGTGGGGGGTTGGAAATGGGATTTAAGTAATGAGTACCTATAATTAATATGATAGCCCCGATGGTACACCGTGGAAGCCTGAAATTTATGACAAGATATGTAGCAGCCATTTCATTGGAAATGAAAAATCAGAAAGCCATTTAAGCCCCAGCTACGTTCCTACGATTTTGCCTGGCGTTTACGAAAAAAGAAAAGTGGATGGATCAGCCGCTATGAACAGGTAAACATAACAAAAATAATTCTTTAAAGAAATAAGTACTCAATTCGTAATACGTAAAATGATTTGAATATGTCATAAACTCTTCATTTCTTTTTGATTGTTATTGTCACAGGTACAAGCGTTTCCTAAAAAGAAATAGCGAACCGCAATGCACACAGACAAGTGTAAATACTATGCAAATTGTCAATGTCTGTTTAGTTGAAGATACGCGTGGTGATATTGACTCAGAACAGCGTGGAATTGGGCGCGTCGATCAAGAGTGTCAGGTGAACATTTTCAAGAAGTGCAGTTATTCTGAAAATACATTTACGTGCAATAGATACATCTTTGAGAAAGCTGCATTCTGTGAAGCTGAAGTTCAAACGGAAATTATGAACAGCAATGAGACAAAACCCCTGCCTAGTTACAAAAAATTCAAAAATAAGGCTTGTGGAACTCCAACAAAAACCTATACCGACCAAGCTGTTGGACCTTCACACGAAATGAATGACCCAGTGAAAAGCAATTGTTTTACTGGCTTTGCGTCCGTAAAGAATGATGACGAACAAATGAGAGGTCTTACTGGAGTGTCTTTGAATAATTTCGATTTCTTATTGGGGAGAGTTCGTGTATCTGACAAGTCCAAAATGTCGAAAAAGAATAGTCTCTTCATTTTTCTAATGAAAATGAAAACTGCATTATCGTTTTCAGCAATGAGTGTTTTATTTGGTGTGCATCGAACGACCATATCAAAAATTTTCTTTTCTCTTTTGGAACAGTTAGCTCTAAATACCAACGATTTGGTGTTCTGGCCAAGCAAGGACGTTATCCAGGGAACAATGCCCGAGTGTTTTTATCCTGACTATAGCAATACACGGGCAATCATAGACTGCACAGAATTCAAAATCGACGTCCCATCAACAGTGAACAATCGCGTTTACTGCTATTCACACTACAAGAAAGGATTTACCGCCAAAGTATTGATAGGAATTACTCCATCGGGGTTCATCAGCTTTAAGTCACCAGTGGCCGGTGGAAGAAAAAGTGATGCGCAAATCACAATTGAATCTAGATTTGCTGACTTATTAGAAGATGGCGACCTTGTGTTAGCTGACAAGGGTTTCCCCAGCATCTCGCCAATAATTGATAAAAACGGAAAAAAGGTGTTAGTCGTTCTGCCTCCCTTTTTGGCAGGAAAAGATGGGTTCTCAAGCGAAGAAACTGAACAAACTTACAATATTGCAAAAGTAAGAGTCCATGTCGAACGAATAATGCAGCGCTTGAAAGTTTACAAAATATTGGATAAGATTCCAGAATATTTATTTCAATCTATTGAGGATATATTGCACGTCTGCTGTGTACTCGTTAATTTACAGCCACCGATTTTTACTGAAAAGCAACAAAGACAAGAGGAAAGTGAATAAACTAATTATCAATTAAAATTGTTCATTGGTCTGGTAATCTGTTTTGTTTTGGTTCTAAATACTATTTATTCAATTGTAAATAAACATTTTAACAACATAAAACCAATTTCAAAAAAATAAAATATTTCTTCTGTAACGTTGCATTATTCCGAAATGTAAGACTTTTTAAACAGATAAAATCTTTAAATTGTTGAACAGACATCAAATAGGGTAAAAGCCGGATAGTTGCCTCAGTGGGATACATGCCTCAGTTTTTAATACACTATGTTCGGGATGTTTTTGGCGTTAGCGCTTTACATAATTAGAAGTGCCCCTCCTACAGGCCTCAGTGCTATGTAAAGCATCGAAATAGGCGCACGCGTTTTGTCCGTGTGAGCAAAAATCTGCCGCGGCGAAGCTTTGACGGGCGTCGAAATTATATTGGTAAGTAATTTCCATTGAATATTTTTATTACTGATTGTGGTTTCAGTGAACTTTTTATTTCCTTGCATGCATTAGAGTTTAAATTACACTGTTTATTATGTTTTATTGTTAAATAGTTTTTATTTATTTCGCAAATAAGAAGGGCAAGTATCCGTATCGAAAAGGATAGTCGCCCTATTTACTTTTGCGGATAGTTGCCCCTAGAGCGACTATAAATTCTTTAACGAGCAAAGACAGATTTTTTCTTTTGGTGTTTTTTCCAATTTATTGTGACTATAACTTGTTTTAAATAAAATAAATGCCTCGCAAGAATAAGCGAAAACCAGGCGTGGTGCCGCGCCACATCAGCTGGACAGAAGATAGTTTAGCACTTGCGTCCGAAGAACTGGATAAAAAACAAAAAAGAATCAACGAAATACTTCGAATTTATAAAATATCCTCTCGAACCTTAAGAAGACGCTACGAAAAGAAAACCTACTTATCTGACCTGATTGTATTTTTTTGTCACTTCTAGGAAAATTTTGATTAGTATTTTGATTAGTACTTAATAAAGGATCTCAGTAAATAATAAAGACTAATTACTTAAATTGATATAAATTTGTTTCTATCAAAAAAAATTATAGTGAGGCAAGTATCCCCCGAAGAATTTTTAACGTTAGGCTACTATCCGCTACAGTAGGCAACTATCCCTTTTTTGAGAGGTCAAATAAAACAGGATTTACTCAAAACCAATATTAATTATGTTTACAAAAATAGGCTACTATAAAAGATTAAAGACCTATGTTTTGATATACATGTTGCATTATTTTTTGTAAGTGCATATTTTTTAATAATAGAGCTTTTTTGAAAAGTGGGGCAACTATCCGGCTTTTACCCTATATATATGAATATCAAAATAACTGAGAATTGCACTAAATTTCATTAGAAATATTTTTTCCGGTAAACTGGCGGGTGGACTCTTCGTTTCTCCCGATATTTTCTACATTTTCAGCATACAATCGTGGTAGAAAATGTTCGAAGTAGAATTTCTCTCAACATGTAATCATATTTTTTTTAAATGGCTCATCACGATAAACTCGGACGCAACAAGAACCATTTTCTACAGGAGAATATATGAATAAATCACAAATACTTAACCCGCTCACGTACATTTGGACTTGCACTTGACTGTAATAAGGTCCACTACTTTTTAAAGTAATTTTGTCATTAGAAAAGAACAAATATTTCACATTGCACTGTCGGTTTTCAAAGTCTACAATTGATAGCTTTGATCAGGTACTTGGACATTTGATTTCTATTAATTTGGTTATGCAGCCATCCTCCACAATTACTCCATCAAGACTAGCGCATAGCCAAGATTGTTGCTCACTAATAAGAACTCCTACTTCTATTATGTCACATTTATATAACTTCTTGTAAAGCTCTTTAGCACGAGATTCGTTTTGAATTCCATAGCGAAGCGACAGAGTATTTACAGCTTTTGGATGTAGCATGTCTGTGACCAAAGGATCGACAGACTTCTTCTTTTGGCTTTTGATCCTATGACAGTTTGAGCTTGCCGATATCCTACACTGCCGTGCAGCAAACCAATCTTTACACTTGGCCTGATCTATTGTATTACAGCTGATTCTAATAATTTCTTTTCTTGTCGCAGTTATTTTTTCATTGAAATATCTCTTGACCGAAGCGTTTTTGATGTCGTAATTGCTGGTATAAATCTCTCTTTCTTTTGCAAAAATGATCAAATTTTCAATGCAAACTTCGCAGTCTTCCTTCCGTACGCCCTCCACAACATTCGTCAGGATTGAGGACATAACAGCTTCAATGGCATACGTATTGTTATCTTTGGCGTACTCAGTCATAATAATTTTTAAAGCTGATGCATCTTTTAAGTGTGAAGCTTCCACAGAATATGACTCAAGCTTTTGTTTCTTTGGCGGACACGGAAACATTTCATAGAAATATTTACCCTTCGAGTATTTCTGTTTAGTGAGCTGGTGGTCTGTTGGTTTGCCCCATTGTTGCTCTAAGTCCGTCTTGGACAGACTGTCTTCATTACTGATGTAATAAATAAGAGCAGCAACGTGTTTATATTTGCTACTCTTATTGTAAACACAGGTACATGATACTGCAGTTACTTCCCGGCAACTATTAATATTTAATCGCACTTTATATGGCGTAGAAGTAACTGATGCTTGTCTAATTACTTGTGCTGCAATGAAAAGACTATTTCCATTTTTTCGCCTTTAAACAACATCAAAAACATGGTTAGCTTCCACCAGCTTTTTACCCTTTGGCATAGTTTCAGGATTAAATGCAATGTTGAATTTGATCTTTTCGAATCCAGTTTTGATGATAATATCCATTGTATACGTACTGTGGAACATTTTAGCAATGTTAGATTTTTTATTGTCAACGTTTGATAAAATGTACTTACCGAAATTATTTGAAAATATAAAAACAAGCACTCTTTCCAACGTATATTGTTCAAAGAAAAAGCTCACCACAGTTTAATTTTTTCAAAATTTAATCGATCTATTGGATGATTCGTATGATTGTCTGGACACTTTACCTCCCGCTATGTTCAATCTCATCCACCAGATGGCTACATTGGTCATGCTCAGGACGAATACAAAATGTTTTCGCGGAAGCTTGACATAGGAGACACATGAGTATGAGAGAGAACATACATATGGCGAGTGCATAAGAGCCTCTGACGCATATTTCCCTAGACTTGGCCAGTTAGAGGTTCTGCAATAGAGAGACTCTTATGCACTCGCTACATATTCTCTTTCGCACCTGCGTACCTCCTATGTCAAGCTTCCTCAAAAACACCCTGAAAATTGCAGTCAATGTGTTAAAATAAATTCCCAGATTTTTTGCAGTTCTCCAGTTTTCTAAATCCAGTGGCTACCCTGATCAGAAAGCAACTTGCATCATGATAGCAGTATCAGTGGCACATATCAATGTAGTCATTTACATAAGAATACACTGCACTCCACTGATTCATATAGTAGCTAACGTTGCACAAAACCATTTCAAACTAAACAAAAAGAGATGTACCATGGGATCCGTGAGGATCAGTCGAACTTCCACCAGTGAACAGTGCCCGAACTCCTTCGGGTACAATAACGGCCAATGCTGTACCAACTAGAAGCCCGGCACCAAGAACCGATACCAATTGCAATTTGTCCTGAAAGAGAAGATGAAGTCATTGTATATTTTACCAATAATTTTGGCAATAATCTGTAACCAATGAAATTCAACTATTTGATACTTTTTGATACTTTTCTAAATGATTTTAATACTAGAAATCATCAAATATTTTGTTCATATATATCCAAGGAAATAAAAAAGAGAACTGTGTTGTATAAACATTTTATGAAATGAAATTACAATTGTATAGAAGGCAGGTGACTTGTACGGATGCATTACAAAAATATTTGAAACGCTTGGAAAATAAGCTATAAATAATCAATTCACCCTGTCGGATAAGTTTTTCCTGCCACCTTTCTCGTCACAAGAATCAGTAATAACGTTACGAGTATTACTTTGTATAATTATCTAATCGATGCGATATGAAGTTGAGAATCAAGGAAGAAGAATATTAATCTTTAATGGTCGTCATTATTGATGAACTTCTTATGTGGGATAAGTAGCAAAACGAATTCACTCTTCCAGATGGAAATAACAGCGTGTCATCATGAGTTTTATGGATTGGTGTGAGCAAAGGTGAAAGTTCCGACACGATATAAACCTTTCTACAATCGGTAAGTCAGACGTGACACGAAAAATTTGTAAAAATATCGGAACAGCGATGCACTACTCGGCGAGAATACATCTTTCGAATTGAAAAAGAAAGGAATTTGCCATTCACTTACCTCTGACAAATTCATAATAAGTGGTAAAGAGCCGGCCAGATATGATCCGACAAACATAACCAGAGACAGCATCCACAACACCGTGGTCTCCTCCATCTCTTCGACCCTATTTCGTTAATTAAAAATTCACTAATTCGTTAAACACCTTTCACTACATCACTCGCGAAATACGCGCTACTACTTCCCACCACACAATCCGCTGAAACAGTAAATAATTTAGCTACTGCATACCGGTTACGCGCATGTGGTATACCTCGCGCATTTTTCTGCTACGTTGCATTTTTTTCCATGACAAAGTTCCTGAACCCTTTCCAACGAGGCTGGAAGATATATACCTACATCCACAGGGACACGGCATCTGTCGAGGATTGATTAATCATTGGTTAGTACGTTTAAAAATAACATTTAAAAAAAGTCACCAGCGACAGATTCCGTGAGCCCGGGTGTACATAGGCTAGTTGTTCATACACATTTTCGATAAAAGATGGCACTGCTGTGCGCGAAATGTGGGATGTCCTTCTGGGTGTGTGCACTAGTTACGAATGTTGCGTAATTGCAGTATACCGGGTGTTTTCCTGGGTTGTTGACATAGGCCGATATGGTGCATAGCAGTTTGTAGACTATAGTATGTACGCTATTGGTCGGAGACGCAAGAACGCCGAGCGATTGGCTCTGCCTATCGTCGGCAGACGTCAATCGTCGCGACAGAAGTTCCCTAGTGCGTAGGCACTGAGCAGACGAGAAAGTATGGCGGTTGATACAAAAATTTGTTTACAAGGTGGAATTTTTCAGAGTAATTGTATTTTTTGAAAATAAAATGTGATTTTCAAAGTTAATAAAATATTTCCATTCGCGAAACGATTTCCTTCGCGTTTATTTCGATCCTCGAACGCGCTTTTTAATAAATAGTAAAAATACAGTTAAAAAGAGTAATGAAGGAAGGGTGATAAATCTTGGGACAAATGTAAAATAATTAACGAGTTGTAGAGACAAGTGAACCGACGTGAAAAATAACTGACCAGGCATTTCTCAGGATTTTTGAGTAGGGTAAGTGTAACGATAAATCGAGAGGAATAACAAAAAGGAATTGTTTTGAAGTCATTCAATTTCTTTATACTTTATAAAGGTAATAATAGTACAAAAATTATTTGTAGACTTAGAGAGAAAGTGATGAATTCTTCATGGATGATGGAAAAGTTCGACGACGTGCATCAGCCTCCACGGAGAAATGTGCCAAAGACGAAGGACGATTGGTATCCCGCTCATGAAATAGAAATAAATGATACACATAAAATAGTATTGACACAGAAAAAGAATGTAGTGCAGGTATTTATTTACCAATACGACTCACATTACCATCTGCTAACCAACGTGATTGAATACTTCAGCAAGCATCGATAACCACCCAGGTAGCACACTGACGTTATAATAACGTCTCAGACGTCATTTTTTGGTCAGTATAGGGTTTCAGACGTCAATTGTCGTAATATTAACGTCACAGGGACGTCATATTTACGACGTACCTTGGACGTCAAAATTCAACGTCTTTTTGACGGAACTTTTCCGTCATTTTTAATGACGAACGAGACTTAGAAAAATTTCGGTCTCCTGCATATAGGTATAGCGACTTGAAAATTTATTTGTGAATAAATGGACAAAAATTGTAATTTGTTCAATTATTAAATCAATAAATTATTTCATTTGGAGTCTCCAGAGTATGTTGAGCAAGTTATAAACTATACTGTTTATTAAAAAGCACAGATTATTAAAGTAAATGAAAGACAATCAATTAATGTAGGATGAATAAATATTAATATAATTATTTATTTATTTATATTTATTTATTATTTATATCTTGCATAAACGCAAATTGATATTAATATCAATTTGCGTCTATGGAAGAATATTTATCAAAAGACAATCATAAATTTAGAAAAATGTTGAGAAAAGAATAATACAATTATAAAATCTTATTTATTCAAGCTCTTTCTTATTGACAGGAAAAGCAATATACATTTATTCATCAAACTTCATATGAACACCAATAGTAATAATATTTTTAACCACAAGAGCGTGCAGCAGATGAGGATTCGAGGACACCGACCGTTCAACGAAGTTAAGCAGCGTAAAGTGCGGACACTAGTTGGATGGGTGACCGCTCACGATGAAAAGATATACGTCAGACCTAACCTTTTAGAACCGTTATTTTTTACGTCATCACAACGTCCGGTAGAACGTCATTATGACGTGATTTTCTGACGTCGTGTGGATGTGCAATTAAGCCGTCTTTGCGACGTTAAAATGACGTCATATTTTTCGTCATCTGACGTCAGAACTGACCTTCAAAAACGTCATTTCGACGTTGATGTGCTACCTGGGTTTTACCAGCATTCATGACTGTCTTTGAAATATTATAATAATATATCAAGTATTTACAATTTTTTTTTTCAAAAATTTCATATAAAATTTCTCTGATAATTTAGCACATCCAGAAAATGATGATAAGGTAGTGGTCCCAAATTTGAAATAGGCCCGTGTTTTGGATCAAAGCGTGCGTACTAGTGAGACGGAAATACAGATTTCAATAGACAATCCGAAAGTGGGACTGTGCCAGTAAGTGATCCGAAACTGGTACTTTAATCTTATATATTACCGATTATTCCATGGATGAGAACGTAGTGCGAAATTTTGATGGTTCGTTTTTGTCCAGTCCAAGAATATTTGATCGCTACTTCGTCCATGAAAATAGTTTTTAAAGCATTTCTTATTGCGCTTTCGGGATTTACGCCTCCGATTGTACCAATATTAGCTTTCTGAAAATTATTCGTGAAAAGATAATTGAAGCGGTTTAATCATCTATATATGTAAGGATTTAATTGCTTTAGTATCTACGTTCCATAAAACTCACGTATAATTTGCGTAGTGATTCGTTGCTTTTCAATTCTTTTTCGAAAGCTTCCACTTCTGCCACTACTGTCAACGGAAAACTCGGTAAAGCAGAAAAATCGATGTCGTTGCTGGCTCTATCGAAGCTCATCGCATTCACGACTTGGACGATCTCGTCCAGTTTACGAAGAACCAACCCAGGTAGCACACTAACGTCGAAATGACGTTTTTTGAAGGTCAGTTCTGACGTCAGATGACGAAAAATATGACGTCATTTTAACGTCGCAAAGACGGCTTAATTGCACATCCACACGACGTCAGACAAATCACATCATAATGACGTTCTACCGTACGTTGTGATGACGTAAAAATGACGGTTCTAAAAGGTTAGGTCTGACGTACACCCGGCGTCTCGGATTATGTCGCTGGTGACTTTTTTTAAATGTTATTTTTAAACGTACTAACCAATGAACAATTAATTCTCATGCCCTCATTAGCTACGGTAGTGTCTACTCTCGTTAATAAAAGCATGAGAATTGATTAATCATTGGTTAGTACGTTTAAAAATAACATTTAAAAAAATCACCAGCGACAGAATCCGAGACGCCGATGTATATCTTCATCGTGAGCGGTCACCCATCCTACTAGTGTCCGCACTTTTCGCTGCTTAAAGCTAGGAATCCACTACACTCGACTCGACTCGACTCGACACGACACGACTCGACACGACACGGTGACAAAAATTTGCGTAGTGTGCACTGGAATCGACGCGACACGACTCGACGCTACTCGACACAACGGTAGTGCTTCGTCCTTTTAAATTTTAACGTACAAGGATACATCGTGTATGGCTCTATAATTTTTCCAATTATTGCTTCTCTGTAACATCTATACAGATAGAAATTTACTATATATACCTATTTATGTTTACTTGGTCTATTCAAGGCTTTTGAGATTTCTTCTCAAGCTTCGTTGCATATATTATATTTTGGTCTCTACATTTCAAACTATGTATATTTTACAGCATCTCATATGCTCTAACTTTATTAATGAGATCCTCCTCCATTCCCCTGCGAAATTAATGTAAAATCTTCGAACTGCCATTCTAGACTTTCCAAGCAAGACTGCCGCAATTCAACTGTTCGTTCATCGGTCCATATCTCGATGTGCACGCAAACCGTGTCCACTAGGCTCGACTCGACTCGACTCGACGCGACAAATTTCTGGCCAGCCAGAAAAGTGTCGTGTCGAGTCGAGTCGAGTCGAGTCGTGTCGAGCCTAGTGGATTTCTACGCCATTTAAATACATGGAAAATCATGCGATCAGAAACGCGTCGTGTCGAGTCGCGTCGAGTCGTGTCGTGTCGAGTCGAGTCGAGTCGAGTGTAGTGGATTCCTAGCTTAACTTCGTTGATCGGTCGGTGTCCTCGAGTCCTCATCTGCTGCACACTGCTGTGGTTAAGAATATTATTACTATGTATTAGTGCTCATATGAAGTTTGATGGAATAAATGTATATTACTTTTCAATAAGAAAGAGCTTGAATAAATAAGATTTTATAATTGTATTATTCTTTTCTCAACATTTTTCTAAATTTATGATTGTATCTTTTGATAAATATTCTTGCATAGACGCAAATTGATACTAATATCAATTTGCGTCTATGCAAGAAATTAATAATAAATAAATAAATATAAATAAATAAATAATTATATGAATGTTTAATCATCCTACATTAATTGATTGTCTTTCATTTACTTTAATAATCTGTGCTTTTTAATAAATAGTATAGTTTATAACTTGCTCAACATACTCTGGAGACTAAATCAAATAATTTATTGATTTAATAATTGAACAAATTACAATTTTTGTCCATTTATTCACAAATAAATTTTAAAGCCTATATATGCAGGAGACGGAAATTTTTCTAAGTCTTGTTCGTCATTAAAAATGACGGAAAAGTTCCGTCAAAAAGACGTTGAATTTTGACGTCCAAGGGGTACGTCGTAAATATGACGTCCCTGTGACGTTAATATTACGACAACTGACGTCTGAAACCCTATACTGACCAAAAAATGACGTCTGAGACGTTATTCTAACGTCAGTGTGCTACCTGGGAAGTGCTCAAATTTACGGCAACGACCTGTAGTAATAATGAATATAATCTAGTCATATGTTTTTTGCTCGCAGCATTAGTCTGCATATTATATGCAACGAAATAAAAGTCGTATTTACCGACACAGGTTAAATTTTCATCGGAATCTTGAATATCACGAACTTGCTTGTTTGAAACTGAAGCGCTGTTGCTATATAATTGATGTGCAACATTTATTAAACATTTAAATTCATTTTTTTCTTGCTTAAACAATGTCTTCTTACTTTTGTCCGGCTTGAGGGCTGTCCGATAATTCGAAAGTATTACAGTTCGAGGAAGTATCGTCTTTGCCAACGTATTCTCCAGTGTTTTGGAAACTCATCTCTTGCAACTCTTCAAGTTCATCTTGCTCTTGACAATCCTCTAGGTCGGTCACACTAGATGTTCGGATATCACGGTCAGTTAAGTCGAGAGACATATCGATTTCGTTCTCAGCAACTAGCATGCCAACGACTGAAAATAACACACATTTATAAAGGAATAATATAAATATTTGTCTACATTGCTCACGTATTATATTTGCTTGCACAGCATACGTACCACTCTCGTCAAAATTGTCGATAGTCACACTTTCGACCGATCCATCAGTCATTATATCTGTAAGCGATGAATCTACAATGACTTCAGATATCATGGTTAAATTATGTAAACTATTATAATTTTTTGTACAAATTGATTTTACTATAATTCTCCTGTTCTTTTCGAAGCGCGATGTTGGAGGGTGGAGTAACAACCATTGGATTGCCTTTTCCTTTGAGAACTGTAATGGCTACTAGTTTATACGTCTAATTTCCAAGTCTTACAGGCTGCAGGATACAAGACGACTTATTAAAGACGTCAAAAATACGTCTGTCTGTGGTTGACATAAAAACGACATCTGCTTGACATCATATTTCAAAGTCTTTCGTGAGACATCCAGCGACATCTGTTGTGGGACCTTTATTGGACGTCTCATGCCGGCAGACCTAAAAAAGACTTTGTCTGGACGTCTATACGACCTGTGCGTGCTGTATGGGTATATCTCGTGTGACTTCAAGAATCGGCCCCGATCGCCCCGATTCTCGTGTTACGTCCTTAGCTCCCCGGCGGACGTCGCGGCGCTGGGGTCCGTTGCTCCGCCAAAGCACTAACGTGCAACCTCGTCCGTGGATGATCGGCAGAAGGAAAAGAAAGAAACGAAAGGGTTTATAAAAGAAAGAGAAACGTCTTTATTTACCAACTCGGAACGACTATAGCCTTGCCTCAATCTAAGCGTCGCTGCAGCTCTGATTATCAACGACTGACTTCGACTACGGATCGCAAAAGACTCTATGAGTACCGACGACTGGTTTCGACTACTGATCGCAAAAGACTCTATGTCGGGGCCGCGAACTTCAAATTCCGTCGACCGGTAGGTAAAAGAGTCAAGCACCGTCGGCAAATACTGCAGATGGTAAATGTCAGGGTCTCAACGCTTAATGCGTTTCTCGTTGGACATGCTGTATAGTTGATCCGAATGAATTCGTTTCATTGTTTGTGAAAATAAATGTCTATATCTCGTTCTAAAAATGCTCATTTTATAAAAACTTTTGGAGCAAGTTAACACTTTTCAAGTACCGTATGTCCGCGATCATTTGAACCATAGGAAAATTGCGAGTTTTGCATGAGCACCCCTTTGGGTCTCCTCGTCCAATAGAATCACCGGAGAAGCGTGAATGCGCATGCGTAGTCATCCGCGAGTGTGGCGACGTCAGCAAGTTCAGATCGATTATTTCGATAACCGATCTGAACTTGCTGACGACGCCACACTCGCGGATGACTACGCATGCGCATTCACGCTTCTCCGGTGATTCTATTGGACGAGGAGACCCAAAGGGGTGCTCATGCAAAACTCGCAATTTTTCTATGGTTCAAATGATCGCGGACATACGGTACGTGCCAATCCAAAACGCCAATATCGGCCATGTTTTTTAGTACACGCTTTGCCGCTAGGTACCGCATTCATTTTGAGCATCCCCAATACGAATCTTTGAATCTCGCCAATCCCGTTGCGGCCATTCCGTCCGGTCCACTACTTTATTGGTTAAAATTAGAGATTCGTATACGAAAGTTTTTCGCATGAGTTCGAGAATCGAGGCCCAGGTTTTCATTCAAAACGAATCTGAACTTGCTGACGACGCCAACGCGGATCACTACGCATGCGCATTCACGCTTCTTCGGTGATTCTATTGGACGAGGAGACCCATGAGGGTGCTCATGCAAAACTCGCAATTTTGCTATGGTCTGATTGATCGCGAACATACGGTAAATTCTCCTTTTTACACCACAACTGCACTACCGTTGCCACTGCACTAAAAATCCAATAGCAACTGCACTAAGGGCGGGTTGTAACGACTTGGTTTAAACTCAGTTCTAGCTTGAACCACGTTTGAACTGAGTTTACATAAAAATGTATGATATTATGTGTGACACAAAATATACCAAGAACGGCGGTTCAAGCTGAACCGGCTCTGAACCAAGTCGTTACAACCCGCCCTAAGTCAATTGTGAATGATGTCAAACGTTCATGCAATACCTACTTCGTCAGTGGTGTATCGGCTGAACATAGCCAATGGGTGTGTTCGGCCGATACTCCACTGAGTAAACGCCCGCAATCCATTGGCTAAACACAGCTAATAATAATAACATTGCTTAACTTCAACCAATTGATGACGAGTGCTGCGTCAGCGCTTACTCAGCGGAGTATCGGCCAAACACACCCAATGACAAGTTTGGTGTAATGGAAACTCGTCGTTAGTTTCATTTGCAGTTCGTTTTGAAAGAGTTCAAAAGGTCCTGTGTTAGGAGGGAAGGGGTGTCACGCCGACGACGAACTAGTTACCCCGCTAGTCAGTCGCGCGACTGAGCGAAGCCAGCCATTTTGATTAGTAACATGGCGTCAGCGGAGATTAATATGGCGTCTTCAGACTTAATAACCGAAGTGGAGATTCAACCTGACATCCAGGAAGTTGAAATAGAGACGATCCCCGTGGAAATTCCTTGCGAGACTGTGGAAACGACCATCGAGGGAGAAGATGGACAGCCGATGATAGCATTGCAACCGCTCCCCGAGCCAGGCCGTGAAGAAATCATTCTACAGACTCAAGAAGAGATAGTTGGTGGCGATCCACTCAACGTTTACGACCAGATTCCTGTGCCGGATAACGATATTTATGTTGAATCGAGCCCTGGCCCTTCGAGAAAAGGTTCCAAGAAAGCCAGGAAGGGTGGTAATTCGAGATTCAGGGCACCGGAGCACGCGATATTTGGAGAAATGGGATCGGAAACCAAGGCTAGGAAGTGGGAGCAGAAGCAAGTTCAGATCAAAACTCTCGAAGGGGAGTTCTCTGTGACGATGTGGGCTTCGGGAACAGACGATGGTAAGTTTTAATCTATTTGGTTCTTTAAAAGGGGCCAGCCAACGCGAAAGGAACCAGTTTCGGCGTCGCGTTGGGAATTTTCCACGCACGTATACGAGACACGCACTTCCGGTGTGCTCTGATCGATACGGTAGTTTTGTTCGTTATTCGCCGAAAAATCCTGGGAAAAATCGCGAGCATTTTAATACCGGCGGTACTGTTGACAGTCCGTGTTGTTTGTTTTGATCGGGGCAACGCCATTATGCCGTCAGGGGGCAGCCATATTTTGAAAATGGCTTCTTTTGCATGGATCGGCCATTTCGAGAATGATGGCGGTGGAAGTCTCTTGGTAGATGAACAAAGACTGCGAGGAATGGGACGGTCCGCCGATTTTCCCGGAAACTTGGTTCGGCGCTCCGCGAAACTTTCCGAATAGCTTTCAATGTACAATTCTCTAGGATTTTGTCACGTTTACCTCACGCGAGGCAAATAAACTTTCCAGCTTTGGCGCAAAGTGGTTAATATTTCCGAACAAAGGACGTCGTTGCATCGACGCTAATTCTCTGCCACCATTGCGTACCCAGAGTGCACTGCGCTCCTCGGTGTCATGGTATTCAATTGTAAAATGAACGCGGTTCATTGATCAATTTTATCGTCCCATTGTGATTGATATCTTTCATTTTTCCAACTTGAAAAAATATACATATGTACAGCGCGTAATTTTGCTTTAAAAGTTCTGTATATAAAGTTTTTTAGGTATCTTCTACAAAAATACTCATAACTTATCATGTTTCAAAACGGTAGAATAAAGCTAGAATTGTTTCTTGTTATCTTTTCTCCCCATTTTCTCTTAGTGCATTGCAAAATTCTGGAGCTTCTTTTTCTCTCTTTCATGGCATATAAATATTGGTACATATCTTTCATTTTATTATATTTATTCAAAACAGGGAGAAGTAATTTTTCTTGATTACATACATCTCTGATAGTAGAAATGTCCAACATGATTTCTCATCATTAAGACGTCTCTAATGGGAATTTCAAATGTCGCCAGACATTGTAGTGCAAATTTTATTGATGTATACTATAGTGCAAAGGAAATATTAGATTAATTGAAATTATCCTGAGAACGATCGTAGGATATTTTCTATCATGTTCCATTATATAAGAGATAAATGAGATAGTAGTCTTTCAGTACTTGATTTTAATTATATTTGCCATAGTTTGATGTGTAAAGGAGTATGCATACATGTATGGTAAAAGAATGACGGAAGGTGGTAATGTTAATTTGTATCCATGGCTTTTATGGATTTTTTTGTTGTTATCAAAATTGTATCAAAACTCGATCATTGGTCATACTTCGTGTAGACTGAGAAATGTTTCATTAAATGCTAGTTGTCTGATGTACGTGTGATTTGGTTTGATAACAATTTTCCAAATATCAATCAGTATGAGAGATATGCTTCAGTTATGTGGAGCAGGTTTCGTCGATTGGCATCATCATTATTAGCAGAGCCTGTATTTACTAATTTTCCTAAAGCATTCATTTGATGCCTTGTTTCTAGGATTTGAATCTTTTTCTCAAAAGATATTTCCCTCGGTTGTCTCGAGTTGAAAATCTGTGATCATAAGAGAATCAGAGAAGACACAGACGTAAGCGCAATCTACAAGGAGGGGTAATGAGTCAACAGCGCTTCTTCACCCTTCATAGATTCTCAAATCGAGACAACCAAAAGTGACATGTATTACAACGGAAGTCCAAGACCTCGTTAAGTTTTGACGCGTATTTACAAAAACTATTTCGCTTTTTCATTTCTAAAAATGACGAGTTAGGAAAGCAGCGTCAATCAATTCATCTTTGTCATTCTTTCGCCTTAGAAGGAAGAACGATGCGATATCTTTTGTTTTGGGTTTGCTTGTTTGTTGCTGTTAAAGGGAGTGTCCTATTAGCGTCTCATCTGGTGGATGTTCCAGATGAGGGCTCCAATCCAGAGCCTGATCCAGACTACACAGAATACATGACTGGCAAGTCCACTACCAAATTCAACCACTCCGGCAGTTCCGTTTCCGACGGCATGCCGGGTCTCGATTTGTCGGATCCCAAACAGCTGGCGGAATTTGCTCGACCAGGTCACAAATTGAAAGTCCGCAAACCACCAATAATGGACGGGGTCGAGCGCACAATCGCTTGTCCGCACAAAGGATGTACGAAAATGTTCCGAGATAATAGCGCGATGCGAAAACACCTGCACACTCACGGACCCAGGGTTCACGTATGCGCGGAATGCGGAAAAGCCTTCGTCGAAAGTTCTAAATTAAAGAGACACCAGCTCGTCCATACGGGAGAGAAGCCTTTTCAATGTACATTCGAAGGTTGCGGAAAGAGGTTCAGTCTTGACTTCAATCTACGAACTCACGTCAGAATTCATACCGGCGATAGACCGTACGTCTGTCCTTTCGACGGATGTAGTAAAAAGTTCGCTCAATCAACGAACCTGAAATCTCACATACTGACACACGCGAAGGCTAAGTAAGTATTTTATGTTTTGCAGTGATAGGTAACATCGAGTTAGGTGCTCGTATATGTAAGGAGTGCAAACGTTAATGAAATTTTTACTTCCCAAGGGGAATAGAATCCTACTATATTGGTGTTGCTAGACATTCTGTTGTGATCAGTGGATAGTTATTTTCTTTTTACCAATATCTACATTTCAATTACGCGGATTTTCTTTTCTATAGTTTTAGAGAATATGTTTCTGCACGGTGAAATGTACGGAAATATTATAAATTGACTGAAGCGAATAAATTTCGATTCAAAAAAAAAACAAAGCACCCATTTCTCATTCTCGATCAAAATTTCGTTGGAACGTTCCTCGGTTGAAATAATTGCTTTCCTTTAACACAGCTATAATTGCTATAATTTACAACTGGTTATCTATTGACATAAATAGAACGTCACACGACTTTCTACGTACTAATAAATTAGGAATGTCGTGTGGTAATATTTCGTTGTATCGTTGAATATTTTTGCATCTTCCATGCCTGCCGTCATGCTATTGCTTGTCGATCACAAGCAACTATGATTTTTCTTTAAAGTTTGCTGCAGCGCTAATCTCTTTTCTTTATCGTTATACTCACAAATCTATAATGCAATGCAATTCTCTTTGCTCTTATCGATAGACATTGATACTTCTTTCGATACCATTGCTAATCACTTAATTTCATGTTACAGATCGCGTAACGCTATTGGTAGACAAGTGTCGCAGATTCAATTGCAGCAACCTCAGTTTGTTCAAGTGGAAGTGGCCGATGTCGATAACCAACAGTTCATCGTATACGCTGATTAGCAAACCTAAATATCGACACCCTTTCCCCTTCTCCCTTCCCCCCTCCCTTGCAGGTCCTGTATGAGATATCATAATCTTTAACTATTAACTGAAACAGTGTACATATTTACAAAACGCAGCAAGTGACGAGGACAGGAGGATACTAAAGCTATTAGTTATTGTAAGGATTCAAGTTAATTAATCGATTAATTTACCTCTGTGCTTAGATATACGACGGACGACAAAGCATCGGACGCTCTAAATTTGCAAAATTTTTGGAAAGTTACGCTCTGTCCTAGTAGCGTTCCTTTTTGAAGACATGCAAGGTAGACTGTCACGCACTGCTCAATTTCACATCAGACAGATATAAAAAGTCCTAGTGCGTGCTCATGATACGTGAGTGTATATATTTATAAGCGAAGTCAGATATTGTAATACAATATATTTTGGAAAAATTCAGATGGGAATAAATCACGAAGTGCATCTTTCTCATTGGATGCGTTACAGTGACATATGAAGTTTTACACTTGAGTATTGTTTGTCGATGTTCTTTATTAAAATGCCGAAGTTATACGAATCACGCGTCATGCTTAAATGATTTTTTCCGAAATGAAGAGTGGTTGTTAGGTATATTTAGAGGGATGACTAGTTCCTAACAGTTCCTCCGATAATGCTTCGTGCAATCTCTGAGGACTATTTGAGAAATTTAGTAAAGTGAATGTCTTATGATGTCATTGATTTTTCATTTTCATTTCTAACAAAATATCAATTTCGTCCATACAACGGCAAAACGATTCAGATGTGCATTTATCGTATTGCGATCTCTGGTTGTGCAGTGATATTAGAAGAATCTGTAGTTTTTATTTAAACTCGTCGCGTAAGCTTTCCCATAATGGTTTTGAGTCTTCGTGACATTTGAGAAAGAAGCACTTTTATGATTGCGAGGCTTTTGTCGGAAAGATATTTGATTATTATTCATTCGTAGCTCTATCAAATGATAAAATGTATCCAAATTGAGCATAAAAGTAAGTTGTACTCTCTTTGCTTATACGATAATTCAGAGGGCCGTATCGAAGCAAGAATTCGGAAAGACTGACCATCCCTGATGCACTGATCATCGAGAATTTAACTATAAGGTTCGAAGTAACACGTGACACCTATACATTTTTATACAGAACACGATTCGATTCGTGAGATTTGTTTGTTACATTAGATTCAATGGAGCGGAAACAGTTTTTCTTTTTCGATTTAAATAGCAGTCAATTAAAAATAATTCGCATGAAATAAGGCATTGAAAATATTTTTTTCCATAAATTATGCGACAAAGCTCGAGCAATTAAAGAATAAAGTTTACAAAGATGCAGGGTTGATATTTGGAAAGTTCTAAACAAACAACAAATTTGTTCAGTTTTAACACGTTGAGCGCTACATGCCCACCCGTGGGCATTCTTGTTCCACAAATGAAGACCCTGTGCCCACGAGTGGTCATTTTAAGTTTACTTAAATAATAAATAACTAGACCAATTGCACGCGCAAGTGCGCGCTTAAAACGTATTTCATAACGACATTTACATTTACTTCAACACTAATTTTATCAAATTGAATTTCCCCGCTTTAACTATCGAATACTATATCGATATCGATTATCAACTAGCCAACGGTGATAGGTGACCACGACTTTCGATTATATCGTGCTGGATTTTATTAGATAGGACGACCATTTGCACGCGCAAGCGCGCGCCTAAAACGTATTTCATAACGACATTTACATTTACTTCAACACTAATTTTATCAAATTGAGTTTTCCCGCTTTAACTATCGAATACTATATCGATATCGATTATCAACTAACCAATGGGGATAGGTGACAACAACTTTCGATTATCGATATCGCTTATCAACTAACCAATGAGGATAGGTGACCACGACTTTCGATTATATCGTGCTGGATTTTATTAGATAGGATAGGAGGATAGTGCAGTCAGTCTAGACTTCGCACAAGAAGTTGGGCTTCAAGGCATAAAAATTACACCAATCGATAGCTGGAGGTCCCAATATTAATATATCAAAATGTATCATCTGTCAACTCTTTATAATTAATTACAAACTGTCCAAGTTTTAGCCCTAAGCCACTTTAATCATTCATTTCTCCTATATTATTTACTCAATCAAAACAATGAAGCTACCAATAATTTGTAGCGGGGAAAATTTACTATAAAATTGATGCGAGAGCCTACATGACATAATGCACGGTTAATTTATAATAATTTTTTGAAGTAATTTCTGAGCATATTTCGCCAAGCAATCAGCTGTTCCCATGGGGACCACGTGATACGCGCCATGCGCAGCTTATTGTATTATATTTTCGTATATCGGGATTTTCAAAAAATTATAAATTAACCGTGCATTTTGTCATGTAGGTTCTCGCATCAGTTTTATAGTAAATATTCCCCGCTACAAATTGGTAGCTTCATTTTCTTGATTAAGTAAATAATATAGGAGAAATGAATGATTAAAATGGTTTAGGGCCAACACTTTGATAGTTTTTAATTAATTATAAATTTTCCCGGGAATTGACAGATGATACATTTTGATATGTTAATATTGGGACCTCCAGCTATCGATTGGTGTAATTTTCATGCTCTGAAGCCCAACTTCTTGTACACCATATATCCAATGTCTAGACTGACTGCACTATAAAAGAAGCAAAACAATTCTTGGTCCCAGCGGTATAAACAAATGTAACCACCCGTGAGCACGTGGTCCTCACTGGAAGGACAACAATGACCACGGGTGAGCACGTGGCGCTCAACGTGTTAAGAAAAATTTCGTTTCAGCTTCACCTCCTAAAGTTTAGTTCCCGCATTGATACACTTTGTTCTACAATATTGATTATATCATTATACATAAGCAGAATGAAACAATCTATGTAATTATTTTTTATGTTATAGACGGTTTCGCTTATAAAAAGTGACGTATCACTGGCATCCAGTCAGCAAGCATATACTCTGAAGAATGTTTGTGGAATAGTCAGAAAATTGTATCAAATGCTTATGGAATATTAGACGATATCGGAAGGATGTCGCAACAGTCATTTGTTTATATTGTGTACTGTTAAAATATCCGTCTATAATATACTACAAATATTCAGATAAAGCAAATATTTTCAGACATTTTCGAATATTCTTTATATACTCGTATTAGCAGATGCTCCATGCTGACTGGATACCTTATATTTGTCGATCTCAATGACTCAAAGTGTTATATTTTCCGAAGCTAACTCAAACTTTCTTAAGGGGGGGTAGGGTCTAACGCGTGGAAAATAACTATTTTCACGAATTTTTTTTGGAGCTATTGTTGAAGTAGATATATTCTAATGTTTTGCATGTTACAAAGCATCATTCAAACATTTTGTAATTTTTTTTTAGAAAAATATTGAGAAATAAGCCGGTGACGAAGCATTTTCGAGGACGCCTTTTAGAAAAGATGATTTGCGGTGGACACTATATTTCAGCGCAGAATTATCTCAAATCAAAAAATCAAAGCAATTTAGTTAAAATAGATGTTTTTCTAGACCCCTACGTTTTTCTTTAATTTTTTTTCCATTTTTTAATTTTTGGTGGTTTGAAGTAAAAATTGCGATTTTTCACGAAAAAATCCATCATTTTGTTGCTGTAAAACCTCCTTAATATAACAAAAAAAGAAAAACGTAGGAGTCTTGTATTTTATATGTAGAATGTAGAAAGTGTGTACAAAATTTGAAAAGAATCGGTGCAGTAGTTTTTAAATGATGATGTCCACGGAGTTTTAAAACTTGGTTTCGAGAAATAAGCGTTTAAAGCGCCGAGTTCTTGCCGCTCCGCAGTATTAGCACAGCTTACACAGCTAGCCAACTCCCACGCGGCACCTTTGAAGTTAGAAACGCCGATCTGTTGACCTTGAGTCGTGCTGTCTCTTTCTGTTTCGGAAAAGATCAGGGTCGAACTGCGGTAGTCTCCGACTCGCTCGGGAGAGAAGTCAGGATCGATACTATAAGTAGTTGTGTCATTTTACAAAGTACGGCCCTGAATTCTTTCCCGAGCGAGAGAGAGATAGCATGCGTCCAGGTTTAAAGGTCCGGCGTGGGAGTTGGCTAGCTGTGTAAGCTGTGGTATTAGAGGAGCGGAGACTTAGAGGTCTATGACTGAGAGTTTTGCTCCGATTGACTTGAAATTTGGACACATTTAAAAAATGTTTTACTATAAGAAAAGGCAATAAAAAAATTGATTTTTAGACCCTACCCCCCCCCCCCCCCCTAAAAAGAAAAGCAATATATGAGGGGTATACTGCCCTCCTAAGAAAGAAGGTCCTATCTGCAAATTTTGGGATTTTTAGGTTTTATCACGTGTGCATTCTGTAGTTCATATTACACCTACATCTTATTGTTCTGATACAAAGTTAGACTATACATAAAAGTAGCTTCTGCAAAATTTGAATTCAATTAAATAAAAAACTACAATGGGAGACATTAAAAACCTTAGAACGTCAATATCTCAAAACAAGAATTTTGCACATAGGACTTTATTTCTTAGGAGGGCAGTATACTCCATAAACATGATTCTCTGTAGCGTCGGCGAATTTATAACGATCAGTTAAACTAATTTTTGTAACAAAAAACAAACTTAATTTAAATCGACAGTATTTTTAATATCCAGTACTCCGCGTAGGCAGACTATGGCCTAGAACGCACGAGCGGGAACCGCGGCGGTTGGCGGTGAAGCGGTGCCGCGGGGAAGCGCGGATTGCTCTTACGGAAACCGCCACGGATGGTTGGTCGCTATAGTTGCAGTGACTATATATAGTTATTTTCGTTATTAGGGCGTGAAGCGCTGTTTCTAACGAGTGTGAAGTTTGCCGCACGAGCGAAGCGAGTACGGCAATCACACTCGTTAGAACGGCGCGAAACAACCGAATAACGAATTCTATTTTTTGTCACTAAGTGTCAAATACGAGGTTGACGATTTCACGCACTGCGCAGGTTATTTCACGCACTGCGCAACTTTTCACGAATTGGTGTGTGAAAGATGATTTCACATGCGTCGAGGACGCCCATGAAACCGAGTATTTGACACTGAGTGACAAAAATAGAATTCCGCGCGGTTACGCGGATGCCAGTGCGTTATCTGTCATATATTCCTATATAAATTAACATCCGCACAACGCCAACCGCCGTGGTTCGCGGCTCGTGCGTTCTGCTGCTAAGAACTAAGGCCTAGAACGCACGAGCGGCTAACCGCGGCGGTTGGCGGTCGTGCGGATGTTAATTTATATAGGAATATATGGTAGACAACGCACTGGCATTCGCGTAACCGCGCGGAATTCTATTGTAACGCGACCGCCAATCACCGCGGTTCGCCGCTCGTGCGTTCTAGGCCTAAGAGAAATGCAAGGAAATTATATCATCCCGTTTTTTTTAGGCAACTATGTATCGATGAATTATGCAATGGTTATAATTGCTTTCAGAACAGCAGTGAACGAGTCAGATATATCGAGTTAAAGTAGTTGCAATGAGATACTTCACACTGAATCACTTACCGCTTCATTGTTGAGTAAAAATGACTGAAGAGAACCAAATCAGTTGATCGTAATGTATATAGGAATTTTAAAAATGAGGTGGTTAGTAGAATACTGGATAGAGACCGTTTATTGGAAAATAGTGGACGATGTAGAGACTCGAAGTGAAGTTTTGGAATTTCGAATACCAGTTGCCAGTTTTTCAATGAATCGCCATAAGTGGCATAAATCTTTATGCCAAATTAGTTTAGGAATATTCTCCCGGCGACAATGGTTCTGATCAACCCGTTTTGAGTTACGAAACTTTACTGGACTAATCTGTAGGTGAACAATTCGAGCGAATTAAAAAAAACTTAATTTAGTTGGTCTGATTAATTTGGTTCATGGTAGAACAAGAAGACCGGCTCGTACCGTTCAGCTACGATCAACTTGATAAAGTTCCATCACCCAAAGCGAGTCGATCAGAATCACTGTCACTGGATGTATATATACATCCCTAGTAGCAGAGGATATCTGTCAGACATCTACAAGATGTCTATATATCTAGAAAATGATATCTATATTTGGTATAAATGTGGTCGAAATCTAGATATAGACAGAGCGCGGGTATATAGATGTCTGACAGATATCCTAAGTTGACAACAATCGATATTCTGTGGTAAATATAATGATTATTTAAAATTAAGAGTTAATACTATTAAACAAACTTAATTATAAAGCTCTATATTAGTCTTCTCATTCTTTAATAATAACTTAAAAACGAATTAGCAGCTAAGTAGCATTTTATTAGAAAACGAGAAAACCCTCTAGTGCTTTGTAATCCCTTTTTTTTTAATATTATTAATTTTATATTTTATGAAATTATTATATTTACCACAGAATATCGATTGTTGTCAACTTAGGATATCTGTCAGACATCTACGCGCGCTGTCTATATCTAGATTTCGACCACATTTATACCAAATATAGATATCATTTTCTAGACATACTTATAGACATCTTGTAGATGTCTGACAGATATCCTCTGCTACTAGGGTAGGTAATTCAAATTCTTCTCTGATCAGCAAGTTTTCTGCTGAAGTCGGAAATAACTTTCCAGCTGTGCAGCAGTGTCAAAAAGACGTTACCAATAACCAACTAAACCCTTATGGGTCATTCCATGCAAAATCTATCACTTTTTCGAACAGGATTTCAATTTTCTTCAAATGTGGATATGTTATTGCCAATTACATTGCAAATACGTATGCCAAACGGTTTTCCAAAATTTTGATAAATGTAAAAGTTTTAACTCTTTAGAGTACACGAGTCGATTCAATTCAATTAGTTAATGTTAAAAGGAAAAATCCCAGCTTAATGAAATTTGGCCCACACGTGGAAAGGCTTAAACTATAAGAAAAATATGAAACGTGAAAAAATTAATAATTAAGATTTTCTTTAAACAAATATTTGTCCAAATGCCTGTTTTTCTGGTCTCACGACTTTTCAAAGATCTGAAAAAGAAATTAAGAATGTAACCACATTCTTGTTCTTTCCGGTCATCCATTCAGAAACATGGTCACTTTATAAACAAATTTGTTATAATTATTTTAATAGTAGCGCAATGAGTCACTTCAACGGTTCCGTTGGCGATCCTCGCGTGCGGCTACGCGTCCCCGGGGATCTACCCTTCAGTACCTAGGGCCGTACTCATTACTGTATGACCACGTATGACTACGTACCTTCATATCCATATTGCTGAACAATTACAATTGTTTAACATTTTTTTGCATAAATAACGTTAGCAATTCAGAAATTGTTTTAAATGAAGTGTTTTCTGTTTTCTTAAAAATATTTTGTATTTTTTGACGTTGTTGATGCAAACAAATATTGTTAAACAATTTTAATTATTTTGCAATATGGATATTAAAAGTAGTCATGTAGTCATGCAGTAATGAGAGTAGGGCGCGCAAAAACCACCAACAGACATGCTGAAGTGACTTCCCTGCTAAAAATTTAGGCAGAGACGGGTAAACGTGCCCGGACATAGCCTACCTGTTTGTGCCCATATTTGGTTGGATTTCGGACAGAAACGGACACAAATATTTTCTCCGTATGTGTTCGTTTCTGTACGAGTGAGACAGTAAGCGGAACAATCAGACATGCTCGTTTCTGCACTTTTCTATCCGTGCATAGCTGTCCATTCCTGCCCGAATGTGCCCGTATCTACCTTGTTAGTCTGTCCATTTTTACCCGTATGTGTCTGTTTAATATGCCCGCTTCTATTTTATGAAATTTTACAAAATGTATAATTTTTCAAAATACTTTATTTGTCTAATAATGTTGTCATATATACACTACAAAACTTATAACAAAGTGAGCAAAATTTTCTAAAAATATGATCCTACTTATTTAATATGTTTATCGATTGGGAAATCACTCCACAAACATCTTTATCGAAACTAGTACTTAAATTATTGCATAACTCATTGAAATGTAGATCCCAGTGGCTCGAGATGTTCGTTGGTTCTGGCATTGAATTTTTCACTTCCCATGGTCGCGCAGGGAGTTTACTGCCGTCTTGTGCCGTCATCTCCGTCATCTTTTGTTGGGACCGACGCAATTCTGGTCTCTTTTTTTTTTATGATCCTTGGATCGCTGAACTTGATTTCTCGTTTTTGATGTGGAAACGCTGCTTGAAGCGCCACCGCTGCTGCTGCTGGTTCCAGCTTTACCGTTACTACTGCTGGATGAAATTTTGCCGCCGTCGCTGCTGCTTCCAGTTGGAGCTTTACCACTGCTGCGATTTTCTTTATCGGATGATAAAAGCGTTGTTTGCTTTCGATTCAAATATCGGTTAAAAGATTTTAAGTGGCGTTCATAGTCCGCTTGTGGAACACGCTTTTCGAGCCATTGCTTGTATAATTCTGTAAAAAGAAAATATCAATTGGTTATATTACAAAACCACATTTTTGTAAAATCTCACCAGCTTAATAAGGTCGAATTAAAAATTCTATATTTTATGATTTAATTCTCTGAATAGATACGAGAAAATTGAAAAATTATTGGAGCCAGATGCACCAACTCGTAAACATTAACATAAGTTACACTTACTCTTCAAGATACATAATCGCGTTGAACATAACGGTGGTTTCGCCATACTATTAGCGTTCGAATTACATTTCTTTCCCGTCACGGAATGAGTGAGCAAAATTGTTCGGCCAAATAACAGTTCCGCCATATCTCCAAGAAATGATCCAGCAGTTTGACTCAGGAGATTAATTCTTTCAATCTCTGTTGCACAGACCCAGATGTCATTTCCTAAGTGGTACTAAAAATTAGAGAAATACATAAATTTGTATTTTCATTCATAAAACATTCTTACAATTGCAATATCGATCACAATTAGCTGTGACTGTTTCACTAGTTGGATAATTGCATTAATTTTTAGTTTATAAAAATCTTACCATTCCCTCTTTAACTTCCCCTTCTTCAGGATAGCTGCTTTCATTTCGCGTCGATGTTGACAATTTTTGTGTGACTTCACCGGTCATACCTAACATGGAAATACCGTGGGTGGACCAGTTATTGACACTTTTTGGTTAGGGATTCACTTGAATCTACAATTAAATATTATTTTCTGTATCAAAATAATTTGTTTTCTTTATAAAAATAAACTTTAGACTCTTCGGCATCTAACAAACAGTCAAAAATATTCAAAAAATTAATCCAAATAATTAATAATACCGTGGGTGGACTAGTTATTGACAATGCGCTAGTTACTGACAGGTAAGGCGCATTTTCAGTAATTTGAGCGAAATTTCGTTTTAAAAACATAGAAAAAGAATTTTGTGCGCATACTACAGGATCTTGTGTCTTTTCTCGCGTAAAATCATCGCTTGACAATAGACCAATATAATTAAATCAAGTTTTCAAGGATGTGCGGGCTGGTGTCAGCTCGCCTGCGTCGGCCATCTACAATAATGGTGTGAAAATTCGATCTGTTTTTTCTCTTAATTTTGACAATGTAGTATTAAATATAAATAAAAATTATTCTTGTAGAAAAATAGTAAGTTAATTTATTAATTGAAATGATAAAAAAATTAAATACAAATTTATTTAATAAAAAAATTGGGGTGTCAATAATGTATCCTGTATAAGCTGTAGGCCTATTCTGTAACTCGTAACGATAACTGTCGTTATCGTTAGCCTATCGACGTTTGTCGCTTGCGCTACCGACACTTTAACGAATGGTGCATTCTGTAACTTAGCGTAGCGACACCTAAACGATACATCCCGAGTTTTCGACGTCGTTACAGTAACGACGCTACTCTATTTAACATAACTTTTTTTGACCAATCAAATTGATCAATTTTTAGTGATGATTTTACGAATACCTGTATAACGTAACCTACTAAAATTGTTTTTCCTGTGACAGTTCTGTAGTTAGCCCTTTATTTGACAGTGTATCCCATAAGATACATTGTTTCTTCTTATCTCAAAACATACTAAAAATCAATTAGTAGTGATATTAACAATTAATAAGCAACGAGTTATTTGTGGGTTTATCTATTAAGCTATTTAAATAACCTCGACTAGAAAATGTATGAGATTAAGGATTTTTAGTATGTTTTGAGTCAGGAAAAAACAATGTATCTTATGAGATACACTGTCAAATAAAGGGTTAAAAGGCAAAATCAGATATGTCTGTATCAATAGAGTGACGAATCTTTTCAACCAATAGGAGCACTTAATAAAATAAAATAAAAATTTCATATATGGATTTACAGATAGTCGATTCATCGTTAAAGGTATTAAGTATCAATGCACGATATCCTGGAGTGAGAAACGATGCTTATGTTTGGTCTGCTTCACTAATTCCTCTAGCGATGGAATTCCATTACAACCGTGGAGAGCGAAGGACATGGTTAATAGGTATTGCTTTCTAATATTCTACTTTCATGATAATTTGCATATGCCACTCATAATATGTACCCCATCTTGCAAACGCAAATTTAGATAGATATGCTAGAGAACCTCGGGCCGTTGCCGAACGTATCCAGCAACAAGTAATGCGAGAATGCTTCGCAAATTTCCCATGCGCCTGGAAACATAATCAATATCCTTTCGTCTCTATTGCAGAAGTGAGTAGAAATAATTAAATTTCATTTAGAAATATCAAAATGAGATATATGTATATGGACTTATGTTAGTACTTCCATAGGAAACTGTTACAAACTGTAAATATTAATAATTGAAGATAATTATATTCGTACTTATATATGGAAAGGTATTAAAATTATGTCTTCCAAAATATTTTTATTTATGTTTTTTTTATTATTAACCACTGATTGAACAATAGTAGCTAGCTGTTCAATGACAGCTGTTTGTTGTTCCATTGTTTCAGCAATGCGGGAGGCAGTTTCTGCTTGAATCTTCAAGGCATCACCTATCGCTACCATGGCATTTGCTTGGATTTTTGCTGACTCCGCAAACGTCTACGAATGAATAAGTAAATAATGTACAATATTACATTTCATATCTAGATTACCATTATCTCTCTCTCTCTCTCTCTCTTTCTCTCTCCCCCCCCTCTCTCTCTCTCTCTCTCGTTGATATGCTAAAATGTAATATAATAAAACCTCACCTCCATGGCAGAAGCATGTTTATTTGCAATGTTGCTAAAATCTGATCGTGCATTCGCAAACTGTACTCCTAGTCTTTCTTGCCTGATTCCTATAATGTGAGATTACAATATTATTTTCATTGTCTTAATATGAATTGGAGAAATGTGAACAATTATTTTGGTTGGACAAAAAAAATTTACTTTTTGTCCCTAATGATGGTTTTATTCTCTTTTCCTCCACTCCCCTCGAGGTAGAGGGCACAGGCTCAGAATCTACAGGCCTCAGATGTTCATCCTGTTCATTTTCCATCATAGCGGCGAATGAACGTTTCGTACTTGATCTTAATATATCCTGCTGCTCGACGGACACTAAAACCAAAATCAATTAAACACTATGCTTAGACAGCAATGCCTTCCCTTTAACATAAATCGACAAAGACTTGAATTATCACATTTTTTATTAAGAAAAAATGTATCACTGGCCGTAGATACCTATTTCACACTTACTTCTTTTCCTGTAGATTTTCTTCTTATCAATTTCATTTCATACAACAGGCATTTACTATTTTGCCAGCAACACCAGGATCATGCATCAAAACTCTCTGGTAAGAGAGACATCTCCAGGTTCCTTTTAAAACTCCAAAAAATCGTTCCACTATACTTCTAGCTTTGCACAGTTGCTCATTGTACTGAAATTGCCTGCTCCATTCCGGGTAATGCGGTAATGGTGTTAAAAGCCACGGTTCTAGTGGATAACCTGCATCACCTGTAAAATATGTTTAGGTAAAATGGAGTATATATTACGAATGACATGCAAATTATCATGAAAGTAGAATATTAGGAAGCAATACCTATTAACCACGTCCTTCGCTCTCCATGGTTGTAATGGAATTCCATCGCTCGACGAATTGGTGAAGCAGACCAAATATAAGCATCGTTTCTTGCTCCAGGAAATCGTGCATTAATATTTAGTACCTTTAACGATGGATCGACTATCTGTAAACCCATACATGAAATGTTTACTTTTATTTTATTAAGTGCTCCTATACGTGAACGTATTTATGATTCTATATACTTACAGCCTGAACATTCAAAGTATGGTTTCCATGATGATTGACGTACGCTTCTTCATGAGTAGATGGTGCCAGAATATGAACATATGTACAGTCAATTGCTCCAATGGCTCCTTCGAAAGGCTGAGCTGCATCTGCAAATTTCCTGCGGGCTGATTGTCGCTCATCGGCAGTCATAGGAAATTTGATCCATCTTCGTAAAAGGTGTTGGTTAAAAAGATTCGTCACTCTATTGATACATCGACCTGCAGACGGCTGGCTCACTGCTAAGGAGAAGTGCGCCCCTACTGGTTTTTGATAACTCCCATGCGCATAGAAATTGATCGCTGTTAAAACTTGTATTTCTGGAGATAGACCGTGAAAGCGATCTCTTTGCAGATATGGACGTAATACATTTACTACATCCATAACAAGCTGTGGGCTGAGTCGAAAATGATTTAAAAACTCATTATGAGGCATCTCGAAAGGATTTTGCACATCTCGTAATTGCCGCATTTCTATTCGTCTTTCCAACAGACGTGCCCGTTCTTCCAACACAAACAATTCCCACTCCAAAAATTGCTCTGCCATTCTGTTAATATAATAAGATAATAAATATTTTCAATGCAAATTCACAAATTAATATGTATGTACCCCATACAAAATTTAAATTGGTACCATTTTATTTTTAATTTTATTGGATTGTGACTCCACCTACCTTTAAGTTACTTGCAATTTTTTCTCACTTTCTAGACTTTCCTGTTAGAATTTTTGTTTGGGATTTAGATGATCTCGTGTCAGTAGTTATGTTATAAAATATGTACGTCAGTAGCAGAAGGTTAGGTATACACCAAAACAAATCACTATACTACTAACGCTATAACGATGATCGTTATACCCTATCGAGGGGTCCGGGACCCCTCGATAATATAGCGACGCGTATCGTCGCTTGTCGATATCCTAACGACGTTTTTAACGACATCTGTCGCTATGAGAAAGATACAGAATAGCGTTTGTCGCTACGGTGTCGCTAATGCTAACGACAACCGTCGTTACGGGTCGTAACGAGTTACAGAATAGGCCTACTGCTATGTTCCTATTTGTGACACCGGTTTACCCGTCAATTTCCTAACCTCCCTTAATTTCTCAAGTACCTATTCAACACTTTGCAATTAAAATCATTTTGCCTATGAAAGTACATATGCTCTCTCATTTTAATTAAGAAAAAAAATAATATTCCTCTTTCTCTGCAGACAACTCAAAATTCTTTTTGCTCAATTCAGTCTCCAGCTCCTTAATTTTTTTTTCGAAAGGGAAAGCATTTGTACTCTCTGCGTTGTTCCCTTCGATTGCAGCAGCAAAAGTAACAGAGTCCTCTGTTGAGTACGAAGTTGTAGGAAGTTCTACATTAGCAGTTTTTGTAATTCTGAAACTTCTACAATCGAGCACTTCTTCAGCAAACTTCCTTTTTCTGCTCTTCTGGTCATCGCGTCGTATTTTCTGTTAAAAAAAGAGTACAATGAATTACGCTTCTTGATCTTGCGCGTTTTAAATGTGCCACGAATTTCCATTATTTTACGGACACATTTAAAAAATAGAATAATGTTGCGTAGACAAGTACTAACAAACTAATATATTGTTATTAAAATTTTTACCCCCTTTTTTTCTCTTCTGTGATTTCTCAAATTTGAAACTAGAACCGTCCTCACCACTGGATTCATCAGTTACTAGTCATTTTGTGCTGCAGGTGCCCCTCTGTTTCGAGAGATAGAAGTTCCTCTCGTGTTTCTACATTTCATATATGAAAGATATACAATTGATCTCGTGATTTCGTATTATTTATAATAAGTTTACATTAGATATGAAATAGTTATTTTCGTTATGAGGGCGTAAAGCGCCGTTTTTAACGAGTGTGAAGTTTGCCGCACGAGCGAAGCGAGTGCAGCAACCACACGAGTTAAAAACGGCGCGAACGCCCGAATGATGAATTCTATTTTTTGTCACTAAGGGCCGGTTTTACCAACACGGTATAAACGCCGTATAGCGCTATACTGAGAATAACCTGTACGCAAGCGTTTTACCACGATGGTATAAGTCTGGAATAGGATAAACTTTGGAATAAATGCAGGGATAGCTTATCCGGCAGTTTCAGCGCTGGATAAGCTAGCTATCCTCGGGATAACCTAACTTTTTGTTTGCGTCTATTATTCCGTGACAGAATCACAACCGTGACAGAATCATAATAATTGTTATTAGTTGTGAAATAGAGTTGATTGATGTGCCAGTTGTCAAATCATCATCTGATGATGAAATTGACGTCTTACAAAGAATGAGAAATCCTAGGAAAATACGTGCCCGGTAAGTAAATAAAGGATACCTATACCTACTAATTTATAACCAATATCTAATACAAAACTATTCCAGAGTTGACTATTTCGAAGAATACAATGGTTGTAGAATTCTTCACTTGCTTTCGTTTGGAAAAACAAACCTGTCAGAGATTATTGGGACAAATACGACATCACATTGCTTCGAGGTCGCCAAGAAATGCAACAATTCAGCCAGCAACAAAATTATTGCCGACTTTAAGATTTCTTGCTTCGGGATCAATGCTAATTACTGTAGGTAATCGTTTTTATCATAATGTTAAAGCTTTTAATTAGTCATTATTATATGCCGCCACCTCAGCAACCTCCAACGACTCCTAACATCGCGAGGAGAGCTAGTTTACAGGGCTACAAGTTCATCGATCGGCATAAACCGCCACTGATCTCCCAGAAATCAATGGGCGACATACTGAAAAACATCAACAAAGTCAAAATGAAACTCGTCACAAGGTACGATTAAACAATTTTATCGCGGTAAACTTTTTATTCGCCAGGAACAAAGAGGAGTTTCGCATTGTCAGAATGTCGTGGCTGCGAAAGATTGATTTTGTTCACAGTGGGCTTTTAAACGTGTTTTTCAGATCGCCGGGTGGGAGACCTTTGCGAGCCAAACGAGAAAATAGCTCTTGCAACGACCTTCAAGAGATCTTACGGAAACGATATATCGCAATGCAATCGCCGGACAGTAGAAATTCCACCGCGACGTTGACGTTCGATAATTCGTTCTAGATTAAGAACTCGATGATACTCAAGTTCTCTGGGTCGTAGCAATCGCGTCGGACGGTGCTCCGAGGAACGGCTATTGTAGCCTTCTTTTATAAATGAGTCTTTCTCTGCGAGGTAATTTCGCACGACACATTTTAGATTATAGTTCTTTTTTAATAGGAGGATAGAAGCTCATAGAAACGTCGGGAAAATTTTGTTTTCTCTCTTCACTCTTTTACTCAGAAAATGCAAGTTTAAATTTAAAATTGACGCACGCGGGTCTCTAATCGCGAGAATCTCAACGGTATCCAATAATATCAACCAAAGAAGTCATCTACCATTGCATTGTCTTGTATAAGTAACATTTAAATTTATCTAGGTAGACATTATACCTTTCTTCAATTCGCGTGATTGCAGTTTTCAGGAGCAGAAGTGATACATCCGTCGTACGATGTAGAATATGAAAAAATTTTAGATTTGCATTGATACACTTTTGTAAGATACCTCGGCATTAGACATCAAGTCGTACAACGCTCTTTGTATACTTTTTAGATAGGGTCGCGTATACTTAAAAAAACGATAACATTGTACCGCTCTATGTAATCTCAGAGTAATGTCACCGCGTGATAAATCTTAAGTTGTAGCGATTTAAAAGTTTATAGATTTTAGAATATATTTTGTCCGATACGAGATTTGGATCAAATGGTGCAATTTTACGTTGTAATTACTATTATTGTGTGACGACCCTTATAGTTTTTTGAGACTGAACACATTCTTGTTGGTGAGATATCGAATGTTTGGACGTGTTTTGTACCTGATGCTTTTATCGACGACTCGAAAATAAAAGTTATTGTTACGAAAATATAAATATATTGTTATAGATATCTTTTATTTACCGGGCACGTATTTTCTTTGGATTTCTGATTCTTGGTAATACGTCAATGTCATCATCAGATGATGATTAAAAAACTGGTACATCAATCAACTATTTCAAAATTAATAACAATTTACCACAACGATCAGGTTATGATTATATCATGAAAGAATAAAGACGTCAAAAACAAAAAGTTAGGTTATACTGAGAATAACAACTCCGAATTTCATTTATCGCGCCGGAACAGCTGTCAAAACGACCAAATGTCATGCGCAGTACGTACTTCTTACTACCAACCTACAAATAATTTTAGATGGCCAACGCTTATACCTGGAATAGTTATCCCAGGCAAACTTGGAGCTGGTAAAACGCCTGCGCTTTATACCAGGTATAAAGAAGAGTATAAATTTATCCTCGGTATACTTATTCTAGGTATAACTTGGCTTTGGTAAAACTGGCCCTAAGTGTCAAATACGAGACAGGGTTCGGGGCAGGGTGTTGTTCGGGGCGGGGTGTTGGCGGGGCGGTTGATGGGGGGTTGGGGGGGGGGGGGGGGCGGAGCCCCCCCCAAATGACAAAGAAGTATTTTTTAAAGCAAAAAGAAATAAATAAACAAACAAAGAACTTTAACACATTCACTGCCGCTCTAATTTAGATACATTTTGTCCCATGCCAACTTTAAGTCAATAATTCTAACAATAACGAAATATATAAAAATCGTCAAAATTCCGAACCACGTGCACGTTTACGTCAAAGTACCTTTACTCAAGTGCCAGCCTACACATACACATGTAACCGCAGTGCCCAGTTCGCCCAGTTCAAGCCTGAATGGAATAAAACGCTTATAAGCGACAGCGGCACCCGCGCAACACATCCGCTGACACTTCTAAGCGACCTAAGCGACAGCGGCAGTGAATGGGTTAAGTTAGGTTAGGTTATGGCTTTGCGTCAGCTGTATAGAGTTGTGCTGCGCATATGCGAATGCGTGGCGTTGGACACACTGACTGCCAACTTCAAGTCACTTTTACTTTACGCACTGCATAGGTTACTTTACGCACTGCATAAGTTACTTTACGCACTGCATATGTTACTTTACGCACTGTGCAACTTTTTCACACTAGTGCGTAAAACTTCACTTTACATGCGTCGAGGACGCCCGTAAAACCGAGTATTTGGCACTGAGTGACAAAAAAAACTTACTTGCGACGTCGAGAACAATCGCTGTGTGGTATTCATTATCTTCATGTTCCACATGCATTACCTGGAATTTCCTTGTTGCCCACAAGAGTTTTGGGTCACTCGCACGAAAATTTTTGACATTTTTCACTGGCACAATTTCAGCAATTTCCTTGTCGAGAAATAAAACTCTTGCAAAGTTATTCATTACAAAAATCTTTCAAAATGGAATACACACTTAACACCGTATAGCTTTCAGACACGCACGTTGCTTATTCACATTTGACTAGTTTGCCGGTATAGGCGGCGAGCGAATATTGTTTAGCAGCGCCTCTCCTAGGCGAACCGAAACATTTATTACGGGAACTGACCAGAGTCACTTAGGTCGGGTGTCCACCGGGTCGGGCCGACCAGAATCGCTGAACCGATCGCTGAGCACTTGAGTATATCTATATATACCCAATCTGTATATATATATATATATATATACACCCAAGTGCCCAGCGATCGGCCCAATTGTGGTCGGCCCGATCCGGTGGACACCCGGCCTTGTAGTTAAGTGACCGTAGGACCTGATGTGTCAATGTCAACTTGCTGGCAATGGATACTATAATTTATTTCAGCTTTCAGGCTGTAAAATTTATGCATCATAATGATGCTTCGTATAAAAATGGCCTAAAATTAGTCTTTTCTAAACATGTTTTAAATGCGAGTAAGCGCACACACACACAAATGTGGTATAACCCAAATTTCTGTGATAGAAGACCGTGTGATTCGCCAGACATCAGTAACTCTTAATCCATATTCAGTTACTTTAGAAGTAAGTAGTCAATAGCTTTCCCCTTGCGACTTTGTCCGCGTGAATCACGAAATAATCTCGTTTTTATTTTACTCCCTTAAGGGATCCCTCGAGTTGGTATATAGATAGTAGATATATTTTAAAAAACGTGCGTATTCAAATGCAACGTTGTATTAAAATTTCAAAGCAATCGGTGAATCACTTTCGGAAATTTAAGATACATTTTTATTCATTTACCTCCTTAAGGAGTAGGTATATATGAGAAACGCGCGTATTCGAATGCAACGTTATGTCCAAATTTCAAAGCAATCAGTAAAGAACTTTTGGAGATCTTACGACGCGGTCTCAACATGTCGACATTGACGTGACACATGCACAATACAGGTATATAGTGCTCTCGCCCAGTTTATGACCCTGTGAGACCGCGACGTTAGACCTTGAAGAAACGAATATAACATTTTTATTTAAACGTGTATATGGAAGATAGAAGAAGATAGATAGCGGTGTTTATTAGAATGGGTATTGTGGAAAGCGGTTCATTACGACTCGTCCAGTAATTAATCCTTCCGGGAAAGGTGCATGGCTGCGGGCTCATTGACAGCCTAAATTCGCAAAAACCTACCGCTTCGCCATTGTGACCGATTTACAAAATGTATCAAGTGACTTGAGTTTGTGTTAATATGTGTTCCGTCGCAAGGGGACTTCTATGTCATTTCTTACCGCTCACTATTATCGCAACCTAAGTAACGCGCCAATCTAGATCTAATCTCTACATCGATCGCGAACAGTGTATGGCTTTCCTGGATAAACCAGGTATCAAAATTCCCCAATTGTCCATCGACTGCATCCGACTCCCCTTAATCCAGCTCGGATCGCTTTAGTGACGGTACCTATTGAAGCAGGTACTGCGAGAGACGGCTTGCTACGAATCGCTCTAAAATTACCTTCGGAGAAAAGTTCGGAACTGCAACATTTACGACCTAGGTATGTTTATCGAAATATTCGTTTCGCCTACGACGCGATTAATTCTAGTCGGCGAATTATTTGTGGTCGATGCTACCAAGAAGCACGAATCGACCCTCCTAATTCCGTCGCTCGTTGCGATGGAACAGGATTGACAGCTGGCACGTCGCAGTCAACTCATTCCCGTGGAAACTGTACAAAGTCGCCGATGGTGGCGCAGGTAGCAAATTCGCTCGCCGCCTATAGTCGTACTGGCGAAAGAGTGCACTTCGGAAAAGCTCGGAGCCTCGTTCCCCCACCATGTGGCGTCTCCCACTCTGTCATTGTCGCATGCGCGTAGCGGTGATCATGTATTACTCCGCCAGTGAACCCCATTGGGGATCAGGGGAGCGAGTTTTTGCCGTTAGGGGCGCCACTAGACACCGCCACCTACCACGCAGTTCTCATACCGTATGTCCCACTCTGTACGGGCCAGTTTGAAGTTACCTTCGGGGAGGCTTGGTCGGTACTTGAGTCATTTAATACCGGTAGAAGTCGAGTCGGTAGTTAGAGTTGGTGTCAATTTGGGTGATCGAAGCGTCTAACTTCGAAATTATGAATTTGTGAATAATGGAAATTACTCACTATTATTCACAAATTCATAATTTCGAGGTTAGACGCTTCGATCTCCCGAATTGACACCAACTTTAACTACTGACTCGACTTCTACCGGTATTAAATGTTTCGATTACCGACCAAGCCTCCCTGAAGGTAACTTTCAAACTGGCCCGTACAGAGTGGGACATACGGTATATCCTGATCCCCATTCACCTACTGGTACATTTACTTCAAAAATAATTTCTGTTGAAGCAATTGTTACTACGCGCGGCCTAGTACGGCCCTGTGTCTAATTGATTTCAATGTAAATTTCATAACCGAATATCTCTATTTCTAAACGTCAGAATGATTTCATCCACAAGGAAAAGTTATCAATTTTTTTATAATCTAAAATCTGACAAAATTTTTACAAAATTGCTCGAAAAGTTCTATAGCCCTCCAAATACCTTAAACAAACCCCAAACGATTTAGATCAATATACGTAAAATACATTTATAGATATCTAATTCCATTATTTTTATGCTCCAACTGCTAGACTACAGATTTCGAATCATCAATATATATGTAATTTTTTAATAAACAATTCATTGTTGTATTTAACCCTAGACCTGTAACGTACGTAAAATGTACGCATTCCAACTACAGATTATAACGTATCATTGAATATCGATACCGGTCTAGGGTTAACGGATTGAAATGCGCGCGGAAAAGCCTAGGCAGTGGTGGTGCCGCCAAGTGGTAAAGTTTGGCAGTCCGGATCCCCATTCAAGAAAAGGGGACTACTTCATGTGGCGGAGGCAAGACTTTGCCAGTGTGCTTATACTCGAAAATTTGATGTGCGCATGCCTAACTCGCTTGGTGGGGGAAGACACATAGTGGGGGAACGAGGCTCCGAGCTTTTCCGAAGTGCACTCTTTCGCCAGTACGACTATATAGTCGTACTGGCGAAAGAGTGCACTTCGGGAAAGCTCGAAGCTATGCTCCCCCACCATATGGCGTCTCCCACTCTGTCATTGTCGCATGCGCGTAGCGGTGATCATGTATTATTTCGCCAGTGAACTCCATTGGGGATCAGGAGAGCGAGTTTTTACCGTTAGGGGCGCCACTACATACGGCCACCTACCACGCAGTTCTCATATGGTATCCTGATCCCCATTTCATTAAAATTTGAATTTGAATTCCATGTTACTCATGAATGATGATATGCGCTGCTATAATAAGAATGAGTTAATTTAGAATGAACTAATTAAAAAAAAAGAATTTACAACAGAATGACGTCAATGGGAGAAAAAAATGTACATTCTTTTATGTTGTAAAATTTCAAAATGTAACCTCAACGATAGATTTTCGAGATATTTACTCATAATAATGTCAATAATAATGATAATATAGCCTTCCTAGCCTCCTCTGAATAAGCTTCGTCTTCCTAGTTGATTCACAGTTTAGAGGGATTAGAATTAAATAAATTTAAATGTAATTAAAATACATTTCGTTTTTAAGTTAACACAACATTTATTGATTCTGAGGCGGTACAAAGTTCGCCGGGTCAGCTAGTATGCAATAAAAATGAAAAGTAATCAACTTGTAACGTGCACACAAAATTTCATTTGAACATAGAAGTACATTTTATATTCTTAATACTAGATTTTACAAAAGATTTATGTGTCCATTGGTTTATATTTTCTTTCCTTCTTTTCTTTATTGACTCTAAATTAACGAGGTATATTTATCGCGGTCATGCTAATTGCTAAGAATCGATATGCGCGGATTGAAATGCGCGCGGAAAAGCCTAGGCAGTGGTGGTGCTGCCAAGTGGTAAAGTTTGGCAGTCCGGATCCCCATTCAAAAAAAGGGGACTACTTCATGTGGCGGAGGCAAGATTTTGCCAGTGTGCATATACTCGAAAATTTGATGTGCGCATGCCTAACTCGCTTGGTGGGGGAAGACACATAGTGGGGGAACGTTGCTCCGAGCTTTCCCGAAGTGCACTCTTTCGCCAGTACGACTATACCCACTGAACTCTAATATAACTGGAAGAGGAACTGCCTACTAGAGCCCGTGTATAGTGAACGTGGAAAGGACAGACCAGCCCTGTGCAACTCTCAGAAAAATGTGGTCACTTTAATGTCGCCAACCGCGTGGTGGCGCTAGTATCACCTGTTCGCCTGGACCTAAACGGCTTGATAACTTAGTTCAAATGATTGAAATCAATTCAAAACTAAATAAATTAATGAACATTGTTGGCTATTGATTTATGTAGTTAATGAAACCTTATTGCTACAATGAGAAAGTAAAAAGTATCTGAAGTCAATAACTATCAATAAAAATTGTTTATTTTACATTTTTAAGCTACATCAATACTCTTTTTCAAGATATTAATTTTCACGTGCATATTTTCTGCTACTATTATCTCTTCTATCTTGTAAATCCTGCACTTTTGGTTTAGGTGAATAAAACTAGTTTTATATATAACCATTATTTTTTCATGATCGTTAAATATAATATTTTATGTTTCCATCCCAGTGGAAGATTGATTCCGTTCGCAAGATCTTTCAGTACAAACTGTTCAAAACATTTTACTTCTTGTTGCTGAAAATCAGTTGGTAATACATTCTTTTCATTTTGCCCTGGCAATGCCTTGGAATTGACATCTTTGACAATATTTGAATGGAGTGCATCGGATGATGAGGGAATTTCTGATATTGTCCAAGGGAATTGCGACGGGAGCCTTTCTGTAACCGTGTACACTTACACAGTATTCTCATTAAAATGTCTCGATCTGGCTTAGTAATAACTTCATGAGTTAATTTTTCACTAGGTAAAAAATGATTATGACAGAATATAGAATCTGATATCAGTTGAGGCAATTTTGTAGAGAGCTTCTCGCCATGCCTGGAGAATGTCGCTGTCTTTCGGAGCAGAAAAAAAAGGTCCTTTCTCTAGATTCGAGTCGTATCCAACTGCAACAAATCACTTTACATCTAGAAATTTCTTATTTTCACTAATTTTTTTATAATTAAATCCACCCTTTCGACACTTTATTCGATTTATTGAATTTATGGTCAACTCAGGATATACATTTAAGGGGTTAAGATAACTACCGTAAACAGGACAGACGACAACGGCGACACCACGCGGATAGGCGACACTAAGGCCCGGTTGTACAACGTGCCGATATACTGCCTGATAGTGTTATCCTACCGATAAGTCCGCTTTTGACGTATTACAGTCGAGAGATAACTGCTGTCGGTCACTTTGTCGTCGGGATAGCTGTCGGGACCCGAAGCGACCAAATAGTTCGTTGTCGGACGGATACGCCCCACCCCCAAGAAGTGAAAGTAAAGAAGGTGGAATAAATTTTGTCTACTGCGCATGACCGTTTCTCTACTCCGCATGGCGGTACCGTTTTCGGCTCGGTTGGAACAGACCTATAACCTCACAACTTCACGCGTGTGCGTATTTTCGGTGTGGTATTTGGAGAATGGAGAACACAATGGAGAACGAAACTAATAAGCGCACTGCTAATTATTCTCTGATTCGCTTCTCTCTTCGTCTATTTTGAAATACATTGACTAACAATTCATTCTCTTCGTCACTACTACTACTTGTTTCATACAAATGAAACATTGTTATAAAAAACCGCGCAACTTTATTATTTTATTAATTCGATTATTGATAAACAAGTAAACAAATACGCACACGATACGAACTTCTTGCGAGGTTATGTTTATAGTCAAATAATGAAAAAGGTTAGGACATTTCCGGACATTTCTCCAACCTTGTAAAGCAATAAATACTAAATATGGAGGAAAAATTACTACCAACTCGGTTTTATCAAAGCAATGGTCACTAGGTGTAGGGGAAAGTTATTGCCAACTTCATGTTATTCTACCGATAGCAATTCTATCGACAATTACGGCTTGTAATACGGTTCGCACACTTATCCTCCCGACAACCTCATCGGCTGGATAGTTATCGGGTTCTTTTATCGGCATATTGTACAACCGGGCCTAAGCGGCCGTAACTTACCTAAGGGAATTATATGCAGTTGCACAGGGCTGGGACAGACTGAAGTCGGGGGATACCTGTCTCTCTCTGCCCATGCGTGCGCATGCGCAGTAACATCGAGTACAGTCAAATGAAAATGTTATGCCTGATACGTTATTCTTTGTGCTTGACGTGACTGCTGTGACAGTTCAATAGAGAGTTTTTGGACTGCTAAACTGCACGTCCTGGTTTTCGGTTATCGGTTATTGTGAGCACATGCGCAGATTTATTCTCTTAACGTTAACACCACCTTGTTGAAATTAGTTTTTGATCCCCAAGAAGGCGTTACGTATAACGTAAGTGTAGCGGACTACACTATGCGTTCGCATAGGCACGCCCGGCAGCGGCGACCCTCGGAGACGCGTGGCCGCTTTATTTCACTTACACCCGGGGACACGAAATCTGTCCCTGATGACTTTTTTAAATGTTATTTTTAAACGTACTAACCAATGATTAATAATCCTCGTGCTTTCATTAACAAGAGTAGACGCCACCGTAGCTAATGAGCGCATGAGAATTAATTGTTCATTGGTTAGTACGTTTAAAAATAACATTTAAAAAAAGTCACCAACGACAGATTACGTGTCCTCAGGTGTAGGTACTACAACGCTTACAACGCTGTCATCGGTCGGGCACGTGCCGCTTTCCTCCAGACTCGGTCTTTCTTCTGACGCCATTGGTTCTTCTCTCTACTCCCTAAGCGCACTCTAGCGAGAGTGCATTTCCGTTATCGCTTATTAAGCGTACCCTATTCTCCGTCTAATAAGGTATCACGTTATCGTTTAATAGCGTAATCGATTATTATGAAGCCACTGTGCATGCTCAACATAACGTTTTACGTTTAACGTTCTAAAATTAAGGAGCTCAAAAACTCCCTATTCTCAACAACACAATTGTATTTTTTCCGCTTCATTTCCCAATTTTATTTGCCACTATAAAAAATGTTAAAAAGAGAATGATTTGGAAAAGTGTATAATCAAATATCTGAGAGGACACGCAAACCTTCTGTACAGTGTAAGGTGTAGGTATATCTTTTGAGGAAAATGGTATTAATTCGGTTTTCACTCAGGATTATTGCGAATAGATACGATTGACTTTATTGTTTACAGAGAGAGTTATTGCGAGAGCGCTTAGACCAGGATAAAGATGCCGGAAAAAAGGAAGCGGAAGTATATAGTTTCGCCCTGGCAGGAACATAAGAAAACAAAAGCGAGAATCTAGGAACATTTTTGTACCGCGCCTTTCAAACTGAGTCAATAGTTTCAACACTCCCACTTTGACTGTTTTAAAGAAACTTTCTTATCGGTATTTGTACTCCGATTTGTCGATGACGCCCAGCATATTTCGCTGATGTTGGAACGTGTTTCTGGTCAGCGGCTTCGTAAAGATGTCTGCTTGTTGTTCGCTCGTGCGAATGTACTCCAAAGCGAACTGTTTCGACGCGTACTTTTCCCGTATGAAGTGGAACTTGACGTCGATGTGCTTGCTCCTTTTATGGAATTCGGGATTCTTGATGAGTCGGAGCGCGCTCTGGTTATCCACGCGAAGCACCGTCGTGTGTTCCGTGGGTGTCAGACTTTGGAGCAATCTTTTTACCCAGATTAGCACGCGGACAGCGTAGCAAGCCGCGAAGTACTCCGCTTCCGTCGTGGAGAGCGTTACCACGCTTTGTCGTTGCGATTTCCACGTAATCGTCGATGATCCGAGTTTTACCACGTAGCCTGTTGTGGATCTCCTTGTATCTACGTCGCCTGCGTAGTCAGAATCACTGTACGTGAAGATTTTCTCGTCGCTCCCACTGTCGAAGAATAAGCCGTGTCGCGTCGTTCCCTTGATATATTTTAGAATGCGCTTCACGCTGTTCCAGTGCGCTCTTGTGGGTTTTTCGAGAAATTGGCTGGCTTTGTTCACCGCGTACGTTATATCCGGTCTAGTTGCCACGGATAGATACATGAGGCTGCTAACGGCCTGTCGGGGTACGGCACATCTGCCGCTTCCTTGCTGTTCGAGTTCTCTGGATCACTCGACTCGTGTTGCTTGTCCGGCGGTATTTCCACCGAATTCGCGCTTTCCATCCTGAAGCGCTCGAGTACTCGGTTCGCGTAGGATTCTTGGTGCAGGAAAATTGCTCCGCCCTCTTGTCGCACGATCTGCAGGCCGAGAAACATGCTCGCTGCGTCCGTGACGATTTCGAACTCCTTTTGAAGTTCCCGCAACAAAGAAGCAATTTTCTCCTTGTCTGCCGAGACGATGAGCCCGTCGTCGATGTAGATCGCGAGTATTAGTCGCGACTCGCCGTTTCCCGATGTAAATACGCACGGGTCGGCGTCCGTTGCCTGTAGCTCGAACTTCTTTATTGAATTCGTGAAGCGCTGATTCCAGCAGCGCGATGACTGCTTTAGTCCGTACAGACTCCGCTTCAACTCGCAAACGCGATTGGTCCCGTCGCTGTAGCCCGTAGGTTGTCTCATCAGGATGGTCTCTTCGAGCTCGCCGTACAAGAATGCAGTTTTTATATCAAACTGTTGTAGCTGCATTTTCCAACATGCTGCGACGGCGAGGATGGCTCTGATTGAGTCAAACCTCACGACGGGGCTGAATGTTTCGTCATAGTCGATAGCATGTTGCTGAGAGAAACCTCTTGCCACGAGCCGAGCTTTGTAGCGGCACTTGTTGCCGTCGGCGCCTCTCTTCACTTTGAACGTCCATCTGTTGTCGATAATTTTCCTGTGCTTCGGCGGATAAGTGAGAGTCCACGTTTGATTCTTTGTGAGCGACTTCATTTCCTCGTCCATCGCCTGTTGCCACAGGACCGCGTCGACACAACTCACTACTTCTTCGTAAGTGCGAGGTTCCTCGCTACGATATGCCGAGCAGACGTTTACTTGGGCATCCGCGTATCTCAGAGGGAGTCTGATCGTGTCTCTGTCTCGCAGATTGTACCGTCCCTCGAGCTGCTCTGCAGCCGCGTCGCGGGGCTCGTCTTCGTCGCGGGGCTCGTCCTCGTCGCGGGGCTCGTCCTCGTCGCGGGGCTCGTCCTCGAATTCTTCCACTCGTTCGGCCTCCTCTTCCTGGTTGATCGGCTCTTCGACGCCGACTGGATCTTCTGCGATAATGGGATTTTCGGCGACGACCAGAATATTAGTTTTCCCTGGAATTTCGAGAAGTGTATAATTGTCGCCCGCGGCGTGTTCTTCGGTAACTTCTCGGCCCGAGAATTTCACATCCCTGCAAACTCGAACTTTATTTTGCGAGGCAAATCAGACACGATAGCCTTTTGCCTCCTCGTCGTATCCGACTAGAACGCCGCGCTCGGCTTTGCAATCCCACTTGCGTCGCTTTTCTTTTGGAATGTGTGAAAATATCTCTTCTCCGAATATTCTCAGGTGCTCGATACCGGGCGATTTCCCGTGCCACAGCTCGTACGGTGTGATTCCTTTCACGGTGCTCGGTCCTGTTCTATTTAGAACGTGAACAGCCGTGTTGACGGCCTCCGCCCACAGATTCTTACCCAATTTCTTTGCGTAGAGAATTGTCCTCGCTGCCTCGACAATGGTGCGATTTTCTCTCTTGGCTGCGCCGTTTTGTTCGGGGCTGTAGGGAACTGTCTTCTCGTGCTTCACACCGAGACTATTGGTGAGCTCGCGAACCTCTTGATTTACGAACTCGAGTCCGTTATCTGTCCGCAGTGTGCGAACGCCGTGCGGAAGGATTTTCTCACAGCGTTTGAGGAAATTTTGGAGATGATCCTTTACCTCAGATTTCCGATTCATGAAGAACACCGTCCGCATGTGAGAATAGTCGTCCTTTAACAAAAGAAAGAAACGCGATTCGCCTACCGAGTCTTCCTGCATCGGTCCGCACACGTCCGCGTGCACGAGCTCTCCTGGCTCGCTTGCTTTTGTGTTGCTCTTCGGGAATGGTGCGCGATGCATCTTTCCCTTGACGTATGGTTCGCAGAAAAAATTCTTCTCGACCGAAACCTTGACGCCCGTCTGTTTCAAGAACGTTTTCACGTATCTCGTGTTTTGGTGCCCGAGGCGCTCGTGCCACTCACGAAAAGTGCAGACTGCCGCATGCGCGCTGTCGTTGTCCTCCTCGGCAGTGATTCGGAGATTCATTTGAAACAGTTTCCCACGTCGTTCTCCAATCAGGATTGTTCTTCCGTCCTTCTGCAGTTCGCATTTCTCCTTGTCCGATCGCAGTTTCAGCCCCTTGTCAAGCGCCGCTCCCACTGAGAATAAATTATATTTCAGATCGGGCACAAAAAGCACGTTTGACAAGTGTTTCTCGGTCCACGCGCGTCCATCGAATGCTAGAATGTTGATATCTCCTCTCCCCGTCGCGGAGATGTACTTTCCGTCGCCGATGCGGACCGGAATCTCGTTGCTGAGAGTCTCGAAATTCGTGAACCATCTTCGCTGCGTTGATATATGCTCGCTTGCTCCGGAGTCGAGATACCAAACTTTCTCGTGTTCGCATTTCTCTGTCGTGGATGCAAGCGTCTCGACGATCAGCCCCTCGCCCTTTGGTTTGGTGTTTGGCTCGTCTTTTTCTTTCTTTTTAGCATCGGGGCATTCACGAGCCCAGTGTCCCGGTTTCTGACACGTGTGACACTTGCCCGGTCGACCGGAGCTTTTCTTGCGACCCTTGCCTTTGCTCGACATCTGGGGTCGTTCCGCAGCGAGAGCGCTACCCTCCGCCTTCTCTCCAACGTCGTGTCGGAGCTCCTCGACGACGAGTCTATTCGTCAACTTTTCGAGGGTCCTCTCTGCTAGCGCCGTCGACTCCCACGCGCTCACGAAGTGTGCGTAACTCTGCGGCAAGGTCATAAGAATCTTTGTCATTATCATATTATCCGAAACTTTCTCACCCATGACGTCGAGCTTGTACGCTATATCTTCGAGTTTCGCGATGTGCGACGAGATGCTGTCCTTTGGATCCATGGTGGCGCTGTACCATTGCATCTGAAGCATGTGGATGCTGGTTTCCGACTTTTGTTCGTACACCGATTGCAATTTGCTTAACATTTCCGCCGCCGTTAAACAATTTATGATGTGCAGCAGCGCCTTGGGTCCAACCGTCGTTCCGATGATCTTCTGTCCGATTCGATCGGCCTTTTCCCACGTCGCGAGTCTCTCTTGATGAGCCGCGGCTGCTTCGGCGTTGGCCCCGGCGACCTCCACGGGTTTTGCTTTCTCACCGTTCATGACGTTCCACGCGCTGCTGGCATTAAGTGTCACGCGGATTTGGAATTTCCATGATGCCCAATTTTCGGCACCCTTGAGGTGTGCGATCTTCACCCTGTCGTTTTCCATTTTTTTCTTTCCTCACTTTTGCACGAGGCGGGAGGTTATGTTCAGATGCGTTTTTCGTTCACTCACTTCGCTATTACACAATAGACCTCAATTCACGAAAATATTCACAACCCGAATTAGCTGGGCCCATAACCTTTTGAGGAAAATGGTATTAATTCGGTTTTCACTCAGGATTATTGCGAATAGATACGATTGACTTTATTGTTTACAGAGAGAGTTATTGCGAGAGCGCTTAGACCAGGATAAAGATGCCGGAAAAAAGGAAGCGGAAGTATATAGTTTCGCCCTGGCAGGAACATAAGAAAACAAAAGCGAGAATCTAGGAACATTTTTGTACCGCGCCTTTCAAACTGAGTCAATAGTTTCAACAATATCTCTAATTTATAAAATTACTGAATTATTTTGTTGCCGAAACATTAAACTAATAAGTGACATTTTTTACTTATTATAGATATGGATAATGATAATCCAGCAAGAAGGAAATATAAGACCTACTTCAGTGGATCGTCAAAAATCCCATATTCCACAAGAAAAAGGAAAATCGAACACTTCCAGAAAATTACTGACGACAATGTGTGTGGGCATCGTCGAATGATTAGAAGTAATAATGCCAACAGCACGTCTGATAGTGATTCTGATTCATCAGAAAGACTCCAAAACCGTTAGTACAGATTTAATTTCAATAAAAAAGTTGCCATAAATTCTCGTACGACGCGGTTTTTCATGCATTTAATTTTTTAAACTACTGTAGGTGACTGTCAGAACATACCAATACAAAATCATGACCATGCTGCGGATACCAGCAGCGACAAAGAAAATGATTTTATGAGTGCTAGCAGCAGGACATCTAAGAATGACAACGATGTCACTATTGATGATGTTCATCAGCAAGTGTATAATACGGACAGAACGAGGATGACAATCGGAGCGATAGAGCTTTCGCTCGTCGCAACAACGTTGAAGCAGGAATCAACAATCAAACATCAGATGAAGAAATCAACAATGATAATCGAGACAGTGGTGACAGCAGTGAGACAGAAACTATTCACCAAACATCAGATGAAGAAATCCAGGATGTCAGTGAGAATAGTAGCAGCGAAGTAGATAGTATTAACGAAAACGATGATGACGAAAATCATGATGACGAACACTTCGACAGGGTACTTGAATGAACTTTTGTGTGAAGGTTCAAACATAAGAGTAGGGGAAGTTATTCTCGTTTTGGAGTACTTCACGGCACGCCACAAGATTAGTCGAAAAGGATACGACGATCTACTGCGTCTTTCGAAAATTTTAATTCCCGTCAACAGATTACCATCGTCACTATACACATTACATAATGTGTTTTCTGACATACTTGGCATGATTTACTACCACTTATATTGCCATCATTGTGGAAATTACTTACAGCGCAACTCAAGAAATGAAATGTCGAGTGAAGAAATTGTTTGCGATATTTGTAATCAAAGGCGACTAAACAATTTGACAGATGGGTATTTTTTCGTCACTTTCAAAATCGAGAATCAACTAAGAATGCTTTTAGAGGATCCAGGTGTCTCTGGAGCTTTGATGGAAGGACAAAATCAAAGAGCAAGAATGAATCGAAATATTCAAGACATATATGACGGCGAAGTTTATCTTAAGTTAAAAAGAGAAGGTGAAATATTAAGCGGCCCAAGAAATTTCAGTGTTAACTTTAATGCAGATGGGGCATCGGTATTCGTTTCCTCCCACTCCTCATGTTGGCCAATTCAAATGACCATCAATGAACTACCACCGAAAATGAGGTCTCGGAAAATAATTGTTGCGAGGTTGTGGTTTGGAGCAGAATCTCCGATAATGGAAATTTTTTTAAAACCCTTTCGTGAAAACTTACGCCACCTGAGCGAAGAGGGTATGTCATGGACAGATCATGATGGTAATGAAAGAATAAGCAAAATTATTACTTTATTTTGCTGCGTTGATACAGTAGCTCGTCCTAAGATAATGAATTGTCTCCAATATAACGGCAGATATTCATGTCCCTGGTGCTATCATCCGGGACAAATTGTAGAAAGATCGCGCAAGTACCCATCTAGGATGCTAACTGAGGTTGCAAACCCAGATGACACAGACCGAAACGGTAGTTTTAAAGAGAGATCCGAGGAAGAGGTGAGGGAGCAAATGGTCACTGCGTTTTACACAGAAAAAGAAGTTAAAGGATTCCGAGGACCGACACCTCTATTTAATTTACCCTATTTCAATGTGCTCTGGGGCTTTCCACCTGATTACTTACACTGCATTTTGGAAGGAGTTCTCGGCCGAACGTTATTTGACCTTTGGTTTGCTAAAGCTCATATGCCATATTATATTGGAAGCCCTTTTGCAATGAGTCAAATCAATGGGCGATTAATGACGATAAAGCCAGTTCGGGCAATTTATAGATTGCCCAGACAAATTTTGCAACGTAATCTGTGGAAAGCATCAGAGTTCAAAGCATTTCTTTTGTACTATGGTATCCCTTGTTTGATTGATATTCTTCCAGAAAGATATTTGCGGCATTTTGCACTTCTTGTAGAAGCTATCACTCTACTGTTAAAACCTGAAATAAGCGCTTCAAACATATCGAAAAGCGATCGATACATTCGAACATTTGTTTCTGAATTTCAAGTTTTATATGGCATAGAAAACATGACGTATAATGTGCATATGCTCACTCATCTTCCTAAAACAGTTTCCATGTGTGGACCTTTGTGGGCTTATTCAACATTTCCATACGAATCCAATCTAGCGTATTTAAAAAATTGTGTTTATTCCAGTAAAGGAGTTTCTATTCAAATGGCGGAAAAAATAGCTGTAAGGAATTCCCTTTCGCTATTCTCAAAACATGTTGAAGTTTCATTACCTGTTGAAAGATTAATACAGAGGTTGTCAAACACACACTCTTCGCAGCCAGGTCGTGTAATATAGAATGAATGTATTGCCTTAGGGTGCGGAAAAACTGCTGTTCTATGCGACGAAGTGAAAATTTTGTTGATGGAAAATGGTTGGCAAGAGGGCATGTGTATTATTGAATACTCGAGAATGATTCACAACAGCATTCCATACTCTAAAGATTCATATACAAGAGCAACGAAAAGAAATGACAGTATTGTTAAGTTCGCAGACCATTCTTTCGGAAATTTGTATAAAATTGTAGTTTTTAACGACAGCTGTAAATTATTCGTTAAAAAAATCAATGTCGAACCATTCCAATATTGCAACATAATTTTCGAAAACCTTATGTTAGCAAATAAAACAAACGAAATAAAACTAATTAGCCTTGGAGAAATCAAAACCACTTGTATCGTCATGGAAACGAGGGCAAAAAATGTTCTCACTGTACCAATTGCTACTCATGAAATACAATAAAATATTATCATTTATGTAAGTAAGTATGTGTATGTACTACTGATCATGTAAATATATGTACATAAGTTAAATCAATGTTTCCATTACTTTTTTGCCACGAAAAATGTCCATCTCTGTAACAAAAATGGAACTTGTATGGATAGTAAATTGTTACCCTTTTTTTTTAGTTTTGCGGGTGTATTCGAACGACACGTCTGATTGACAAGTAGACTTATTTATAATTTTCAAAGTATTATTTAAAAACTTTTCGATATGAACAATAATATAGGTACATTGAGGCGTGTCTGTCCGTACGTATAGTATCTTGTAGTCAAAAACGGGCACATTCAGGTTCATCTGTCTAACCAAAGCAAATAATTAGTCAGAAACAGGCACGGCTGCCTGTGTATACCTCCAAGAACGGGCAAAAATGGACAGGGACAGCTGCCCGTTTCTGACCGTCTCTGCCTAAATTTTTAGCAAGGTTATTCCGCTACTATTAAAATAATTATAACAAATTTGTTTGTAAAATGACCGTGTTTCTGAATGGATGACCGAAAAAAACAAGAATGTGGCTACATGCTGAATTTTTTTCAGATTTTCAGAAAGTTATGAGACCCGAAAAACAGGCATTCGAAAAATTATTTGTTAAGAAAAAAGCCTTAATCATAAATTTGTTCACGTTTCTTATTCTTTTTTATAAAATTCAAGCCTTTCCGCGTTAGTATGCAAAATTTCATTAAGCTGTGATTTTTCTTTTTAACGCTATAACTAATTAAATTCAATCGACGCGTGAACTTTAAGGGAGAGCGCCCACCAAAGTGGCGTGGCATAAGACGTGGGCAGCGACGTGGCAAAAACCTTGTTTCAACATGCATCTAGCATGCCACTACGAGGCCGACATACCTCCTCAAAACGCATACAAAACTTGTCGCAGCAGGGCTATGCTCATTTCGTAACGGGAAACAATGTCCATACGAAACTTATCACACTTTCAGACCAAATATCATTAAAGGTTTCTATAATAACCAAATTATACAATATATTATATTTTTGTGTAAAAACATCTGCATGGCACCTACAATATTGTCACTTTCAGCATCTAAATTGAAGACCGTACAAACATATAAAACTACATTTGTTACAATAGGAACATAAAGTGAACCTTTCTGAACAAAATTCATAGAAAACTTTTATCAGAATACGAAATAGAAATGATAATATCATAGCTCGCCTAAACGATTGCACCGTGAATTTTAACCGCAGTAATGTGTTAGCGAAATATACGTATTTCTTAGAGGTTTCAGCGGTGTTGCCAGTTTGTTTGCTGGTAGAACGTATTCTCCCGCGTTATTTATATATCGTTTTATTATAACTATCTATGTACAGTATGGTACAAAAGTTACGCACTAATTCGTTTAGTTATGATTATTCGTAAAAATCGTCGAATACACCGATTCTTGTTTTTGATTCTGCGAATTTCTATACAATCTCCTCTTAAACCAGAACCCAATGTATTAGATATTGATTTTTTTAAAAATAACTCCATGTACTTACCTACATTTTCACAGATTCTAGTAGAGAAAAATTATGTGTACAATGTGGTAGATGGGGCATTCCATGTAAACTTTTAATAGTAGAAACTTTTTCCGATTTAGTTGTTGATTTTTTTTCAAGTATCTTTAATCAATATAAAAACTGGCCAAAATTTTCAGAACGATTCCATAAGTCGTTCAGCTGTTATTAATTTTTATATTTCTCATTTTTTTTCTTTTCATCGCGATTTACGACTTAAGGGGTATGGCCACGGTAGCGGTTACAAAATAAGGTGCATATTTAACCTTTTTTTTTTTTTATAAAAGAGTGATTTATGTACAAAAGTAATTTCATATCTATTAATACCAAGTATTACAGTATTAAACAAAAATGTATATATTTTTTTAATTCAATATGGCGGCTATTCACATTTTCCGCTAGTGCTTTTTTTTTGAGGTTCTCCGCGGTGAGAAAAATGGTGTCCGCAATTTTTGACCTAGAACCAAAAACAATTTTTTTCCTTAATCTTCATAAGTATATCTACAAAAGTACGTAGGGGTTTTTAAAAATATTGATTTTTCGGAAAATGGTAAGCATTTGAGTTTAAGTGGTGAATTTTCAGTTAAAAATTTCGTATGAAACGGCTCATAAAATGGAGTTTTTAATTAATGAAAAATTCCCTACGTACTTTTGTGCGAAATGCAATTAGAAAGATAATTATAAAATTTGAAGACAGTCGGATAAAAATTGTCGAAATTATTAGTCTCGCCAATTCGAAAAAAGCTGTTTTGAAATAAACGCGTTTAAAGTTTTACATATAACTTTCTTGTAATTAAACCATAAAAATGCAAATAACAAAATTTTTTACCATATTAGTCTGCGATACCAGCTCCATAAAGTTAACCTTCCAAAAGGCAAGATTTTCCTCCTCTTTCGCTTTTCTTGAAGATCTTGCATCCAAACGCGCGTTCTTCGCCGCAACCGATAGTGACCGCTCTGTGTAGTCGACGCGCAGTGCATCGACTTCTAAGCAAAAGTTGTAGCTTTGGGGCGCTATAAGGTTCGTTCCAACAAGCATTTTAGGACAGTTCTAGAACCGTCCTGGAACTAGTTAAGAATTATTTAATGCGCATGCGCCAGTCAGATGCGTTCTAGAACTGAATTCATGGGATGTGTTGGAACACAGGATCGCACACAGCACAGGGAGGCTTGCCCACCTTTTGTATACATTTTGCGGAAAATCACGGGTTATCCTAAGCGAATGTGTGAGGTCAACTAATTGTTGAAACGTAAAAAACATTACAGTTTTCAAGAGCTTATCATGCACAAACATTCAAAAAAGCAGAAAAAGAAAGATGAGTCCAAAAAGAGTACAAGAGAGAGTGCATACATTTTTTCCTTCTATAACTTGGAGGGGAGTGATTTTTTCGGATTTTTTATTTTCAATTATCATTTACCTAAAAAGTTATCACAACTTTTATATCATGGCCATTAACTCATTGTGAAGTTATTATGTTTTTTCATTTTTTCTCGAAACTATCTTTATGCATTTGTACTGTTCTTGGACTCACCGATTCAAATAGAGCGCGTCTCGCGCCTTACTACGCGTGGGCTAGAAAATCGTCCCAACTCAGAACTAGGGACTGGAATTACCGTTCTAGAACCGTTCTGTTACAGTTCGCAGTTTAGTTGGAACGCTCTTTGGAATCGTTCCAGAACCAGTTCTGTGTTTGTTGGAACGGCTAAGTCAGACTGCGCACACTCCGCCGAGTTCAGAACCAGTTCTCATGTTAGTTGGAACGAACCTATAGTCATGCCCAAAATGTTCATCATGCTCATGACGCTGCTAAGGCCATCGTTGAACGTACAGACTGCAATATTGGAAGCTATATCCAAAACCAACTTGCCGCTTGAAGTCCTCTTGGGTGGCAAACTCCACACAATAGAATTGAAACTCGTTATTATTGAGCAATTACGTTCATAACAGTTATAAAATTTATGAATCTATAACCGAATTCACCGTTAACTTCAACATCACGGGAACTTATTGGTTTTCGCAGTTTTTTGGCCGACGCGCTCACGCCTTCTTTATATTGATCCGCTGCATATCGATTTAATGGTCTACGCTTTGAAATATTACTTTTATTTAAACTCCAAGTATTCCTTTTTGATCCTTTCTGTGATCGATAAACTTTTTGATCGTTGCTCATTTCAGTTGTTTACAAACAAAATTCTGTAATTCGCACAATACCTACTAGATATGTATCACTCGAACAGCCGAGAAGCAACTGAACGGCGTCCTTTCAACGGTTACACTCTGGCTTAGATTTTGCTGACTGATTAAATGTTGCTCTACAGGTATGCAACTAATGTCCTCTATATGTATATATTCTAAATTTACCACTACATTGTTAGTCATCTCTAATAGTATAGCTCCGAAAATCCAGGCGCGCGCGCGCGTTGCGCTGCGCGCTCTGGTACTCTACGACTGCGTCGCAGGTACGCTCACGCTATGCACTCAAAGTTGGTGAAAAAAAATTGTTTTCGCTATAAATCGAATATTATCTTATTTTTATGATGATAAAGCATCGTTTAAGCAAAAAAAAGAAAAATCGATTTTTTGACAATTCTACCGTGGCCATACCCCTTAAATTAACAAGATATGAAAAAATGACCCATATGAAAAATTTCTTTTTTTGTGAAGATTTCGAAAAAAAAAATATATTTTTATATTGTGTTTTTTATTGAAAATGGAAACAAAAAATGTTGTATCTCAACACCGACATTTTTAATTTTCATGATTTTTTTACCCTAAATTTCTACATCTTACGGTAATTTTGAGAGCACTTAGAAAGTGGGGCCTCCCATAGAAATTTTTAATGAATTTTTTAGTGATTTGAAATGTCAGAATTGACTTTTTATGCTAGTAGCTCAGAATGGATTTTGTTTGCCCTGCTAAAATGTAATTCCAATTCATGATTTTATAAAATTGTACAAAATTTGTTATTAATATGACAGATCGAATTATTAAAAATGTAATCCTATAAATATGGGCCTTTTAAGTGTCTAAAAATGTCTGGTGCGTTAGTATGTTTATGGTAGTGTATTGCATTAGTATTCGGTCTCACACGTGGATTACTCGGGTTCGATTCTCACTGACAGCCGAAACTTTTTCAAAAAATTTTACAGCAGATCTTGTAAATTTTAAATTTTAATTATTTTTTTAAATTCCATTTCACTTTTTGATTCACTTCACTATAAAAATTTTCTAAATTTAAATAGTCAAAAAAATTAAATAGACAAGTTTCAATTTCTAGACATTAATATTATCGTTTGGAAATAAGTCAATTTAAAATTTACCAGATATTTGCTGTAAAATTTTTTGAAAAAGTTTCGGCTGTCAGTGAGAATCGAACCCAAGTTATCCATGTGTGAGACCGAATACTAATGCAATACACTACCATAAACATACTAATGCAACAGACATTTTTAGTAACTTAAAAAAGGCCCATATTTATAGTATTACATTTTTAGTAATTCGATCTGTCATATTAATAACAAATTTCAACAATGTGTGAGACCGAATACTAATGCAATACACTACCATAAACATACTAATGCAACAGACATTTTTAGTAACTTAAAAGGCCCATATTTATAGTATTACATTTTTAGTAATTCGATCTGTTATATTAATAACAAATTTTGTACATTTTTATAAAATCATATTTCGGAATTACATTTTAGCAGGGCAAAAAAGATCCATTCTAAGCTAGCATAAATTGTAAATTCTGACATTTCAAATCACTAAAAAATTCTTTTAAAAATTTCTATGGGAGGCCCTACTTTCTAAGTGCTCTCAAAATTACCGTAAAAAATGTAGAAAGGGCCTAGCGGAATAAGCATGTGAAATCTGCCCCCACGTGTATCAGCAACAAATTTATATGATCGATAGGCATCTATGAGAAACTAAATCTCCTAAATTTTTAGACCCCTAATCGCTATAGGGGGGAGTTGTGAGGGGGGGAAGTAAAATCGAAAAACAGCTTTTTCTCCGGAACAGCTCGACCGATTTTCGTGAAAAACAATATATGTTACTCTTCCTGAAGAGCTCATTCCAAGAAAAATATCTCATTTTTTTTGAAAATTCCCCCCAAAAAAATGTATGAAGTTTTTAAACAATTTTTTTATGTTATAATTAATCGGAACCACCAATTCTTTTCTCATTTTTTTCTTTGGAATGTCCTTAATAACATAATTTTTCCAATTTCATCGGAAGTGTACCCCACTGAAAAATATTAACAAATGTACATGGCTCATCACCTACCTTCTATATATATATGATATACACTGTACACTCACTACAAAGGAATTTTTCCACTTTTATGATAATTCGGCATATGATAATTGTTAATTTTTTGGAACAGTCTTTCAATGATATTATTTATTTATTTATTATTATTTCAATGCTTCCTTTACTATGAACGAGCTCGCATCTCACGATACGGGGTGCTTCATTTTTGTAAGTCTTCTGGCCTCTCACTTATAAATACTTACATATAGTTACAAATACTCGATGAAAAAACAATTTTAATCCCCGTCACTGTTTTCATCTACTACTGGAAAGATTCCATTTTTCATGAACATTTTACTCAGTATTTCAGCTGGTCGAATAATTTTTGATAAGTATCTTACATTTGATAAATAATACACAATAGCAGCAATGTGAGAACAGCAGCCAACTGTTCTTCTGCCATTAGCACATTCACATGCATAGTTTATTATGCCAGAAATCCCGATACTGTTAGGTTTGTACCTAATGAAGCATCTACAGGGTGTTCGGAAAAAACACCGACACAGAAATAGGGGTGATAGGTTACGTCATTACAAGTATTTTGATATAAGGGACCTATACCCGCAAGCGCCCCCTTCTGGAGATATCAACTTTTCAAGTTTATAACGACCGAGGTTGATCAAAGTAGAATAATATTGAGTTTTTTGTCTACCTGTACAATTGAAAAACAAATGAAAACTCCTTGTATCCGCATCATCTTCGAAAAGTACAAGGACTTGAGCCAAGCGGTTATCCTTTCCGCAAGCAGTTTGCGCAGTGGCACATCTATCCAGAATCGTTTCCGATGTTGCATGGACATGGGTGGCCGTCATTTTGAGCATTTGCTGTAGTACATTGTTTTTGTATCTCGTAAAATTAAATATTCGTTACCATCTTGATACGTTTCTTATTATTCTACTTTGATCAACCTCGGTCGTTATAAACTTGAAAAGTTGATATCTCCAGAAGGGGGCGCTTGCGGGTATAGGTCCCTTATATCAAAATACTTGTAATGACGTAACCTATCACCCTTATTTCTGTGTCGGTGTTTTTTCCGAACACCCTGTATATGTGTAATAGTTTGTCATTGATTCTATATGAAGACTTCGACATCATAATGCAATAACTAGCCAGAAAATATTGTTTTTTGTCAATAAATAAGCTGAAAATTTACTATTCGCTCATGAAAATCATGGTGAAATCGTAATATGATTTCTCGAAATTAATATCAAGAACAGTGAAATGAGTTTTCTTGTATTGCTGGTGATGGCGTAAGAAATATAATAATGCAGCTCGATTTTAGGGCAAGTTCCAAAAAAGCGTATTATTAGAAGTATCACGATGTTGTCAATTTTTCCGCCAATTCCCTTGCGATTTTCATGAGTGAACAATGAATAGGGTTATCCCGCCCATCACAATTTTATAAAAATAATAGTTGCATTTGGAAATTGAAGCGCAATAAGATTCTCTAATAAAAAAACGATTTTGTTGATTGTTGCAAGTAGGAGAGCGTAAAATATGAAAATCTTCAATTAAATTTTGCGCCAGATGTGACGTGCCATATCCCAACGTCGATCGCACTGCGCGCATGCGTTTTCGGCAAGCGTCGAGTGGTAATGGCGTTTGTTTACATTCGTAACCAATCACGGCTTTCGTCGCTTTCTAACCAATCACGGCGGGGCGGGATATAAGACGTCACAAGAAAAGGCGCACTTTTTAACTTTCTTGTTAATTTCCATTTTTTTCGCGTATTAGGAGGAATAAATGTTAAAAACGAAAAAAAATAGGGATATTTTAATTTTTCCTGAACTTTCATAATCCGAGAAAAAAAATTGGCGGGATGACCTCATTCTCTAGCTCTTAATTGATAAGAAACGATGCATTATAATGTGCAAATACTCGTGTAGAATCGATGATAAATAATTGTAGGTATAAAATTGTGCAGAAATTGAGATATCGTATACATTATAGTAATAAAAATCGTAGTTTTTCATTAGAGCGTATATCCGAGACATTATTCTAAACTCAACAAATGCGAAAACCTAGAAAGACTCACGCTAAGACTATTCGAAGTATACATACGTATGTCAGAGTTAACTTCAAAGTATACCTTGAGTATAACATATTATGGGCCAGATTTACCAACGTTGGCCTTAGTTTAAGGTATTTCCTCTCCAAAATCATTTTCTGTAAATTCATTTGAAATTTTGGTCAAATAGAGATTGAGGTATTCTGCACCTCCTCTAATTTTTTCAGATTTTTTTCAGGTGTAGTTTAATTGTTATTCATGTTTGTTGAAGGACACTTTTATACGCGTTCTCTATACCCAAGCCGTAAAAATGACACATTTTCACCTTTTTATAGAAAACTGTACTGTAAATATTTTTGAAAAACTAGAGAGATGTAGAGAAAAAAATTAGAAATTTTGTAGCAAAAACAAACAGAAAAGTCAGGTTTAATTAAAGAACGGTGGGCTTTCAAAGATTTGAAAAACTCTTGAAATTCAGTTGAGGTTGGGATTAGGAGTAGGGATGTGGCAACACTGTACGATGAGGACATTACTAACCAAACTTGTACTGGCGGACAATTTGAAATTATTTTAATGTGTTCGTCTCGTATTATGAAAATTTGAGAATATTAAACACGGAAAAACATGGTTTTGATTTATATAATATTATTCATCGTTGCCACTCCGTTAATATGTTTCTTTAAATCGCTCGTTTTAATAAATTTATTACCTTTTATCTTAATCGTTTCAACATTTTTAATTCCGAAATAACGAATACTAACAAATACACGGGATAACAACACATTGACGTGACACATGCACAATACAGGTAGAGCTCTTATCCAGTTCACGACCCTGTGAGACCGCGCCGTAAAGGCGCGGTCGTGGAGCACTACCTGTATTGCGCATTGTCACGTCAATGTCGACACATGCGCAATACAGGTAGTACTCCACACCGTGCCTTTAGACTGATCATACAAAACTGACGACAAGACTGTGTGCGTAGGCCGGGCTTATGATTACGGTGTTGCCATATTCACTCGCACTATTTTGCGTTTGTGTAGAGATACATCCATGCATACAGTGAGTCTGTGTGGGAGTACAGTCTCTATTAAATTTTTTCCCTAGAACACTGTATACCGCCCTCTACTTACCTGAGTCCTCATGACCTAAACTTTTGGACTTAAATTACTCGAGGAAATACCTGAAAGTGTGTTAAGTTTGGTATGGACATTGTTTCCCGTTACGAAATGAGCGTAGCCCTACTGCAACAAGTTTTGTGCGAGGTATGTCGACCTCTTAATTAACTGGTGAGGTGCCTCGGTAGTCCCATTTGCGCAGCACGTGCCGTGCGGTCTGTGAGACGGCACCTCACCAGTTAAGGAGGTTCATCGGCTAATAAAGTTTCTATACATTTGCTTGAAATTTGGACCATATGTTATTAATAGTTCTATCTATACATTCATCAAATTATTAGAACCGTGCCCCCATACCAAAGTGGAGATATTCACTTTCAAAGTTGGGAGTTTTAACATGCAAGGTATAGGCAATACATAAGCTAGAGGGCCGTTTTAATTCATAGTAGCAGAAATATTGTCTATATTTTGTTAAAAAACTAATATATGATGTATGATGATGTTAGGAATGATATATTACAAGATAGGAATACCCAGCCATACCGTTTTTACGTAATTGTAATTCAAAGTACTTAACTTGACAGCATCGCTCTATGGAAAGGAGAGCAGCGATCTTCGCTTCTTTCAACGTGCGTTAGTATGAGTGTATACATGTAGGACGCAGGCTACCACCCTAGTGTTAGTATGTACAGTCTACGTTAAAAGTTGTAAAGTATGAAGAGGGGTGCGCTATAGGGAAAGAGTATAGAACAAGCGACTAAGCTTTTGGTTACGATTACAGCCCTTGAACGTCCTTAAGAGGCCGACATACCAGGCCCACTAGTTTCTCCTGCGGGGCAGCGGTGAGACGAGGTAATGTCAAAACGCTAGAAGGGGGTGGAGCTACGCGAGGTTAGCGATGTTGTCAAATGCATGCAGTGTGGACACGGTCCGGTCTTACGCCGGCCTCAGTGGCGAGAGCATGGCTCGCTCCCGTTTAGACCGGGATACCGCGTCGCGCGCGCGTTCCAAGTGTCTCCGGGATTGGCGTACGTCATGTCACCAATGCTTCGATAGCACAACGGTTAAGTTGCCGGGCTGGGGGTCTCGATGTCGCGGGTTCAATTCTTGTTGGGATTTTTTTTTTATTAACTTTTTTCATTCGATTACAACCTTTTCTTGTTATAGAAAGTGGTTTACATTATCGAATAAAATAAGAGTTTCAATTTTTTTCATAGTTTTACGTTATTTTCTTCCTCGTTGAGGTGAACCAATATTATTAGAAAGAACAGTTGGAAGCATCGTTGCATTTCTTATTCTTACATTTCGTCATGGGAATTTTTGGCTGCCGAAGATTTTATACACGATTTTTTGGATAATAATTGTCGAAAAAACATTTGAAGCACACCGTATTTTGACACCATGAACATTTGACGAATGGAACTTTGCCACACGCACATTTACACTTTAAAAGCGTTATGGGAAAGCAAATTTCATTGACATTTTCGAAAAACGGCCTGGTTGGCAATAATATTGGTTCACCTCAACGAGGAAGAAAAAATAACGTAAAACTATAAAAACAATTGAAACTTTTATTTTATTCGATAATGTAAACCACTTTCTATAACAAGAAGGGATTGTATAATCGAATGAAAAAAGTTAATAAAAAAAAAACCCGACAAGACTTGAACCCGCGACATCGAGACTCCCAGCCCGGCAACTTAACCGTTGCGCTATCGAAGCATTGGTAACATTATGCACGCCAATCCCGAAGACACTTGGAACACGCGCGCGACGCTATTCCAAGAAGTTTTCAAGACAAAATCGATTTGACATCTGCCGGGGTCCCCTTGTGAGATACGCCCTTACGTGATAAGACCGACGATATTCTGCTATTCGTGGCGGAGACAAATCTGACAACCCCGCAGTCCGTACGTAGTGAAGACGCTAGATGGAAGCATTACTCGGCTGGTAAAAGTAGACGAGTAATAGGTTTGAAATAAAGGTTTTCTGCAATGGGCTTTCAGAAATCTTTCGTGCAAAAGGTGGTAGTACCTTGTACAAGGTTTATTTTAGGGTCCCATAGAAGAATTCATTTCAATACTTTGATTGTTTCCGCGTTTACAACTTGCAAAATATAGGTATATTTGTGAGGTCGCCGATGGATTACAACAAAGAAATTTATTTATTTTTTTCTATAGGGCCCTAGATTTATGTTTTTTAAGTGTGGTGGCGAAAAGTACAAAAGGTTCTTATGCACCATGTTGGAATTATCGCTTTACAGCCGCGACAACTTTTCGGGCGTTTCCAGACGGGGTGTGTCGGCCTCTTAAGGGTTAAAAAGTAATCATCTGAATGCTGAAGATCTCTGGAGAACGAATGGTACTGGGATCGAAATATTCAGACTTACGATATCGCTACCGAGGTTTTTTCTTATAAATCTTGTCTTTAATAAAATGTTTTGATTTTTTATAGAATTTCATTTAAATAAATGGCATTCATGACTTAAAATTACACAGTTTTTTTATATTGCGGACTCAGAGTCCGCAGCGAGCACTGGAAGGTTAAATAAGGTTTAAACAAAGCTTAACGTTGGTGGAACTGGCTCACCGTTTTTTTACTTCTAATTTATAATAATCTTTCAGAAAAGTGCCTTCAACATGATTAATATTATTTGATTAACGGTTAATTTCGAAGTAAACATTTAATCAATGGTGAAGAGAAATCGAATATAAATAATTTATACCGAAATATTCTCTGAATCGTTTCAAGGAAGTCTAAAAGGATAATAAAATGCTACAGTCGCCTTCGCGATACACTCGCTTGAGGATTGGTTATAGTCATTAGTCATGTTTTCCATTAATATTGCAGTACATATATAGGTGGATAGTTATTTTATATTACTACGTACAACTCGTTAGGCATAGATCAATTTAAATTCCTCATTCATGGTTGACTTGTCATGAAGAACATTGCAACGTAAATCGATTCCAGTGAAACCTCAACTAGCTTTAAAGTACAAAACCTAGCAATGTCGCTTAGAGCTTGGAAATGAAGGAATCTCCATTTTATAGTCATCAGATAACACGCTAAATATATATAACGTTCACGTGCAAAACTTTCATTCGTTTACTTCGGAGTCGCGCAGTGTTTTAAATTGGACTTTATATCACGATATGCGCGGAAGAAGAATAACCAAGCTAGACGAGATTGAGAAATTATATCTACATAAGAGAAAGTTTGGCGGAGTCCCACGGTGCTTCACATTTTCTAGAAAATATACAACATCGATGTTATATTGCAGAGAAACGGGTTGATAAACTGAGGGTTTGGGTTCTGAATATGTGCTTAGTTTGCTTCGTAAATTTTTATTTGAATTTTGAAGTATATAGTACTTTTTTTTTGTAAAAGGAAGGAGAACAATTAAACGAGAAAAATTTGTAACGCAATATATTATGTATGAACACAACGTTCAGAGCTTGGCATTTTATGATTAATGTAAAATTATTAAAAACAGGCTCCATCGTAAGCAAAGATCGTTCAACGTCTTCTAAAACCACATATACCTAGACTGTCAATCGCATAACCATCTAGTTTCCATGATACAAGCTGTACAATAGTTGAACTATTTGTGTTGCGAAAGCAGCATGGTTAAGCGGTAGCATATGTAGCGATTTCGAGCGTAATGAGCGTAAATATTAACAGATGGCTGATATTAAATTGATGCTTAGCTACTCAGCGCATGAAGGCACTGTAGATACAATTTATTTATGTTTAGTCTGAATTCGACAGATTTAAGACAGTACAGAGTCTGCAGTGCCTTATATCTACCAATCCTGTCTACCGACGAATAAGTTTTCTCATTTGAATTTTAACATATAGGTACTTGCGACGAATCGATATATTCTCAGTTTATCTAATAATATGTCTACGTCTTTGCTTGTTTGGATTTAGACGAGAGGTGGAAAACTGTAAATCCGTCATCAGGTCTCGGGAATTTAGGATTGAATTTGTACTTTTTAGGCGAGAAACATATTGCGCCAATTCTCTTCCCAAAATACACTCATATACATATACGCACGCCTACAAAAGTTTCAAGGTGTCTGAATGATACGAACGACGTAATTGGGGGAATAAAAGTAATACCTTTCCCATTTAGAAATTAGAGAGAATTTCTCATGACGTTGGACCGCTTCCGTTGTACGATTTTCCTAAACCATTACATTCGATACAGTTCGTCATTACTAAACGAAAATCAGTTAGTTTAACAAATTCTAGAACTTGTTCGAGATTGTATGTATAGTAGATATTTTTATGATACATAGCAGTCAATCTCGTTAAAGTAAAGGTCTCCTTTCAGTTTTATTCAACGAAATGTACACGTATAACGTAACCATTGATAAGTGGTATCATTTTTTAATTTTTGGCCAGAACCTTCGAAGCTTATCGAAGTTTTCTAAAGCAACCGAAAGATTTATTCGTGGCCTGTTGTAAGCAACCGTGAAGAGAAGGTACTTTTATCATTAGCGGTTATGATGAAAAAGAAATGTATTCTATGTAACGTCATTATCGTCAAACTTAATGATACATTTAAGTTTATCAATTCATATAAAAAGGAGATGAAAGTAAAAAGTTAATGGAGACATTCCGTGTTTAGGTTCTCTTCTTTATTGTATTCTTTGTCATCCAATGTATGTGTTTTATTACTATTACTATTAATATTATTATTATCACTCTTATATTACGCCCAGAATAAGTATAAATACGACTGATCGATGTGTTATTAATTGTTATTCGTATTTTTCTTTAAATCCCGTAGAGAATGAATTAATTTTTATACTGCAGATGTGTATTTTGTGCTAGGAAGAATAACTATTTTCGCTCACGATAGTCAAGAAAGATCATGGAGAAACAATTTTTTTTAAAAAAGATCTACATAGGAGCATTATACAATTTTTCATGAAGGCTTTTGATGTGTAAACATCTTTAGGCTCGCTTGGGAGTGATTTCATGGAAGTGGTGGGGGAAATGTTAACGACATTAGTGTGTGTCCGTGTGAGCTCGGTGCAGGATCTTGACATTTACCTTCGGCCGGGTTTGGTCGGTATTTATACCGGTACAAGTCGAGTCGGTAATTACCTAGAGTCGGTATCAATTCGAGAGATCGGAGCGTCTAACCTCGAAATCGTGAATTTCAGAATAACGGTGAGTGCTTTCCATTCTTCACAAAATCACCATTCCAATGTTAGACGCTTCTATCTCCAGAACATACATCTTTATACTGTTTTCATTGTATAACAACGGTTTCACTACGATTTCTAATAAAACTAGATACCAATTCGTGACTTCCATAGTTTAGTGGATATAATTGGTTTATGATAGCTAAAAAAATACGGTACATAAAACCCATATCAAGTTCCAACTTATCCTTCAAAGTATTAATAACTGGTGTATATGCAGGACAATTACACTTTACGTTGAAATCAACAAACGATTGACAGAATAGTCTGTCCATTTGGTTACAGCAACCTCGCAATTACAACCGCCTCATGTCGTGCTGCATTCTTATGTTCCTCCTCACATTTCTTTTTGTCCATAGTTTCTCATGTATTCTGCTCTACTCTTCTTTTCAATTCCTGTACATTATTAATGACTATTTCATTTCACCAGTTCAAACTACAAATTACTACATAAATGATTGTCGTGTACAAATGAAATATGAATACACAACAACTACACTTCACCCTGTAGAATCTTTTCACACACTTCGATTTTTGGTTTTCATATTTTCCTTTCACCGATTATACCCACATCACTTCCACGCTACATTTTCGTATACAAACATCGCGGCATTCCAAAATTAAAATTTCATTCCCATTCTTCCCAACTTGCGTCGAAAATTTCCCCTCACAAACTCAAGGTACTTTACGCGGAATTCATATAGGAATCTCGCGAAAAATGCTAGTGGAGGTACGGTAGGTGGGAAAAAACTAAAAACGAGTTAGTCATTCTAACTTGCAATAGATGTGTAAACATCTGGCAGAAGAATGTTGCGTGGAAGTGATGTGGGTGTATTCGGTTACAGACAATTATTAAAAAAATGATCGTCTTTTTGTTCTAATAACTTTATTTAACCGAATCTACCCACATCACTTCCACGCAACATTGTTCTGCCAGATGTTAACACATCAATTTGATATCTCTTCCTTCCAACCATGTGAAATAGTATGTGATTGCAAGGAAGACATATCTAAATAATTGATGTGTTAAAATCTGGCAGAACAATGTTGCGTGGAAGTGATGTGGGTATATTTGTTTAAATAAAGTTATTAGAACAAAAAGACGATCATTTTTTAAATAATTGTCTGTAACCGAATACACCCGCATCACTTCCACGCAACATTGTTCTGCCAGCTGTTTACACATTATTGTTTCTATCAAAATTGACCCTATGGAGGTTAAAAGTGAATAGTTAATGCATTCTTTAAATAAGCTTCTGTTAATGTGCATATTTAGGAAACTGACTGTTTTTCATTTTTATTCCAAATAATTAGGTATTTGTCTAGGATATTAATGACAGATATTACAAATGTCTCCTACATTGATACAGAGTAAGACATTTAAAGTATTACATAAAAAAATATTTGAGGAGAGAAAACTCATGATTTCGACGAGGAAATACAGGGTTAGGTACTACAAAAGAATCATCGGGTTTAAAAATATATATTTCAGAAAGTATTACAGATATAATAGTAAATTACATGTCAATAGAAAGGGAAAATATTGAAGTTTAAAACGCTTGCTTGCGAACGCCGCCTCACTGGCATAATAAGGTTCGCCGATATCTAAACGAGGAACTCCCTCACCGTTGGATTGGCCGATGTGCTGAACAAGATTTGATATTGCTCTCGTGGCCTCCCAGGTCTTCCGACCTTACACCGTGCGATTTTTTTCTTTGGAGGTGCATTAAAGATAAGGTTTACGTACCATCATTGCCAACAAAACTGGATGAACTCTGAGAATGCATTACGACTGCTGTTAACCCTCTAATGCATACATTTTTTCGCTAGTTTGGGCTCAGGAGCTCTCATGTGATGCATATGAAGCATTTTCTTTGTTTGGAGCTCCTATTTGAGGAAAAAAAAATTGCACGCCTCTGGGCGGACCTGTACCAGAACAACACTCAAGTTAACGACAACAAAATGAAATCAAAATCAATACAAATCATTTATGCCGCACAACATATGCAATACTCAACTATACCCAGATAGCAAAATGTAGTCACAATGCGCGCACTTTGAGTGCACGCGTGCGACTTCACGTCGCACGTGTGCGATGTATCTGGCCTTAAGCCCGGTCTAGACGCACCGTCTTGTCGTCCGTTTTGCCTGCAGGCAAGACGGAGCGCAAGACTATCCTTGTCGCACTTGCGAGAATCCGTCTTTTTGCTCCGTCTTCCGTCTTCAGTTTTCCTGTCCAGACGCTACGTCTTACCTGCACGCAAAAGACTGCGCAGGCAAAACCGTGGACAAGACGGTGCGTCTAGACGGGCTTTACATATGTGCGCGCATATGCACGTGGAGGCTCAGACCAACCGTTGCCGTCCTCGGGAGCAGATTCTCGTTCCGCGAGTCGACATTGTCTCATGTCGCTCGTCCTCTGTCGGGGCTCAGGCCGACTTTGCCTCTCGCCGCTCTCCCTTTGTCGGATCGCCGACAGAGGGCCTTTCCGAGAAGCCGCTTCCCGTTCCGCGAATCGACTTCGCCTCCTGCCGCTCTCCCTCCTTGCCATGGAGCCTCCCGCGCGATTCGCGCCCAGCTGTTGCGTGATTAGTCCGCTGAGCGTGGCGTGACGTCAGAGCGTCGGGCACGCCGCGAGCTTAAGCCGCGTTGCCACGAGTCGACTCAAGTCGAACGACCTGGCAGCTCGACCGCAGTCGACTCAAAATCTCTTTGCTATTAGTCGAATCGCATGAAGTCGCAAGACGAGCTACTTCGTTCGATTCGACTAATAATAAAGAAAGACCACGGTCGAACCACCAAGTCGCTCGACCCGAGTCGACTCGTGGCAACGCGGCTTTAGCTTTAGTCTTTCGTCATTCTGTTCTGGGCACTCACGCGGTACAGTCGTTTTGCGCGAATAAAGGTTTATTCGCTAGGAGCCTTTGTTCCTTCTTTTCCTTTCCTTTCCTAGCATGGGGATGTTCCCCATCCCCATATGCATCGCATTTGTAGCCCACGCGTGCTACTTGAAAAAAATTTCGCGCATGCGTGGAAATGACGCGGGAAATTCAACATTTCGTTAGAAAATTAATATGGATTCTACGTAAATGTTTACAATAAATGACATAATTTATGAAAAGTATATGCCGTTAATCATTTATTTATTAATATAACATAATCTGCGTGATACACCATGAAATTATACATAAGCAATTACATATACATAGTTATACATGAAAAATTCACTGATTTTGAAAACATATTGCGCTTTTTGAATAATCAATCATTTTGAGAACTACGACCATTACAAATGTTTTGCAATTCATCGGAAAATCAAGATTTATATATAGGTACTTTTTTTTTAATTTTTCAGTAACTGTCAGATTTCTACTTGCATTTCACGAAAGCAAAAATAGCCTTGATTACTTTTGAAAGATTTACAAATATTACAACTATTGTAATCATACTAATTTTATGACTTTTAATATTTGAATTGATTCATATTGGGGCGATTCCATTAGCGCGGATGCAACATTTAGACTCATATAAAGTTCATTAACGATAAAATACAAATAATTTATAATGAAATTAATCTTGGAAGAATTACATTTTAACATGTTCACTTTATATTTGTTACAAGAATTTTAATTTGATATTTATATAGTCAGGAGGAAGGTTCAAAGTGCTATCGCGGGTGCAACAAAAGTGGCCCTATCTGTTGCACCCGCGATAGCACTTTGAACCTTCCTCCTGACTATATAAATATCAAATTAAAATTCTTGTAAACGAATATAAAGTGAACATGTTAAAATGTAATTCTTCCAAGATTAATTTCATTATAAATGATTTTTATTTTATCATTAAGGAATTTTATATGAGTCTAAATGTTGCACCCGCGATAATGGAATCGCCCATTGCGAGATAATTCTACAATGGTTACGCAGGTATTTCCGATTTGCAAAGAAGGCACTACTTAAAAATTTTGATTAATTTACAATTGTTTCGAAATAAGAACAGTTTTCGAATTATCAATAATTACTTTGTCTAAAAAATGTTACGGAAACCGATTTCTGACCATTTAACGTAACGCAGCAGCAAATACTAGAGAGTTTTTGGACTGCTAAACTGCACGTCCTGGTTTTCGGTTATCGGTTATTGTGAGCATGCGCAGATTTATTCCCTTAACGTTAACACCATCTTGTTGAAATTAGTTTTTGATCCTGAAGAAGGCGTTACGTATAACGTAAGTGGGTGCTTTCCTTTTACTGACACAAGTCGACACGAGTCGACTCGTGTCGCCGAAAGTGCTTTCCATTTAGTTTGTGTCGCCGTGAGTCGGCGACACGAGTCACCTCAAACAGACTCCGCTAGAGAGCTGAGTTCACTCTGAGTTTGAGTGTAAAAGGAGCGAAAGTTTGAACGAACGGGGCAAAGGAAAAATATATAATGGAAAGTTAATGCAAAGTCTAATTGAAGAAAATGAATGTAGGTGAAAAATGTAATTATTTGCAGTAATCTGTAGATATTACAGATATTAGATCCTAGATTTTAGCTATTCATTCGTAAATACCAGGTCGATTGTACATGTCCGTACAGGTTAGCATCATTTTGTACACACATTCATCTGAAATGCTGAATGCGTGAAATAAATGAATAATCTTTCAAAAAGTGTAAGATTTTACATATATACTTTAAAAATGTGTATTTTTTTAAGCGAGTCACATTTGAGGTTAGCATTATTTTGTATACACATTCATCTGAAATGCTGAATGCGTGAAATAAATAAATTTTACACTATTTACTTAAATTAATAATCTTTCCAAAAATGTAAGATTTTACATATATACTTAAAAAATGTATATTAATAATGAGTATTACCATTATGTTTGAAAACGTTTTATACTTACGTTTTATACTGTAGCCAGTTCAAAGATTTTATGAATATACTTATGCTATAAGTATATTCATAAAACTGCTATAAATGTGACTTGGCGGGTTTTGCATCTAGGTATACCCCTCCAGTCCTAAATTAGTATAGAAAATATTCGAATTTACCGCTCTACTAGCCTAGCGAGCGTTCCATTACCCTTGTGGTGAGAGTCGACACTAATCGACACGAGTCGACACAAAAGTCGTTGGGAGTCGTGTAAATGGAAAGCACCCAATGTAGCGGACTACACTATAAGGCGCGTTCGTATAGGCACGCCCGGCAGCGGCGACCCTCGGAGACGCGGCCGCTTTATTTCACTTACAACGCTTACAACTGTCATCGGTCGGGCACGTGCCGCTTTCCTCTAGACCTCCAGACTCGGTCTTTCTTCTGACGCCATTGGTCCTTCTCCCTACTCCTTAGGCGCACTCTAGCGACAGTGCATTTCCGTTATCGCTTATTGGCGGTTTACACTTCCAATGGTGGCACCACTGTTGTTATGTAAATGGCCGTCCTATTTGGGTTCATTTTGTAAACAACCGCACAGCTGTAGTCTGTTACCGGTGTTTGCGTTCTTTTCAAAATTTTTGTTATATTACGACACAACTACTATTATTAGAATATGCCGTATTTAAAATTAAAAACTATATTTCATTACGGGAAGTGTAACGCAGATTCGAGGAACTTCTGTGAAGGTGAAGAAGTGCTCCAAGCCAGCCGCCTGCAACTCTGCGTTTCGCATGGCCACACCGTTATCGCCAACCGCGTGGTAGCGCAGTGCCGCTGGCCCGGCTGAAAGCGGGCGAATGAGGTGTGAATGAAGGGACTTGAGTGCAATGAAGCATTATTCCATTTTGTAATAAATATGTATTATATTGTGTATGAGTTGGCATTAACCGGGGCTCTAGTGAACCATTGTGCCCGGGCCCCAACTGGGGCAGTCCTAAATGTGACTACGGGGTATGCCAGCCTTCCTCGCAAAGCACAAAAGCTCGCCCACTCCGATGTCCTTGATACTGGCATCGTCGAAAGAGGGGGCTCCCAAGATAGAGTCCCTAAGGGCTGTCAACCTCTCGCAGTGCGCCAGTATATGAAGAGGAGTTTCCTCTTCATCTCCGCACCTGGGGCACAGGACCTCCGTATCGAGGCCCATGTTCCCCATGTGCTTCATTGTGAGTCAATGTCCAGTGACAAGCCCCACGATCCACCGTAGCTGAGCCCTGTCCAGGTTCAGCAACCTAGTGCCCAGCTTACTAGAGGGTCATCTAAAGAGAGCCCTCGTATGCTTAATACCCGGAGCTCGTGCCCAAAGGTCGGCGAAGCGGCCCTTAATCCAATTATGAGCCGCTTCCTTCACGAGCCCCATGGAGATGCCTATATTGTGCTCGGGATTAGGCCGCGAAGAGCCCAACCGAGCCAGCTTGTCAGCTTTCTCGTTGCCAGCAATGCCGGTGTGACCCGGTACCCAGAGCAACTTTACTCGATTCTCACTTGAGAGTCGTTCCAATTTATCCCTGCAGTCCCGAACCAGCCCCGACGTAACCCTCACTGAGGAGAGCGCCCCGAGCGTGGCTCGGCTATCACTGCAGATATAGATGTGCCTGCCCCTGTAGCCCTTGTTCAAAATAAATCCGACGCAGGCCCAGATGGCAAACACCTCCGTTTGGAATACTGTAACGTCGCGGCCCAGGGCGAAAGATAATTCCACCCTTGGCCCGCCGCAGCATATTCCCGCCCCCGCTCCCGTCTCCATTTTGGACTAGTCTGTATACCAGACGAGTCCTTCCGGGGATAAAAGGTAATTTTTATCCCCCTTCCCGGATAATCTGTCCGGGGTGAGGATCTCGAATCGACGCTGAAAGCGATAGCTATCTAAGCACCTATCCCCCCTTTTCAGGGCGAACTCCTCTAGCACTCCGCCCCCCCGAAGGATCGCGGCGTGTCCCCTGGCCGCTTGTCTCCAGTATCCACCGAAGTACAGGCGTAGAGCCGTCTTCCTCGCCACAGCCTCCGCCACAAGGTGGGGAGGTGCTAGGTTAAGAAGGGCCCCCATGGCCAGGGTCGGAGTTATGCGCATGGCACCGGTTATCCCCAGGCATGCTAGCCTGTAGACTTTAAGTAACGTCTTGCGGTTGATGTTCCTCCTAAGAGAGGGCTACTAAACTACTGACGCATAAATGAGCTGAGGCACTAGGATGGCAGTGTAGATCCACGCCACCACTCCCGGCCTCAGTCCCCATGTTCTGCTGAACATTCTTCTACAGGCCCAAAAGGTAGAAATTGCCTTCTGAGCCTGCTTATTTATATGACTTCTCCACAGAAGTTTGCTATCCAGAGTTACCCCCATATAGCGCACCTCTCCGGAGGTCTCCAGCTCAGCGCCGAAAATGGTAGAAGCTTTAAATTTACAGCCCCTCCTACGTGTGAACAGCACCATCTCAGTTTTGCTTGGGTTAACCCTTAGCGACTGAGATAGGCACCAGTTTTGCACGAGGACCAGCGCACGTTGCATTTGCCTCGCCAGCACCTCGGTATCTTTCCCCTTAACAGAGATAGCCAAGTCATCAGCATATCCCTGCACAGTGAAGCCAGCCTCCCTGAGCCTCACCAGAAGCCCGTTCACCACCAGAGTCCACAGGAGTGGGGAAAGTACCCCCCCCCCTGCGGACATCCTCTGGCGGCCCGAGCCTCCACCTCAGCTTTTCCGTGGCTGGCCCAAACCCTCCGCGTCTGCAGCATACTCTGGATCCAGCTAATGATGGATTCCTCGATGCCGAACCCTCGTGCTGCCTCGCAGATGGCTTTGAAGAAGGTGTTGTCAAAGGCCCCCTCAATATCCAGAAACACACTCAGAACCGATTCCTTCCTATCGAGAGACCCCTCTATCTCGCGAACGAGACAGTGGAGGGCTGTCTCTGCGGATTTATCGGTCTGGAATGCATGTTGAGTCCGCTCTATTGGTCTTTCGATCAGAGCGGTATCCCTGATATACCTATCAACCAGTCTCTCCAGCGTTTTGAGCAAGAAAGATGTCAGGCTGATAGGCCTAAAAGACTTGGCCTTTCTTTTTTTTTTTTTAAAGGAGGGGGAATGCGTTTACGCACACCCGGTCTGAGCAATGACCGGGTAGTGTGGGACTCGGGACACCTGCGCAGTGCAATGCAGGGCCCAATACCCACTAAACCTAACCTCCATCAAAAAGCCCCAAAGGTGAGGCACCGGGAAAATCCGCCACGTAAAGCTAACCAACATCCAGCACCTCACCGGGGATGGACGAGTTTTGATCGCCCTCAAACTCCAACAGCTCAAAGGCCACCTCGGCTCAAGACATAGGCGGAAAACGGAAGAGACAAAGGTGGATGGATAGGAGAAGAAAATTAAAGAGAAAGAAGCACAGCAGCCTAATGTCGAGCACTTACACTCCGATCAGAGAATGACATCCCAAGAGAGGGATGCCACGCCAACACCGCCACCCTGTCCATAAGAGGGGAAAGGGGGTTAACTACTCCATCCGCCCGTGCGAGCGCCCCCCCCCCCCCCTCAATAACTCGGACACAGCGCACCCACACGGGTAGGTTTGTCGTATAACATGGGCGCATGCGCGCCACTCCAGTTCTAACACCACTCAGGCTTTATCATAGCGGCCCTTCGCCTAAAGACACCACAGCTGATGAAATAAGTCATCAGCTCTGACATGTGCCATCTCTCCAAATATTGCCAACTGCACGGGGGCTGTGACGCCTCAAGATCACGTCAGCCTGCAAGCAGGCCGGTACAATCAAGCGGGGTAAGTCACCCATCTTATCCAGTGGCCAAGGATAAGTCGCAACCATTAAGATTTCACATGGTGCGACCTGTCCAAGCTGTATCACATCCAAATCGCTCCAGCCTAGGTTGAAGACTTTCACCTCGAGTGCGCCGCTCAAGTCCGTTAGGACGAGCGGTCGCACTCACTTAGTCTAATCTTAAAAATAGGCCTAATCCTACAGCGGTGGCACCTGGCGGCCGGGGCCCGCAGGCCCCACGAGGTGAGCCTGCGGGTCCCGGCCAAGCCCCCCACCCCTATTCCACATCCACACCATCGAGGCTTTATCATAGCCGCCGATGCGCCTAAGACACCACAGCCGATGAAACAGATCATCAGCTGGATCTTGTGTCCTCTCTCCAAAATAGCCAAACTAATGGGGCAGTACGCCTCGAAACAACATAGCCAGCAAGCGAGCTGGAACTATCATGACGACATCACCTCAGCCTGCAAGCCGGCCGGTTCAATCAAGTAGGGTAGGTTCCCCGTCATATCCAATGGCCAAAGGGTAGGCCGCGTCATGCTGGTCTCTCATGGCGCGACCCGTCCAAGCTGTGTCTCATCCCAAATTGCTCCAGCCAAGGCTGGAGACTTTCCACATCAAGTGTGGTCGCTCAAGCCCAAAAGGACGAGCGGTCGCTCTCACTTAACCTAATCTTAAAAGTAAGTCTACCCCTACAGCGGTGGCGCCGGCAGCCAACGCCCGCAGGCCCCCGAGGGGAACCTGTAGGCCCCGACCAGCCCCCCACAGCCGCTCAACACACCTCAGAAAATAACCTCCCAAAAGGGGATGCCATGCCAATCACACCATCTAGGCTTTTCCACAGCGGCCCATACGCCTAAGACGCCACAGCCGAGATCATCAACTGTGACTTATGCCATCTCTCCAAGTTCCACCTCCAACCACTCATCTCTTCGCCACAGGGCCCCGAGACCGCTCTAGCCCGTCGTTCTCGCAGAGCGAGCCCGCACCAAAGACCGGGTAGCTGCAGGGCCACCAGCAAAAGCTCATACGGCCCCCCCGCTCGATACAGAGACTTCGGCCGTTCAGGGGCAAAGTCGCCTCCGAGAGCGGAGGGGCAATGACCCCACACTATACCCCCCCATGTCAAGCTATCGGCATGCCATCGCCTACACACCCTTACACAGGGCTTTCGGAATCGCCGGAAAGTCGGCCGTACCCATCTAGGGTCGTAAGTATCCGACCCCGAACCGCGTAAAGGGAAGGAATAAATTCTACAACCCACGCACCCCAGGCCAGAGCGGTCCCCCGGCCACAGTATCTCTCTCCCCACACAACCACCGGCCAATTAAGGCAGGTGGGTTCCACCTCCAACCGCGCTTCCACCAGCCGGTAAGGCAGGCGGTCGCGCTTCCCAACGGTGGCTCTTAGTAGCCCGGACCCACGGGCGCCCAAACATGGCGGCCCGCGGATCCCGACTAGGCCCCCCCACCACGACAAGGTGGCCACCACGGGGGGGAAAAGACTTGGCCTGGTCGTAGCAGTTCTTACCTGGTTTTGGTATAAAGACTACCCTGACCTTTCTCCAAGCTCTAGGGGTATATCCCAAGGCCAGACAGGATCTGTAGATAGTATAGAGGCGTTTCAATAGGTCCTCCTCTCCCTCCTGTAGAAGGGCTGGGAAGATCCCATCCACCCCCGGGCTCTTAAATCTCTCAAAAGATTTAACGGCCCACTCGATCCTGCTGATTGTGACTACCTTTGCGGAAGTCTTCCAGTCCCCCGCCCTACCCCCCTATCGATCCTCTTCGATGTGGGGAATCGCGGGGCCAGAGCCTGGAAAATGCATCTCCACAGGAGGTGTGTCAATATTTCTTCATGGCTGTTCACATCCCCGCCGTCTGGGAGTGTGAGTCCATCAAGCTTTATTGAGGGTCCTGATACAAAGATCCTGCGTAGTCTGGTAACCTGAGGCAAAGCCTCTAGTTCTCCACAGAACCTTCTCCAAGACTCTCTTTTTGATGATTTGACCAGCTTTTTATAGGTCCTCTGAGAAGACCTATAATTTTCCAAGTCCTGATCCAGGTCGGTTTTCACCGCCTTATTAAGTAGCCTTCGGGTGCCCGTGCGGAGTTTATTTAGCTCCTTATTCCACCAGGGCACCCTGGTGCTGTTCTTGCGTCGTTTAGCTGGGCACGCGGACTCATAGGATTGGATGACGGCAGCTTGCAGAGATTCTATCGCGCTGTCTAGCCTCCCCTTTGTCCTCAGGAAGTCGCCGCTCTGGATGTCCCGAAGCCTCTCGCCGAGCTCTTCCCTATAGGAGACCCAGTTCGTGGCCTTAGGATTGCGGTATACCTCCGTTGGACTCGAGCCCGCGTCCCCCTCGACGCTAAAGGTAATCCGGCGATGATTCGAGAGTGTTACTTCTCCGCTCACCTGCCAGTTCCTGATCCCTTGGGCCAATTTGCGCGTGCACAAGGTTATATCAATCACCTCCTGTCTACGGGAGGTGACAAAGGTAGGTTTCGAGCCCCTATTGAGGATCTCGAGATCTGTCGTCGAGAGATTCTCTAACAATTCTGTACCTCTCCTGTTTATATCAGAGCTGCCCCAGATGGTGTGATGTGAATTTGCATCTCACCCCCCTACCAACTGGAGCCCCTCCTTTTTGCAGTGGTCAACCAGGCTTCTGATTTTCCTCGTAGGGGGAGGGTCCTCAGAATCGTGCGGGAAGTAGGCTGACCCGATCACTACGTCAGTCCTCCCACCTCCCACACTAAGCCCGATTTTCACCGCCGCCAGATCACTGGTGCAGAATTTTTGGAATCTCAGAGGATTGTATCTCTTACTCACGAAGACACAGGCCCTGGGGCCCTCCCTCGAGGGTGCGTATATTAGGCTGCCACCCCTTAGTTGCAGCCCCACAACCCTGCCCTCTCCCGTAATCCAGGGCTCCTGAATCAGGGCTATGTCTGTTTGCCCTACTGCCAGGCCTCGGCTAAGAATCGCCGAGGCCGCTATGCAATGTTGCAAGTTTATCTGCGAGAATTTGATCCCCTCAATAGCCATGGTGACTAGGAGTCGGTCAGTCCTCGCTGACTGCAGGGAAATTAGAGGGCCCGATCTAGCGAGCCCCCCTCCCTCTTTTCTTCTCGGGACTAGCCGAATCGGCATCCTCTCGAGTTGAGGAAGACCAGCCAGTCAGGATCCCTTCAAGGGTCTTTTGGACTCCCTTCCGGGTCTCCGCCTGGCCAGCTTTTGCCACCACGCAGGCCATAGGAGGTCTTCCCTTTTGTCTGTGGGCGGCTTCCTGAGGCGGATCCGACGCCCTACCCGAGGACCCGCGAGGGTTTACCCCCGGAGGTCACCGCAGCGGGGCCCCGATCCGTAACCTCGCTCGAAGGGCCGGATATCGAGGCCGGACCGGACCCCTGTGCCAGAACTGGCTCAGGGACCCTAGGACCTCCCCCCGACACCTCCGACACCTCCTTCATGCCTTCTTGTGGCGCTTTGGCAACAGTCGTGGGAGCCCCGCGTCCCCCCGTGCACCGGACTGGGCCTCTCTGAAGAGTACCCGCCCAATGCAGAGGTGAGACATTAGGCCCCTCTCCTTCAGCTGCTTCAGCGATTCAGCGTCGACGCCTATGACAAGTTGGACAGAACGTTGTTCAACCTTCCTGTCCCACACCCTCCAGAGTTGGGTGTGGAGGCCCGGATTCTGTCTCCCATCCTCCTCAGAATGACGCCGGTCTCTTCCGGGATATCCGGAATTACTAGCACCATCTTGCTAAGACTTGGAAGGTTCTCCCTCTCCAACACGGTCAGAGAGGCGCCCTCCCAAGGCCTCAAGGGCGGGACCGATCTCCTCAGCCATGCTTTTGCCTCCTCAGAGGGGCAGGTGATCCAAAGGAGCCCCTGTTCAATCCTGTACTCGTTGAAGCATGGGATCTCCATTCCCATGGGTACGGAGTCCAGAGCCCGCCTGAGCGCTAGAACGACAAGGTCCCTTTGGCGTAGATCAAAGGTGGCCTCAGGATATCCGGTTGGGGCAATTACCACCTTCTTATCCATCGCCACCGCCTCCCCATAGGAGGCAGGCCTTAGAAAAACCCTGCTTCTTTTGGGCTTGTTATGCGCCTCGGGGGAAGTGCCATCCGACGGCCGAGCCCTTTTGCGGTTCCCACCGTCGGCCCCAACCCGAGGTAGCATTTGGTCGTCCGCCGGTGTGGGGTTGCACACTGGCTGAGCCTCTCCCACCGATAGACGACCTCCCTGTCATGACCTCCGGGTTAGGCGTCGAAGAGGTCCCGTGCTCGGCCAGTCTGGCTTTGCGAGCCCTCTTCTTCGCCGCCCCCGAACGGCTCTTCTTTCCACTTTTGGGGGTCGAGGCCTCGGAAGTTTCGGCTAATACCTTATCTTCACCAGCCTCGGATTCCCGGGATTCATTCAATGACAGGCAACTGGCCGTCAATGAGGCCAAAGCCCCATCGCCTTCCAGAGCCTGAATAACGCCGTACACGCTCTTACTTAACAGAATATATATTTTTTATTTTATTTCTTATATATATATATATATATTCTGTTAAGTAAGAGCGTGTACGGCGTTATTCATATATATATATATATATATATATATATATATATATATATATATATATATATATATATATATAAGAAATAAAATATAATAAAAGAGTAGGCACCACTACACGGCTAGATATAACGAAAGAGCAGGCATTATAACCAATACTACAGGGATTAACGTTTTTGACAAGTGTTGTTTTTGAAAGGAACCCTTCAATTATAACAGCACACCGTTTATTCGAAGTCACTCTCTTCGTCGATCCCTTCGCTTTCATCTTCGTTAAATTCTTGGCCATCGCTCCCAACGTCCGAAAGTTCATCGACATTTTCTTCGGTGATGCCAAGTGTTTCTTTCAGCTCCTCAATTTTTGCAGCGATTTCGTCCTCCGTTTCCAATCCCGGCAAAGCCTTATTCCGTTTCTAGTCGGAATTTCTTCTCCCAGCATTTTGTGCCTCTGTTTTGTCGCCCTTAAAATTTCTTTCATATCATTCTTGAAAGCAACTTTATCTCTCGGCCCTTCGAAACGGCTCTTCTTAGCAGCAACTGGAATTCAAAAGAACTATTATTATATTGTTTTTCATTGGTAATTTTTTTCGGCAAACGAGTATACTTACCGTATAGCGTGTTGCATATTTTTGTTTTTCTGAATTCGATTTTTCCTTTTGAGTCGTCCCACGTTAACTGCGATGCGACAAACTTATCCGTCATCACCTGCTTCATCGAACAGCTCAGGAACTCCCTGGCAGTCGACCCTCCCAGGCTTACAAAATGCCTGAACTGCGATAAAAAAAATGCGTTTTTTTTCGAAACCTCGATTAAAAACCTAGATAAAAATCTAGATTTTTTGTAATCAAAACATTTTAGGTATGAAATTGTTTGATGTAAATATTTACATGTTTGGCTTTTAATCGAATAATATAGAATCTTAATAACCAAAAACCATAAAACAATGAACGTAACTGCATACAATGAAGATTTGAAATCTATTCTAATGATACACAATATTCCATGAATGGAGGGACGTTTGAGGAAAGTTACGACAATCGTTTCAGTAACGTTTCAGAAATTTATCAACGCGGACATATAGAAATTTCAAAAAAAAGTTGTAATTCGAAAATGTCCTAAACGAATATATTCACGCAATATAAAAATACTTGAAAAATAAGTGAGTTCTTTAGAAATATTTGAAACTTTAACGATTTGCATTCAAGTATCCCGTGTCGAAATCCACTACAGTGGACTGAACACTACAGTGGTCAGTAGTGGTTTCTACAATAGTGGTCAGTAGTGGTATACAGTGGTGAATAGTGGCATGCAGTGGTACGTAGTGGTAAGAAGTGGTAAGTAGTGCACATGTAGCGGTTATACAATTTTTTTTATTGAATTATATAAAAAAGGTACAAAATTTAAATTATACGACGGATGTATCACTTCTGCCCCCGAAAACTCTGCAATCACGCGAATTGAAGAAAGGTATATAATACCTACCTAGATAAATTTAAATGTTACTTATAGGAAACAATGCAATGGTAGATGACTTCTTTGGTTGATATTATTGGATACCGTTGAGATTCTCGCGATTGTAGACCCGCGTGCTTAAATTTTAAATTTAAACTTGCATTTTCTAGTAAAAGAGCGAAAGGAGAACAACATTTTCCCGACGTTTCTATGAGCTTCTATCCTCCTATTAAAAAAGAACTATAATCTAAAATGTGTCGCGCAAAATTACCTAGCAGGGAAAGACTCACTTATAAAAAAAAGAAGAAAGATCTATTAATTTTGATTCTCCAGAGCTCTGACTCAGATACAATTATAATCATAATTCAATCTCACGCGTGGAAAGGAAAGCTACAATAGCCGTTCCTCGGAGCACCGTCGGACGCGAATGCTGCGACCCAGAGAAATTGAGTATCATCGAGTTCTTAATCTAGAACGAATCTTCGAGCGTCAACGTCGCGGTGGAATTTCTACTGTCCGGCGATTGCATTGCGATATATCGTTTCCGTAAGATCTCTTGAAGGTCGTTGCAAGGGCTATTTTCGTGTTTGGCTCACAAAGGTCTCTCACCCGGCGATCTAAAAAACACGTTTAAAAGCCCACTGTGAACAAAATCAATCCTTCGCAGCCACGACATTCTGACAATGCGAAACTCCTCTTTGTTCCTGGCGAATTAAAAGTTTACCGCGATAAAATTGTTTAATCATACCTTGCGACGAGTTTCAATTTGACTTTGTCGATGTCTTTCAGTATATCGCTCATTAATTTCTGGGAGATCAGTGGCGGATTATGTCGATCGACGAACTTGTAGTCTTGTAAACTAGCTCTCCTCGCGATGTAAGGAGTCGTCGGAGGTGGCAGAGGTAGCGGCATATAATAATAACTAATTAAAAGTTTTAACATTACGATCAAAACGATTACCTACAATAATTAGCATTGATCCCAAAGCAAGAAATCTTAAAGTTGGCAATAATTTCGTTGCCGGCTGAAGCGCTGCATTTCTTTGCGACCTCGAAGCAATGCGATGTCGTATTTATCCCAATAATCTCTAACAGGTTTCTTTTTCCAAACGAAATCGAGTGAAGAATTCTACATCATTGTATTCTTCGAAATAGTCAACTCTGGAATAGTTTTGTATTAGATATTGGTTATATATTAATAGGTAATGGTATCTTTTATTTACTTACCGCGGGCACGTATTTTCTTCGGATTTCTCATTCTTGGTAATACGTCAATGTCTTCATCAGATGATGATTCAAAAACTGGTACATCAAACAACTCCATTTCAAAATTAATAACAATTTACCACAACGATCAGGTTATGACTATGTGAGGGAAGAATATAGACACAAACAAAAAGTTAGGTTATACTGAGGATAGCTAGCTTATCTCACGATGAAACTGCCAGATAAGCTATGCCTGCATTTATTCCAAAGTTTATCCTATTCAAGACTTATAACATACTTGTAAAACGCTTGCGTACTGGTTATTCTTAGTATAGCGCTATACCGCGTTTATACCATGTTGGTAAAACCGGCCCTAAATATCACTTTTGGATCACTGCTCACCACCATTGAACCACTACTGACTACTAGTGACCATCATTGAACCACTGCTCGCCACTATTGTGCTACTACTCAGGTTTTCAGTAGTGGTTGAAAATATTCTGTAGTGTTCTGTAGTGGATTTCGATACGGGTATTATTTGTTTAAGGCTACAACTTTTTCAATGAATGGATCACTTACGAGATTTTCACGGACTTCACCATTATCTTCTGCTTCCATGTTGTTGAAATCTTCCAACGACGACAGCGGAAATCTTTCCTATTGAATATATCTTTCTTTATTCAATATGTTAGCCGCTTCCTGAAAAGGGGAGTGTGACAGAGGGAAGTATGAATGCGAAAGGATGCGTTATGGGTAAACGATGAGACAAGTTCTTTATTCTTAGCGCGGTCTCTCACGGGACGGTGTGGTTTCGGCGCAATAAGTATACAGTAAATGTCGTACTGATTCTTTACTAGCCAGCCTCGCTCACGGCCTCGGTATGCTGGCGGCGCGACGCTTGCCGGCGCATTTCATTTCGTGCTATTCCGCGGCGGAAAGTAGTAGGAAACATGTCTACGTCTAGTGATTCGAGTGATGAAGATATTATTGCAATTTATAATTATTTAAGAAATCAAAGAAAAAAGATATTTTGGGTCAATTCATACATTGAACGCAACTATGGTAGCAGACTATTTATAGCAGCAGGAGAATTGAGTGAAAGTGATAAGTTTAAGGCATTGTATAGAATGTCAAAAAATTCTTTTCTAAAACTAGTCAGACTCGTTAAGCCATTGATAAGCAGACAAAATACAAACATGTGATGAAGGAGTGTAGACCGTCCTTGGTACACCCCAACGGAAGGTTCAACCGGGAAAGCCCGACTGCCTAGATGCTTACAGCCTGCAAATGTCGAGACGCGACTGATTGGTGATGTTGCACGCAACATACCGAGTACAAACCGCTTCGCGCCGATGCCACGCCGTCCCGTGTGCGAGCATCGATACAAAATGTATAGAGCAACAACCAGTCGGTATGCTGCACGGATACCGAGCGCAGTTTTTGCTCGAAGCATACCGACCCGTGAGAGACCGCGCATAAGCAGACAAAATACAAACATGAGGGAGTGTAGACCGTCCTTGGTACACCCCAACGGGAGGTTCGACCGGGAAAGCCCGACTGCTTAGATGCTTACAGCCTGCAAATGTCGAGACGCGACTGATTGGTGATGTTGCACGCAACATACCGAGTACAAACCGCTTCGCGCCGATGCCACGCCGTCCCGTGTGCGAGCATCGATACAAAATGTATAGAGCAACAACCAGTCGGTATGCTGCACGGATACCGAGCGCAGTTTTTGCTCGAAGCATACCGACCCGTGAGAGACCGCGCATAAGCAGACAAAATACAAACATGAGGGAGTGTAGACCGTCCTTGGTACACCCCAACGGGAGGTTCGACCGGGAAAGCCCGACTGCTTAGATGCTTACAGCCTGCAAATGTCGAGACGCGACTGATTGGTGATGTTGCACGCAACATACCGAGTACAAACCGCTTCGCGCCGATGCCACGCCGACCCGCGTGCGAGCATCGATACAAAATGTATAGAGCAACAACCAGTCGGTATGCTGCACAGATACCGAGCGCGGTTTCTGCTCGAAGCATACCGACCCGTGAGAGACCGCGCATAAGCAGACAAAATACAAACATGGAGGGAGTGTAGACCGTCCTTGGTACACCCCAACGGGAGGTTCGACCGGGAAAGCCCGACTGCTTAGATGATTACAGCCTGCAAATGTCGAGACGCGACTGATTGGTGATGTTGCACGCAACATACCGAGTACAAACCGCTTCGCGCCGATTCCACGCCGACCCGTGTGCGAGCATCGATACAAAATATATAGAGTAACAACCAGTCGGTATGCTGCACAGATACCGAGCGCGGTTTCTGCTCGAAGCATACCGACCCGTGAGAGACCGCGCTTAGATTGACGCTACTCTTAGGGGCCTATTTCATGGATCCGATACGTCGGATTGTCGTATACGACAAGTCACTCCGATTGGCTGTGAAAAAATCGTGTGGGGGTCCGTCGTAGATATCTTGTCGGAGGAATGAAATAGGGTCGATTCACTTTTGCACCATTAGTGCTAATACAATTCGTAACGTCAATATTTTTCAGATAGCCATCGGTGGCGTTGAACGTAGCTTACTATCGCGCCATCACCCGGCCATGCACGAGTCCTATTTTTCGTCGTACGAAACCATCGCTTGAAGTTCAGCACTGCTGAACTTTCGAACGACGAAAAATACCGTCGGTCCGACAGATTAGGTGCCCATACACACAGAGGTCGAACTGTCGGTTTGGAACGGCAGTTCGAACCGTCGGGTCGATCCGTCGGTTTTAACCGTCGTCGTCCACTAATTCAGAATAGAAATCCGCGGTTAAAACTGACAGGTCAAACCGTCACAGGCCGGCCGGCCGCAAAACTGCAGATCGACCCGTAGTGTCGACCGACAGACGGGCTGAGGAAATCGATTTTGTTGCGCTTTTACTTCATAAGAGAGAGAGAGAGAGAGAGAGAGTGTACGATTTTAATTTTTCTTTTTTTAAAATACTCGGAAAAATATATAGAACAAATGTGACATAAAGTCAAAGTTTGCTTTTTAATTTTTAATAAAAATGTATTTTTTGTACGGCTTTTTCTTTAAATATCTCGAAAACTATTGAGAATTTATCGAGACATGCTGCGGAAAAAATGTAGAGAATTTCAAGACGAAACGATTGGTTTTTATCTCATTTTGTTACGATGAATAGTTCTCGAGATATTGAATTTTGTACATAAATACGCGCCGTAGCGTCCGCGCGCTCTTGTAAACAAATGTCTCTAACTTCACTAAAAATTGGTATTTTCCGATGATTTTTGTTTTGTTTTAACTTAGCGGATACTTTTCAACCGCTTCAACAAGCTTCATACAGAATTCTTATTCGCCGGTTTTGAGCATTTTTCTCTAATAAATATTAACATAAAAATCCAAACATCTATACGGCGATATTTTTAAATAGGTACCCATTCACACAGAATTGTCGGTTTATCTTGTCGGTGATAGCGCCTAAATAGCGCTTTCGCTTAGATTAGGATGACATTAAGCGGTACGAACCGACGTTCCGTCTGTCGTGCTAAAATGCATGTTAGTGGACGGCGGCAGTTTTTCCCGTCGGTCTGGACTGACGGGTCAGCCTGACAGTTCGATCTGGCGCGTGGCGCGCCCACTAACTGAAAGGTAAAACTGCCGGTTCGAACGGCGCCGTTCCAAACCGACAGTTCGACCTCTGTGTGTATGGGCACCTATTTACCCCACCACCACTTTTTGTCACAGCCAATCAGAGTGACTTGTCGTATACGACACTCCGACGTGTCGGATCCATTAAATAGGCCCCTTACTCGACGCTTTCGCTTGGACGCTTTCACTTCGACTAACCACGGCTACCGCCCGCACAACAGTTAACCGTTGTAGGAGGGGTAATACGCACAGAGAGCGCGAATAGACTATAACTAGAGTTTATTCGGGATAGGGGCGTACAGATGGTAGTGTGTGACTGTATGAGTGGTGGCGGAGGGGGGGGGGGGGGATCCCAGGAGGGATCGAACTCGGAGAAGCGTCGGAGGTGCTGCCGGTTGGGCTGCTCGTAGGCGGTGCAGGAGCGTCGCACAATGGTCGAAAAGCTAGATTTAGCACCAACATTAGAATTTTGCATAGAATAATAGTACTACAAGCCTAGAATTTAGTATAGGGGGGTTTTTTAGGTCGCTGATCACGAATCTCAAGTCAGATTTCAAAAATTCAAGATAGCGGATCCAATATGGCGGACGAGATTTTGGAAAATCGATGGATTCATAACAAAGTTGGTATAGGTTTTTTTTGGTCGCTGATCACGAATCTGAACTCAGATTTCAAAAATTCAAGATGGCGGATCCAATATGGCGGACGAGATTTTCAAAAATCGACAGATTCATACCAAATTTGGTATAGGGGTTTTTTTTGTGTCGCTGATCACGAACCTGAAGTCAGATTTCAAAAATTCAAGATGGCGGAGGAGATGTTCGAAAATCGACGGATTCATGTCAAATTTGGTATAGAGGGGTTTTTTGAGTCACTGATCACGAATTTTTGAAAACTGACCTCAGATTCGTGATCAGGAGGCAAAATTACTATAGATAACATATATCGCATGAAAAGTATATACTCCCTTTTTTTTTGTAGAACAGTGTAGGTACTGAGCGGTATGAACCGATATTCAGAATTTCGACTACCTATCGTCTGTCACAACAGTCTTAATATCGCACGGCCGCACGTGGCGGCGGAGCGAACGCGAGTCGGCGGTCGGGCACGTGGACAAAGGAGAGCGTACCGGTGATCTGGTTTCCCTAGTCCTCTTCCCTCGGGCGTAGCTACTCCTCCGGGTGTCTCCTGGACCGGTCCGCAGCTCCTCTCTAAGCTGCTCGGCTTCCTCGTCCTCCGCAAGAACCTCGGGTGCTCGTCGGGGCCCTCAGACTACTTCGCCTAGCTCACTCCACTCGTTTCTCACTCTCACGCTACAGATCCCAGCAACTACTCGCAATCGTTATCGTGGCACGTCTCGTGCGAAACTGCCTCTCGTCGTCGGCGCGACGTTGCTCGAACGAAAAAGCAAAAAACCGAAACCGAGCACCGCCGTCGTGTTGACGCCTCGCGTCTCCGAGGTGGCTCTACGTGTGCCTACATGTGATAGGCCCGACAGTTAAGTGCGTCACTCAGGTACCGCTAATAACGGCATCTTCGCCCTGTAGACGTAGACTTTAGACTTTTAGACTCGGAAATTTCCTAAGCGTCTTCTTCTGCTCCGCCGACGCTCCTCCTCCCAGCCAATCAGGGGGCATCGCGTCAGCCCACGCTATACCTTCCATTGATCTGTGTTGCGCACATATAAACTGGGACTAAACGCGCGTCTTTTAATGTATCACAAATCATCAAACGTGTCGTACGTGTCGTACTCCGCCGATCAACCTCACTCGGAATCAGTAAGTTAATCCGATTCTACGTCGTATTTGGTATCGCGGAACATGGATAGTACATTCAGGTGTCAGTCCTTTATCTGAACACGACTCAGTTACATTTGCTCCCTCTGTCAATAGGCCATTGCGTGCCAGCCGACGGATTGAAATTCTGAGTTCGTACCGCGTCAGTTCAGCGCATTCAATTGTAAATAATTATAAACCAACTTTACTGTATCTTGTTATTCTAATATACGATTATTAAATTGAGTGAGTGCAGTGTATAGTTATTTGAACTAGCCGATCGGTTTGAATCTCCCCTTACGATCGTTCTGTTAAAAATCTAATAGCCGCGTCACGCATAGTGTCCTCGGGATTTACGACCCCGAGGAGATCCGATTAAATCATCGCGCGGCGACCGAACAAAACATAGTCCTTCGAGCCGGATTTGAACTACGGAATCAAATCAGTTCATAAATAATAATACCGAGTTTATAAATCTGAGTGTCGCGACCACGCGGTAAAACTGACTGTTCGCGGAATCACCAGTGATTTGTTCGGGCAGTATTTGTTTCCAGTGACTGTTCGCGATACATCAGTGACTCGTTCGGCACCAAAGTTCGTGCCGCTACATTTCTTTCGGCACCACAGTTCGTGCCACGTTACGCGTAACTTCTTTCGGCACCACAGTTCGTGTCGCGTCACGCGTCATTTCTTTCGGCATCAAAGTTCGTGCCGCGTAATTTCTTTCGGTATCAAAGTTCGTGCCGCGTAATTTCTTTCGGCACCAAAGTTCGTGCCGCGTCGTTTCTTTCGGCATAAAAGTTCGTGCCGCTTCACTTCTTTCGGCACCAAAGTTCGTGCCGCGTCGTTTCTTTCGGCACTAAAGTTCGCGCCGCGTCATTTCTTTCGGCACCAAGGTTCGTGCTGCGCCATTTCAGTGTCTAGTTCAAGTGATTATCAAGCGTGCAACAACACGGACTCCATGGCAGTTCGAGATCTCATCGATAAGCAAGAGAGGCTTTTCCGTTGGATCTCTCACTCCATAGAGAATCTCCAGAAACTCGGGCCCTCGAATATCACCATCTGTACCATCGAGTCCCGACTAAAGGCATTAGAAGATTACAGGAACAAGTTCCACGATAATGACGCAGAACTCTCAATAATCAGGAACCACGCTACAACCAGCCAGCGAGCGGAACTGGATAAGCTGCCATACTTCACCGACGACTTAATCACGAACTGTGAGGAACAATACCTCTTAGCCCATGCGAATATGGGCGATCGACTCGCCTCCCTATGTCCACCTTCCAACCCGACGGAAGACAATAACGGAAGCTTACGCAGATCGTCGACACCAGCATCGGTGAGTCATTATCAGATTTCTAACGTTAAGTTGCCGAAAATCGATCTCCCAAAATTCGACGGGAAATACGAAAACTGGCTGGCGTTCCAAGATGCCTTCACGTCGATGATCGATCAACATCAAGGATTGTCCAATGTACAAAAATTGCAATATCTCCGATCGTCACTCACCGGTGAGGCAGCTCAGAATATTCATTCCTTCGAAACAACCAAAGATAATTATGCCGAAGCCTGGAACTTGCTAAAGACAACGTACAATAATAAGAGAGTTATTATTAGGCGTCACGTCGATCTCCTAAACGAAATTCCGATGCTCATTAAGGAATTTGCCACGGGGCTACGGCAATTGGTCAATAGCGCTCAGCAACACGTTCGCGCGCTTAAATCCTTAGGAGAACCGGTGCAACACTGGGATACTCTGCTCGTTCGTCTTCTTGAGACCAGGCTCGACAAGGTTACATTGCGAGAATGGGAGAGGACATTGACCGACACATCACTGCCCAGTTACGAACAACTACTGACCTTCTTGCGAAAGGCCGCTCTCTCCGCGGACTTCGGACTCTCCCCGGCACATTTCGACTCTTCATCAACTTCAAGAACAACCTACACACCGAAGCCAAAGGGACCAGCAAGGAATGCAGCGACATTCATCACTTCTACTGAAGAAGAGGAGGGATGTCCAATCTGTAAAACTAGGCATGCAATCAACTATTGCAGCCAATTCCTCGCGCTGTCCATCTCCGATAGGATTCAACGAGCCAGGGACCTCTCCTTGTGTCTTAACTGTTTACGTTCAGGTCATCCTACAGCCTCCTGTTCGGGGCGCCGTTGCCACAAATGCAAAAAACGGCATCATAATTTGTTACACCTGAATATGGAACCAGCAGCCACGGTTCCACCGACAGCCGCAGCTTCACTAGCAGAAGCATCAACCGACGGACCACCTCAACAATCTACGCATGACTATCGCTGGGCGAATCTGGAGCACCGATTGTCAGAGCCTTGACTTCCATTGTTCGCACAGGAGATTTGCTGTTGACGGCTGTTATCAAGGTCCGCGACAAGAGAGGCCAACGCTTAGAATGCAGGACGCTTCTAGACACTTGTTCAACCGCCAACTTTATGACCGAGCGTTTAGCCAGGTCTTTACAACTGTCGATGGAAAGATACGACTCAACAGTCGGAATGCTGGATAAGGCGCAAGTCAAGGCCCACTTTCTGATCAATGCCACAATAGAATCTCGGATCACTGGTTACACCAGGTCTCTAACATTCCTGACGGTACCAAGCATTGGAGGATTGCAACCACTCGAGCCCATCGATAGAAGTCGGCTCCAGATACCTCACAATGTGAGGCTAGCCGATCCGAATTTCCACCGACCAGCCGAAGTGGATATGCTGATAAGCTCTGGACCTACACTATCAATGCTAAGTATTGGGCAAATCAAACTTGGAAATTCCCAGCAGCCCGGTCTCATGCTCCAAAAAACTCAACTGGGATGGGTGATTGGAGGGAGTCTAGTGCTCGGAACTCCTAAGTCGAAGACGCAAGTAGCCTTCTTTGCCGCCAAACCAGAGTTCGAAATCAGCAAATTTTTGGAACTCGAGGAAATTCCCGCTATTCGTCACTTGTCCGCCAAGGAGCAAGCGTGCGAAGATCATTTCGTCAGGAATCTGAAGAGGGACTCCACCGGCAGGTACGTTATGGCACTTCCATTTAATGAGCGACAACTTCAGTTAGGAGAATCCAGATCACATGCCCTAAGCCGCTTCCACGGTTTGGAGAGAAAACTCCGTCGAGACTCACGACTGAAGGAGCAGTACGAGGCCGTGATGAAGGAATATCAAGACTTAGGCCCCACGACCGAGATTGAAGAAGACAGTCCAACTAGCCAAGGATTCTACTTACTACACCACGCGGTTATAAAAGAAACTAGTCTGACCACTAAATTACGGGTCGTATTCGATGGATCCGCCGAGTCCAGCTCAAGGGTATCACTCAACGAGGCCCTCATGGTCGGTCCCACCATCCAGGACAGCATCGTAGCCCTTTTACTTCGATTCCGCATTCATCGCTACGTGTTGACCGGCGACATAGAAAAAATGTATCGCCAGTTCTGGATACGGAAGGAGGACTGAAAATATCAGCGCATCCTATGGAGGAATCATCAAAACGAGCTGAAAACATACGAGCTTAATACCGTTACATTCGGACTTTCAACGGCTCCATATTTAGCCATACGTTGCCTCCACCAACTAGCGGACGACGAGGCACGAAGATTCCCTACAGCCGCCAACATTCTCAAGCGGGACCTCTACGTCGACGATGCTCTCACGGGATCAGATCCCTACCAAGGAGCCATCGAAATCCGTGACGACCTCATCAAACTACTCCGTTGCGCAGGTCTTAACCTACGCCAATGGGTTTCTAACGAACCAAGCCTTTTGGACGGATTGTCTGAAGGAAGCGTGCATCGGAAGTTGCACACGGATGATGCAACCATCAAAACTTTGGGGGTACATTAGGATTCCCAAGTAGACGCCATCGCCTACACCGTGACAGCCGCAGCGGAACACCGAAAAATCACCAAGCGTACGATTGCATCCGAGATTGCGAAGATTTTTTACCCTCTCGGATTGATTGGTCCAGTAGTCGCAAAGGCAAAACTCATCATGCAGAGATTATGGCGACAGGAACTTAACTGGGATGAATCAATACCTGCCACCATCCATACTGAGTGCAACATGTTTCGGTCTCAACTGAAATTGCTCAACCATTGGACATTTGATCGAAGAGTTACCATCACCGAGCCACAGGACGTCCAACTTCACGGATTCTGCGATGCAAGTCAAAGGGCCTATGGAGCATACCTTTACCTCCGGTCTGAAGACAAAACCGGGGATATACATATGGCGTTATTGTGCGCCAAATCTCGAGTAGCACCCTTACAAACCATTTCATTGCCTAGATTGGAATTATGCGGTGCATTGTTACTAGTAGATTTGTATGACTTCGTTAAACGGACCGTGTCTCTCAATGTCAATAATGTTGTATTTTGGACAGATTCCACCATTACCCTCCAGTGGATCAATTCGTCTCCACACAGACTACCCACCTTCGAGGCTAATCGAGTCAGCAAGATTTAAAACCAAACGCACGCGAGCTCATGGAGACACGTTCGATCAAAGGATAATCCCGCAGATCACCTCTCACGTGGTCAGTCTCCAGCCGAGTTTATTCAAGAATCCAATTGGAAGACCGGACCGTGGTGGCTCTGCAAGGGAGAATCTGAATGGCCAAAGCTCGATCTCATCCTACCATCGGATATTCCCGGACAGCCTAAGATGCATTGCCTTACGCTCAACGCAAAGGGAGATGAGTTTCTTGAACGGTATTCTTCGATCACGAAACTTCGACGCATCGTAGCATACTGCCTTCGATTCAAACCCAACAATCGATTCAGAGGACTGCTCGTCGCTGGGGAACTCGAAGAGGCAGATGATCGCATCTTACGATGTATCCAAATCGTCACCTTTCCAAAGGAGATCAAGGCGCTCAGCAGGAAAAAGAGAGTAAATAGAACCAGTCCTCTGTGGGCACTCAATCCGTTCATTGATGATTCAGGAGTCATCCGAGTAGGAAGTCGGTTGAAGAATGCCGAAATACCATACGCCCAAAGATATCCGAAGATCTTACCGAAGACTCATCACATTACGGACCTCCTAATTCGACACAAGCACCTGAAGAATGTACACTCCGGGGTACAAACGACACTCTACGCCTTGAGGTAAAATTACTGGCTCATTGATGGTCGAAACCAAGTTCGACGGATTGTCCGACAGTGCGTGCGGTGTGCTCGAGCACATCCACCTCAGGTGGATTACATCATGGGTAATTGGCAACAGCACGAGTGACCGCAGCAAGACCCTTTAGTAACGTCGGTGTCGACTACTGCGGACCGTTCTTCATAAAGGAGAAGAAATACCGCAACCAAAGGAGGATAAAAATATACGTACCCCGATAGCCAGGTGGCTTTACAGTGGTGGTACTGTGAGACCACGCGGTGACTTTGAGAAACATCACAGTGATGTCTTGGTGCGTGCCCACTGGGGTACCACTGTGGCATCACGCAGTGTACAAAGTGGATAAAGTAGGATTTTGCAAAAGGATAAAGTAGGATTTTGCATGCAGTAACTTTACCGAGGTTTTTCACTGTGTGCCCGTGCAGTGCCGCCGCCTAGTAGTGTCGCTTTTTTTTTCACACCCTACCGGGATTTGAACCTGCGATCTTCAAGATACGAGATGCTTCGAAACTGGGAATGCTTGCATTCTACCAATTGAGCCATCGACTCTTCGAGCGCGATGTTGCTCCACTCCGGTCATAATATAGAAACCGGACATGACAGACAGGGAGGCTTCTCCACCTTTTGTATACATTTTGTGGAAAATCACTGGTAATCCTAAGCGGATGTGTGAGTTCAACTAATTGTTGAAACGTAAGTCTTTCTTTCAATTGCTATTTTTCAAATAGACACCATTTAGAAGTTACGGATAATCCCCTTCGCGCTGCTCTAACCTACCAACGTAACGGAATGCAACTCTAAAAATTTCCTTTGACCCTTTTTAACGTTATCATCGGAATTAACATTTCAGTTTTTTCTCCGTACTAGTACTTAAACCTTTGCCAGTAAACGATATTTGTTAGAGCAAGAGTTTAGCATATTTTAAAATATCCTTCAATGCCTCCGAATAGAAATGAATCGGTGAATCCAAGAACAGTATAAGTCCAACAAATGGCGTTTTGAGTTAAGATAGGTAGCCAAAATGTTTAAAATTCTAAGCTCCATATATTGTCAAGAACCGATTCCTATCAGTAATAAGAAAATCCACGTATTTAACATCTCTCATTATAGTTTTCAAGAGCTTGAAATGATGGCCATTAACGCATTGTGAAGTTATTATGTTTTTTCATTTTTTCTCGAAACTATCTTTATGCATTTTTACTGTTCTTGGACTCACCGATTCAAATAGAGTGCGTCTCGCGCCTTACTACGCATGTGCTAAAAAATCGTTCCAACTCAGAACTAGGGACTGAAATTACCATTCGAGAACCAGTTCTGTTACAGTTCGCGGTTGGAACGCTCGTTGGAATCGTTCCAGAACCAGTTCTATGTTTGTTGGAACGGCTGGGTCAGACTGCGCACACTCCGTCGAGTTAAGAACCAGTCCTCGTGTTAGTTGGAACGAACCTAGTGACTGCTCTCGAAGGTTCTCATTAAATTTTGTAAAATAATTTGATATTTTTCTTTTTCAAAATAAATGTCAACATAACCACGTAACATAAACAAAGAATTTGTAAATAAAAGTAGTTTTAAAAGTGCAAGTGCAATAAACCCAATTCATAAGTGATGAATATCGGTATCGAAGATATCTTATCAATTCTAGGAGTCAAAAATTCCGCTAGTGGAAGGAGAAGCGGTATTGAAAGCAGGTTTGTATTTTCCTGCGGAATCAAAAAGAGAAACCAAAATGCAGTGAAAATCATCGCTTCTTGCGTACAATCGTCACATGGTACTATTTGCCGTACTGATTTATGTACAGAAGCGTTGCAAAAACATGTTTTCGTCTTCCTCTGGCCCAGCTGCACTTGCACGTTACTTCTTTATTGTTGTTTACTAGTAAGATGTTCACTTGAACTTCGTGAGGAGCACTTGTTACATGTGACGATTGTACGCAAGAAGCGACGATTTTCACTGTATTTTGGTTTCTCTTTTTGATTCAGCAGGAAAATACAAACTTCTTTTTCAATACCGCTTCTCCTTCCACTAGCGGCATTTTTGACTCTCCTAGAACTGACAAGATATCTTCGATATCGATATTCATCACTTATGAATTGGGTTTATTGCACTTGCACTCTTAAAACTACTTTTAGGTATTTACAAATACTTTGTTTACGTTACATGGTTATCTTGACATTCGGTCCGCAACGACGGCCATCTTAGGAAGAACGAAACGCCACCATACAGCGGTGTCCGACGCGAATAAAAGTTCCGTACGGCGTCAGCGAATAGACCAATCAGGATCAAGTATTCCGTTCTGGCAAAAACTCGCACTCCGGATCCTCACTGTGGCATCAGAGTAACGTCACTCAGTGACGCCACCGCGTGACTTTTGGGTGAAAGTCACGCTTGGCTATCGGGGGGGCGGTATTTGTATGCCTTGCCGTCACAAGGCAGTGCATTTCGCAGTGGTCAGCGACCTCACGATGGATGGATTCCTGGCAGCTCTCAAACGTTTCGTCGCGCGAAGAGGTTGTCCCCAACACGTCTACTTAGACAACGGGACAAACTTTGTGGGCGCCAACAATCAATTGTCGGAACTACACGACGTATTTCAAGGAGGACCACAACGACTAGTCATCCACCAGAATCTTGCTGAACAAGACATCACGTGGCATTTTAGTCCACTACAGAGGCTTCTGATTTTGGCGGACTCTGGGAAGCAGGCGTAAAGGCATTCAAACACCATATGAAGAGGGTCGTCGGAGATGAATTGTTCACCTTCGAACAATTCAATACCTTTGCAATCCAAGTCGAAGGGATCCTCAACTCTCGACCTATAACTCCTATCTCCATTGATCCTAATGACGTGATCGCCCTCACTCCTGGTCACTTTATTATTGGAGATTCTTTAAGAAATGATCCAGAGGCCGACATCAGTGCTATACCATCTAACAGAATATCTACGTGGCAGCACATACAAAGGATGAAGGAACACTTTTGGAAAAGATGGCATAAGGAGTACGTGAGTGAGCTCATCAACCGACATAAGTGGAGGAGTGGGACTCACGATATAAAGGAAGGAACGGTCGTCATAATCCGAGACGACCACTTTCCGCCGACCCAATGGGCTCTTGGACGCATCGTCAAGACTTACCCAGGGCAAGATGGTATCATCAGGACGGTGCAAGTAAAGACGGCGACCGGCGTCTTCGACAGGAGCGTAAAGAAGCTCGCACCTCTCCTTGACGAGTCGAAGGCAACGACGAACAACTAGCTGAATGGTATCACATAATATAAGTTACATTAGTTCTAAGATATATAAGTATTATAGCTCAATATTTCTGAGTATTATCTGTTCAACTTCAATGCGTGTATATAAGCATATTAGTTTAGTTCCTCTCTCCGTTCGCAACGGGGGGAGGATGTTCCGTCGCATCGAACGACGGAATTCGGCGGTTTGATTTATGGCATCCTTCATAATAATTCGCCGACTATATTTCATCGTGTCATCGGCGATTCGAATATTTCGGCGAACGAAGGTCGTTAATTCACGGTCCCGAACCTTTCTCGGAAGGCGCAATCCGAGCCGGCTTAAGGAGAGGAGTGTCGGACGCAGTCGACAGACAATTAGGGAATTTTAATACATGATTTATCGAGAAAGTCCTTTCATTGCCTTTAGGTAACTTGACGTACCCTCGCGGTCGAGAACGAGCATCCGGCTGGCCCGACTGTTAAGTGCGTCACTCAGGTACCGCTAATAACGGCATCTTCGCCCTGTAGACTTAGACTTTAGACTTTTAGACTCGGAAATTTCCTAAGCGTCATCTTCTGCTCCGCCGACGCTCCTTCTCCCAGCCAATCAGGGGGCATCGCGTCAGCCCACGCTATACCTTCCATTGGTCTGTGTTGCGCACATATAAACTGGGACTAAACGCGCGTCTTTTAATGTATCACAAATCATCAAACGTGTCGTACGTGTCGTACTCCGCCGATCAACCTCACTCGGAATCAGTAAGTTAATCCGATTCTAGGTCGTATTTGGTATCGCGGAACGTGGATAGTACATTCAGGTGTCAGTCCTTTATCTGAACACGACTCAGTTACATTCGCTCCCTTTGTCAATAGGCCATTGCGTGCCAGCCGACGGATTGAAGTTCTGAGTTCGTACCGCGTCAATTCAGCGCATTCAATTGTAAATCATTATAAACCAACTTTACTGTATTTTGTTATTCTAATATACGATTATTAAATTTAGTGAGTGCAGTGTATAGTTATTTGAACTAGCCGATCGGTTTGAATCTCCCCTTTCGGTCGTTCGGTTAAAAATCTAATAGCCGCGTCACGCATAGTGTCCTCGGGATTTACGACCCCGAGGAGATCCGATTAAATCATCGCGCGGCGACCGAACAAAACAGTGGGGCAAAGCACCCTTAAAGTTGGCATAAATTCAAAATCGTGTATAATCGAGTTGAAATTGAGTACTCAGGGGTTTTTGGGGTCGCTGATTACGAATCCAAAGTCAAAATTTCGAAAAACAATATGGCGGATCCAATATGGCGGAAAGGTTCCTCAAAAATTGATAGAATCTGGGTGAAATTGAGTACTCGGAGGTTTTTGGGGTCGCTGATTACGAATCCAAAGTCAAAATTTCGAAAAACAATATGGCGGATCCAATGTGGCGGAAAGGTTTCTCAAAAATTGATTCAATCTGGGTGAGAGTGAGTACTCTGGGGTTTTTAGGGTTGCTGATTACGAATCGAAAGTCGAAAATTCGAAAAACAATATGGCGGATCCAATATGGCAGAAAGGTTTCTCAAAAATTGATCGAATCTGGGTGAGATTGAGTACTCGGGGGTTTTTGGGGTCGCTGATTACGAATTCAAATTTTATTTTACGATTTAAAATTTTATTTTCATGATTTTTTGTGTTCTTTTAGATAAATAAAACACTTATAAGGAATGCTGTACAGATATTTAATAGATGTCTTATTTTTACACTATGATTACAATGTGAACGTTAACTATTACAACATGTACTGCGTTGATGCAACTTTATAGGGAAACGTCAGAATCATTATCTGTTAATGATTCGTTGCTGTCGCTATCTGGAGAACTACTGACATCTGGTGCCTTTAGTAATGACAAAACATCTTTTTGAAGTGTTACTGCTTTTTTCTGTGGTAGCTTTCTTTGACTTGTAATAAAAGGGTCAGATGTGATAAGCAGTAAATGAAGTACATCTTCGTTCGTTTTTATGCGTGACATCTTACGAGAATGACATTTGCGATACCTCTTAAATTCTTTATTACAAGCTTCCTGAGCTTCTTCACTTAGTTGGCCGATGGGAAGCATAGCATGTTCTATTATACTGGTACCATGTATTAAGACTTTATGTACAGTTGGTGGCATCGGGTACCATGGATACTCTTCTATAAAAACTTCTACCGTTTCTAGAGCATATGCTTTATACTTTTCCACGTTTATTTCATAACCACTTGATATCGTTTGCAGAATAACTTTAAATCGTTTTATAACATCAATATTAATACCTGTAATATCTGCCGATATATTCGGATTATCGAAAAAGCGCCTGGCTGTATTGCCGTCATTGGTGGTTCCAAAACCCGGCTTTGGTTTATCCACTAATAGTCCCAATGTATTTCTGAACTTATCCTGAATATTTTTCTTTTTATTCGCTACCACTTGTTTGTTTTCCTGTTCACGGGCTTGCCACGTCTTCAATGGTAGTTTATTATGCAAGATGTTGTAGACATTCGAAGAACCTAATCCATGCATGAAGCGCAGATAAGCCGAATTCCAATCTAGAAAAGTCCAGTACACTTGGAGTAGAAATTTTGTCAAGTTTATTAAAATCCTTAGATGTGAGACCGCAAACAAAACATCTTTGTATTGATGTAGTCCCCGTAAGTGCGTTACATACTTTTCCGTCAACCATTGTAAGGAGCATTTTATAATTTACTTCAATATGTGTATTACTAAAGTCGTACTGCAGTGGCTGTAATTGCTGTATTTGTGCTTGTATATATTCTTGTTCCTGTCTGGATAAGTCCTGGGTTTCATGTTTAAACTGGAACCTAATCGGTCTACAATACCTAGTAGAGGAACAGCTTTCATTTTGCCAAAAAATAATTTCCTGTTGCTTTGGTGGTTTTTCCGATATCAGCCGTATGGGTACAACAGATGAAATGAAGATGTGTGCTTCACTAGCACTGGAGTCACTAGGAAATTTTTGTTTATATTCTGCTTGTCCAGAGCCGTCGAAACCCCACTTATACCCGGGGACACGGCATCTGTCGCTGGTGACTTTTTTTAAACGTTATTTTTAAACGTACTAAGCAATAATTAATAATCATCATGCTTTCGTTAACGAGAGTAGACGCCACCGTAGCTAATGAGCGCATGAGAATTAATTATTCATTGGTTAGTACGTTTAAAAATAACCTTTAAAAAAAGTCACCAGCGACAGATGCCGTGTCCCCGGGTGTACAAATCAATGTTAAATTCTGAAAGCTTTCGGGTTTCTTGCTTCTTAAAACTTCTTGCTGAGCATCCAAAAGGCGTAACGCGGTGTGATCGAGAAGAGAGAGAGAGAGAGAGAGCTTGAAGTTTGCATTCTGCGGCAGTGTCTGCTACTATAATGCTGTCCTTCTGGGGGTAACATTCCTTCTTTACCACTTGAATTGTCTTATACGATGGAAATCTATCTTTATCATGCTCTCTTATAATATTGTATTGATGCCTATTTAGCCGAGCTTCCACATACATGGCCAGAGCCTCTGTTCCTGTAAGTTTTCTTCTTTTAGGGACACTACGCGTATAAAGCTTGAACGCTGTTCTATACTTAGTCGCACGCGCCGGTGTTGTCTGAGTGACTTCCTTTACTACTTCTGATTCTGCAACTTTACTAGTAGATCGTAAACTCATGTGTGAGTGGCGTATGATAACTCTTCAGGTGAGAAAGTTTTCCTCAGTGATTCCGTTTTCAGACGTTTCGTTCTCTGAAGACGCGCTGAAACTCGTTCGAGGTCGACCCACTTTTTCAGATGAAATTCTATAATTCGGAAAACCTATTGAAGCGTCTAACCAGCTCTTGTTTTTAGTAAGAAATCGGTCGTACTTCCGGTTTGTTTCCAGCCATCTTTTCTTGAAATCCGAAACGAAAAATGATATTTTCTTGTGAAATTCAGGTACACGGTCTTCTGGACACTTTGTATGCATTTCGACGAACTTTTTCAAGACATTCACTTGGTCCTCTAGTTGTAAGCAATCAGAATCTCTCATTTTATCAAATAATACTCTCCGAGTTATAAAGATATTCATGCAACCGGATCCTAAAAATAAAATTAAAAAAATCTTGCTCGGTCGCCATGCGATCAATGCTTGATCTCCGCGGGGTAGTAAATCCCGAAGACACTCGTTCATGACACCACTACTTACCAGACATACCGCAAGGCGAATTCTAAGCTCACGGCTGTTGATTGAACGTGTGGTGAAGTGGTTCAAACCGACCGGTTGGTTCAAATGAGTTAATACTGCACTACACTATATTATTGGTAACATATTCGAGTTAAAGAGATGCAGTAGTTTAATGAATTAACGGTGGTTTACAATTAGTTGCTCCGAATGCACTGGGTACGATACATTACACTTATGTTTCGAGCGAAGTTGAAGGACTTACTACCTCAATGTGCTGGACTTGACAGAATACTCTGTGCTGGACGAGGCACTGTTCACTTGGTTATACACACACTGACTATCGTGCATTCCATAGCGGCTTCTATATCTTATATCTAATAGTAATTGCAAGGCGGTGGGGAATTAGACTTTCTGTGTGAAAGGTACGGGACTATAAGCGCACTACAGCTTATATTCGCCGAAATATATCATCAGCCTAATGGCTAGATTAACCCCTACATTAGTGAGGTATTTAGATCGCGATGATATGATGGTAATAACCATTATTCAGAATTCCGACTATCGCTTGTCGGAACAAATATCATTAACACTAGATTTACGGACGGTTTCGACGTTCTGAAATATTTATTTTGGCGGATAACACAGTCACAAAAAAAAGTGGGGTATACATTTGATGCGATATATGTTATCCGTAGTAATTTTGAATTTTGTAAATATAACTTCATATTCGTAATCAGCGACCGAAAAAACCCCCCTATACCAAATTTGGCATGAATCCATTGATTTTCGAAAATCTTGTCCGCCATATTGGATTCACCATCTTGAATTTTTGAAATCCGACTTCACATTCGTGATCAGCGACCCAAAAAATACTCTATACCGAATTTGATTCAAGTCCATTAACTTTTTGAAAATCGTGGTCTCTGGCTGGTTTTTTGAGATTAAAAAAACAATTTGACGTGATAACCAAATTTTGACACCGGATTCGTGATTAGGAGGTAAAATTACTACGGATAACATATATCGCATCAAATGTATACCCCGCTTTTTTTGTGTGTGTCTGTGCAATTATCCTAATATCTACGAAATTATAGTCCATGCTACTATATCTTTATTGTACAGCGAAATATAATTTATAAAAAAATATTCCACAAATGTAATGTAGAACTCATAGGTTACTGGATAATCGAACTTGAACGGCACTCTGAATAAGTCACCCGTCACATTGACGGGATTCCGAAAACCTAGTGTTAAAAATGCTGCTATTCTCATGTTTGAATTAGCTTTTCTTCAAAAGAGGCGCAAATATGCGCAACATTTTCTTGCAGATTCTGCAAGTACAAGTTATAAAGATTAATTAAGAGTCGAAATTAGAAACATGATCTGCCCTGATAACAACTAAAATCATAACTATATTTGCAAAGAACGACTTAGATCAATATATTTATTTCGATTATAATTACAATATAGTGATTACTTCAAAACGAGTTTGGTTATGAAGAAATAAAAGACTAACCTGTTGGTAAGCCCTCCATGGTAAAAGTAGGTTTTCATATATTAACACTGCAGAGCACTATCAACACAAAGTAGAGACATATTTGCAGTCCGTTTCTGTAGCCGTGAAGACAACCAAATTTGAACAGGTCTGTACAAGTCGGCTGCGTTTTTTGAGCTCGGTGCGTGATGGAACCGGATGCCCCCACCATTCAAGTTTATTATCTAAGTATTATTTACTGTCTATTGTTCATTTCAATTTTGGAGTTTCTGCCAACAATTTGTACATTTGGCCCCACTGTGAGACGGGGCAACTCCTGGTCGTGACGGTCTGCCGACAGCAGTTTCGGCAGAAACAGTCTCTCACAATCAGTACTTTCTTGCAGTACTGCCAGGAGTGTCCCGTCTCGAAACAGTTAGCACATCCTGGTTCGTGCTTTTGGTGGTGTTTTCGTCCTTTTTTCCGTTGCCCTTTGAGGGTGTCAGAACCCTCCCGTGTGGGTGCTCCTTGAATGTTGTCGATCGGTCGACCCTCCTTCGGCTTGGCGGAGGGGACGTTTGCGAATAGAGTGAGATCCCAGAGCCCCCAGACCTATGTCATTTTAGCAAAGCTAATATTTTGTGAATAAATAGTGTGATATGTGTTTAAGAACGTATGCGTACTTGCTAGCTTGGAAGCGGGGCCGTTTAACAGGTAACAGGTACAAAAGGTACATACAAATCTTGCTCGCCTACGTTAAAGTATGAAAGCTGGTTTTTATATATGTTTTACAGAATATTGTTAAAAACCAACATTCATTATTGCCAGACACTTTCCGTGGGCCCTAACTTCCGCCAGACGCTTTAAAGTTCGCAAAAAAATGAGGTAACCTACGTCATTATAGCAAGCCTAAATTTTATATATGTTACTTGGGTTAAGCTAGGAATCCACTACACTCGACTCGACTCGACTCGACTCGACTCGACACGACACGACTCGACACGACACGGTGACAAAAATTTGCGTGGTGTGTCCACTGGAATCGACGCGACACGACTCGACGCTACTCGACACAACGGTAGTGCTTCGTCCTTTTAAATTTTAACGTACTAGGATACATCGTGTATGGCTCTATAATTTTTCCAATTATTGCTTCTCTGTAACATCTATACAGATAGAAATTTACTATATATACCTATTTATGTTTACTTGGTCTATTCAAGGCTTTTGAGATTTCTTCTCAAGGTTCGTTGCATATATTATATTTTGGTCTCTACATTTCAAACTATGTATATTTTACAGCATCTCATATGCTCTAACTTTATTAATGAGATCCTCCTCCATTCCCCTGCGAAATTAATGTAAAATCTTCGAACTGCCCTTCTAGACTTTCCAAGCAAGACTGCCGCAATTCAACTGTTCGTTCATCGGTCCATATCTCGATGTGCACGCAAACCGTGTCCACTAGGCTCGACTCGACTCGACTCGACGCGACAAATTTCTGGCCAGCCAGAAAAGTGTCGTGTCGAGTCGAGTCGAGTCGAGTCGAGTCGTGTCGAGCCTAGTGGATTTCTACGCCATTTAAATACATGGAAAATCATGCGATCAGAAACGCGTCGTGTCGAGTCGCGTCGAGTCGTGTCGTGTCGAGTCGAGTCGAGTCGAGTGTAGTGGATTCCTAGCTTTACTATTGTAAGACCTATTGTAAACTGCCAGACCAATCCGATGGGACAAACATCCCCCCAGACACGATAAAAGTTCCGCTATGAGTATGAGCGCGAAGGCATTATTCATGCGCACGAGTGCGAGTGAGAGCATTAGATGCCATTATAAGACAGCTTCATGAAATGTAGGTTGTTTATTTGTCTTAATGGAATATTTTAATAATTATTCAATAAAACTGTAAAGCTTAATTATAACAATAATTTCAATGCAATAAATTTGGCAAAATAAAAATTGAAGAATTCGATGTTTTATTAAATTTCGGTTTTAAATGTAAATGAATGCAAATACACAGTAAAAAATCGTGCATCAAATTTAACATATGTATATGGTGTATAAAAAATAGTTAAACAGATGTATGATAAAAGTAATACCAAGCTGTGTTAAAATTCTCGGCGATTAGACTACCTATGAATTTTGATAGATTTATATTTCATTGTGTTTAATTTACACGTGAAAACAAAAAAATTGTTTAATTTAAATTGTAACACGCAGTTTTTTTTATGCAAGGACGAACATTTTTTACTGTGTATATGTATGAAAATGAATAATTTTCAATAATAATAAATTCAATAAAATGATGATTTACTGTTTTTTTTTGTCTTACAACTATCAAAGATACATGAATTAAAATGTAAAAAACTATTAGTAAAAAATATCATTTATAATTATTAATTATCATATTATCGACTCTTAATCTTCGTTCTCATCATCGTCAAGGTTTGGTATTTTATCATCCCGGCAATCTTCAAATTGAATATTTAATTCATCGTCTGCATCGTTATTTAAATCCTCTTTAAAAACAAGTAAATTAATTAGAGTGCTTGAGGACCCAATATATGTGGGATCATAATCACAGAGACAGGATGTATAGGCGATATGAACGTGTATTTACAGAAATATATACATGGGCTCGGTTGCTCGTGAACCTCACACCGTCGGGAATCTCTGATCTGCACTCTAAACTTCGGATCTCGAATCTCGAATCTCCTTCCCTCTTCCTATCCTCCGCTTATATTCCCTTACCCCCTCTCTACTTTCGTCTACCCTTCCTTGTCCATCCCTTGTTCCTGAGGAGCGGCCTCGCTGGCCGCTACTCAGGCCCCTCGCCTTCCTCTCCTCGAGTCCCTCGCACCCCTTACGGTCCCATCTTCCGAGAACGGTCTCGCCGACCGTTACTCGGTCTATCGCATTCTCCACCGTCCCCGCCTTTCGGGAACGGTCTCGTCGACCGTCGCTCGGGTCTCGCTTTCCTAACGGCTCCCGCTTTCCGGGAACGGTTTCGCCGGCCGTTACTCGGGTCTCGCGTTCCTCCCTGATCCTACATCCTGCCATCCTGCATGGGCATCGCCCTCGATGCCACGTTTTCCTCCTTACTGTTTTCCTCGGCTGTGCTGTCTTCGTTATCGGTGAACCATCCGTTGTATTCCTCAGTAGCATCGGCCCATGGTTTCATGAAGTCCGCCGCTGAACTCGTGTGGTTGGGTCCTTCGTGGTCGCCAACCTTCTCCATCACGTAGCGATTATTCCGCATGACCGTAGTTATTTTGTACGGTCCTAGGAATTTGGGATATAGCTTGAGGCCGCCACCAAATTGCGTCCTCTGAATGGCAACTAAATCGTTAACTTTATATTTTCCGGCTGGTTTTCTTTTCCGGTTAAAGGTTCTCCTGTTTTCCTCTTGAATCTTCAGGATGTTTTGTCTTGCTTCGTCACGAAGAATTGTGCGTTCCTCTTCGAACGCGTTGACAAGTTCGTCTTCAACCGTTTGCCTCAATTCTTGGTCGTCCGTTAATTTCATTTTCTCGCCAATTAATAACTCGAACGGTGTCCTCTTGGTGCTTCTGCTGTGTGTAGAATTCAAGAATTGCTGTACTCGGCCAACGTGTTTCCACCACTCCATGGGGTTATCTATCGACAATTTAGTCATGATTGGGATAATTACGCGGTTCATCCTTTCTACCTGACCATTCGCTCTAGGTACGCCTGTGGTAATTAGCACGTGTTCGATTCTCTCTACTTTGCAGTATTCTTCAAATGCATTCGCTGTGAATGCTGCACCGCGATCGGAAACAATACGCCTAGGATTTCCGAAAGTCGCTGCTTGTAGTCCGAGTCTGCTTAGCGCCTCCTCTGCTGTTGTTGACCTCGTCGGATATAGCCATGCGAACTTTGTGAACGCATCAACAACGACAAACAAATGTTTATAAACCTTCTTCGTGGAGGGAAGTGGACCTAGATAATCGATGTGGTACGTGTCCAGTGGTCCAGCTCCTTTCCCGATGGGATTCAGTAACCCATCACTCTTCCCGTGTTTCTTCTCCGCTAACAAGCATTTCACGCAGTTGTTGATCACCTTTTGGATTTTCTGCCTCATACCAAGAAACCAATACTCTTGCCTTAGCACGAACTCCGTCTTATTCCATCCGAAATGTCCTTGTTCGTGAGCCTGCTTAATTACGTCATACTGCATCGCCTTAGGTACTACCATGCGTTCGTCCCCGTCGCTCTCATGATACAATATTCCCCTCTTCGACATAGAGAATTCGTCGCTCCTCCCCGCCTGGACGGAACTAATTATCTTTTTCAACTCCGGATCATTTCCCTGCGCATTCCGGATTTTCTCAACTAAACCGCTTCGGCCTTCCTGCACTGATAAGATCTGGACCGGATTCCTACTTAGGGCATCTACGTGGCGCATCGATGTACCCGGCCTATGCTCGATCGTATAACTAAACTGATCAATCAATAACGCCCAATGTGACACTCGCAGACATAAGTCTTTTTTCTTCATTGTTACAAACGCCTTACAGTCTGTCACGATCTTAAAATCGATATTTAGTAAATATACCCGGAACTTCTTTAACGCTTTTACAACGGCTAAAATTTCTAATTCATAGCTAGTATATTTTTCTTCAGCCGGTGTTGTCTTCCAACTCGCGTAATAGACAGGATGCAGCTTACCATCCTCAGCATCTTTTTGAAGTAACACCGCGCCTAGGCCACCCATGCATGCGTCCGTGTGTAACTCGGTCTCCGCGCCAATACGATATAATTTGAGCACCGGTCTTTCAATTAATGCTGTCTTCAACTTCTCGAACGATATTTTCTGATTTTCCCCGAACTCAAACTTTACGCCGTCTTTTAACAATTGAGATAGGGGTCGCGCATGGACAGCAAATTGAGGAATAAATTTGCGAAAATAACCCGTGAGTCCTAAAAAACTCTGTATCTGCTTTACCGTCTTTGGGACTGGGAATTTTGTTACGGCTACCGTTTTTTGGGAGGAAGGCTGGATCTGTCCAGCCTCCACAATATATCCTAAATACTCGACTCGTCTTACCAATAATTCGCATTTCTTCCAGTTAATTACTAAACCATAGTCGCTCGCCATATTTAACACTACTTTCAATTTTTCTAGGCTTTCTTTTTCGTCCTTGGCAGGAATGATCAGATCGTCTAAATACACTAATATGGTACCGCTGGTAATCAACGGACGAAAAACTGCTCTGATGTGTCTTTGGAATACCGCCGGTGAATTACATAGTCCAAAGGGAACCTTCAGGAATTCATAGTGCCCGTCTGGTACTACAAACGCTGTGTATTTAATGCTTTCTTCCTCGATCGGCACGTGGAAGAGAGAATCCGTCCTTTAAATCTAACGTGGAGAATACCTTCGCGTCTTGTAATCGATCTAGCTGGTCCTCTATTAATGGCAACGGATTTCTATCTCTAATAATTTTCTTATTTAGGGACCGAAAATCAACGCAAAGTCTTAATTGCCCATTTTTCTTCTTAACTAAAACGATCGGACTAGCAAAATCGGATACACTTGGTCTTACAATACCTTCGTCAATCCACGTTTCAACGATTTCGTTTACCTGTTTTCTCTGTTCGGCTGAGAGTCGGCGTGGGTTTTGAAATACAGGCGTGTCGTCTTGTAGCATGATGCGCATCTTTACCCCCGTATCCCTCTTTTCCATCGGCGCATAATTTTCAACTAACTCTCTTAACTCACCTCTAATTTCTGGATCACTTACATGCTGAATTGAAACGTCGTATTCGTTTTCGGCTTCGTCCTGTACGTTGACATTCAGCACTTCCTTCCAGCCGCTGTCTTCTATTTCCGTCACGTCTACTTCGGGTTGGATTTCCTTCAGTACCGCCTGCCTGTGCTTTACGCGCACCTCGGCGTAATCGGATAATTCGCCGCCCACTAGCAAATCGTGTCCGAGAAAGCTATCAGGTACCACGTCGAACTCAAACGTGAACTTCAGTCCGTCGATAGTTAAATCCGCCGTGAAACGTCCAAGTGTGCGTTGATCCATTGTCCCGACACCGTTGAAGGGGATTGTCTTTGGCTCGAGTTTCGGTGCTCCGAGCCGAACATAACAACTCGATCTTATCAGGTGTAGGTCGCTACCTGAGTCCAGTACCGCGGTAATCTCCTTACCCGAAATTCTGACCTGCTTGTAAGTTTTCCTGTCCCCTGCCTGTAGTGCGTCACAGCGTTGTTTTTCTTTCCTTTCTTCTTTTCCTTTTCCGGCCTTCGGGGTTTGCTTTGAACACTTCGTCGACACGTGTCCAAATTCGTTGCATTTGAAGCATCTTGGCCCTTTTCCTTTGTCTGGGCATGCGTCGCTCAAATGTGCCTTGCTGCCACAGTTGTAGCAGCGTTTACCCTTTCCATCGTCACGTGCGTTGTTCAGTGTCTTCGTCTTATCGTTCTTCTCATTTCTCTGGAGCTGCTTCATGGTCGTCTTTGCGTTCTTCTTCTGCGTCTCGTATTGCTTTAACTTCTTCCTCAGCTCCTTCACCGTCGCCGCACCGTATAAAATTGATTTATTCACCTCCTCGTCTTGGATTCCATCGATGATGTATTGTAGTTTTGCGTCCAGCTCGATATCGCCGTGGTTGGCCATCTCCAATACGCGATAAACACGCGTTTCGTAGCTTTCGTTGCTTTTCTTCCTCACACTAGCTAATTGTTCGTGTACTTGCTTACAATTTACAGTCTTTGAAAACTCCCTGATCAATCGTTTCTTTAGCTTACTCCATTCTTTAGCATGACACTCGTAGTTTGCAAATAATTTTGCGGGTCCATCCAGCAATTTCTTAGCATAAATTAATTTCTGCGCTTCTGACCACGTACACATTTCCGCCGTTTCTTCGAATGTAGAGAACCAGCGTCGAACGTTTTGGCTCCCATCACCGCTGAATCTTTCCAACGCGTCTTCGACATCTTTGAATGTCAGTGTGGAACGTGGGTAATAATAACGGAACATTTCGCTATCATTACTCGGACCGTCTTCGGCTTACACCACGCGCATTTCTACCGCGAGCACCATCATCCATGGTCTCGTCACCGTCGCTGACGCTATCGTCGTCTGAGCTGTCGTCGTCGCCGTCTTCGCTATCCGAACTTTTCTTGTCGTCTTCGTTCAGAGCTTCCCTCAGCCTTACGAGCAAGTCTGCCTTATTGCCCGTCGTCTTCAGCCCCAATCCGTTGAGTCGCGATTTCAATTCTTTGAGTGTTAGCTTACCGAGGTTATCCGCCTGACTTCCTCGATCGTCCTCGCTTTTTTTCTTCTTGTTGTCGCCTTTGCCACCTTCGTCGTGTTTGACCGTTGACTCCGCTGACCTCAAGCGTTCGATTAGTGCCGCCTTTTTACCCGTCGTCTTGAGTTCGAGTGCACGTAACCGAGCTTTCAGTTCCCCAACGTTCAGAGCGTCAAAATCGTCTTCGTGGTCACTTTCTTCTTCTTCGTCGTCGTCTTCGTTCGCTGAGCTCGCCTTATCCGCCGTCCTCGCTAGGGTGACTCTTCTCAGCCGCTCCACTAGCGCGGCCTTGGTTCCTTTCGTCGATAAACCAAGTACTTGGAGTTTACTCCTCAACTCGCCGTCGTCTAGCTCCTCGAACGCAACTCTTCCCGCGGAACCCGGCATTTTGATACGTTGAACAAAAAATCACCGTGTAACCGTCGTAACCGTCTTTACCGTCTTAACCGTTTTTACCGCCTTTACCGTCTTTACCGTCTTTACCGTCTTAACCGTCTTTACCGTCTTAACCGTCTTTACCGCCTTTACCGTCTTAACCGTCTTTAGTCATCACCGTAAACTTTGTCACACCGCGTTAAAACATCGCTGTTGCTCTTATGATCCCGGACGAGCCCCCAATTTGTGGGATCATAATCACAGAGACAGGATGTATAGGTGATATGAACGTGTATTTACAGAAATATATACATGGGCTCGGTTGCCCGTGAACCTCACACCGTCGGGAATCTCTGATCTGCACTCTAAGCTTCGGATCTCGAATCTCGAATCCCCTTCCCTCTTCCTATCCTTCGCTTATATTCCCTTACCCCCTCTCTACTTTCGTCTACCCTTCCTTGTCCATCCCTTGTTCCTGAGAAGCGGCCTCGCTAGCCGCTACTCAGGCCCCTCGCCTTCCTCTCCTCGAGTCCCTCGCACCCCTTACGGTCCCATCTTCCGAGAACGGTCTCGCCGACCATTACTCGGTCTATCGCATTCTCCACCGTCCCCGCCTTTCGGGAACGGTCTCGTCGACCGTCGCTCGGGTCTCGCCTTCCTAACGGCTCCCGCTTTCCGGGAACGGTTTCGCCGGCCGTTACTCGGGTCTCGCGTTCCTCCCTAATCCTACATATATACAAATTTTACTTTGCAGTCACTTTTGAAGTCTATCTGGTTCTATACTCTTTTTGTTGGTTTGAAGATATACATTAACATTCTATAAGTATATTCCCTTCATTAGAATTAAAAAAGAAAATAAAGGGGGGAAATTTTTTTACATTTTCTTCCCACATGTCATGGTCTACAGTTACTCGTTAATTTAGGGTAACTGTGGACCTTGACGGGAAGATTGTGGTCTACCTAGAAAACTGGATCTAAATGGTATTATAATGCGAGGGGTAACTGTGGGCTTAATGTTAAGTAACATTTTTAATGCAGAAATTAATGAATGCATGTTTTTTTAAAAATAAATTTCGTCGGGTCACTTGTCTCTACAACTCGCTAATTATTTTAGATTTATCACGAGATTATCACCCTTTCTTCATTACTCCAATTTTACTAGATTTTTACTTTTTATTAACGAGCGCGTCCGAGGATCGAAATAAACGCGAGAGAAATCGTTTCGTGAATGTGGAAATATTGTATTAACTTTGAAAACCACATTTTATTTCCAAAAAATACAATTACTCCGATAAATTCCACTTTGTAAAGACGCGTACCCACCACCCGTCATACTTTCTCGTCTGCTAGATTTTTACGCTCTACGGAACTTCTCTCGCGAAGCTGGCGATAGATAGAGACAATATGGTTGCATTCAGCAGATCGAGCATAAACCGCTACCGCTCAGTACGCTCAGAAGTAGCGCTCTCTGTTCTGCTGACAACAAGTTCTGGCCGTGGCCTGCGATACATTAGGCGCGTGGCGCAGTGGATTTAAATGATCGACTTGTCGTACTTTAGCTTTGAAAAATCGTATTTTGAGATTGAAATTTGGCTTTGTAAAATCGTTTAGAAACAATAAATTAATGTATTAAAAAGTTCGAAACGAAACATTTTTTAGCTAGTAATAGACCCGTGAATATGGCCAAAATCGCCCGTTTTCTTATATTTAACTTCAAGTATTTAAAAATCCTGACGTGGTATGCAAATTTGAGTTAGATTCGTTTTTAGCGCACATAAATCTATAAGAATCACACCTGGTTTGGTTCGAGTAACAAAATCACTGTTGTCCAGTGTTATCTCTGGTTACAAAATATTGTGTTGTTTATATCAGTACCTCAGAGCTAAACAGTATTAACTCCATTGCCGGTGGCAAGAAAATGTAATTTTTTTCGTAATAATACATAAAATATAAGATGTTCCGTCGCACGACAGACGGAATTCGACACATTGGTTCACACCGCTCGACATCATTCATAAAATGCGCCAAAACTTCTTCCGCTGGAAGTGAGCGGGAGCGCTGGAGCGTAACTCTTCTTTGCTACAAAACATGGCGACCGCTTCCACTTGCGCTTACTTGAAGCGCTCGGTAGAATGCGCGTTCAGCAGATTTTTACTGAGCTGCTCCACAACTGTTGCGGAGCGGAATGATCTGCTGAATGCACCCAATCGTTCGTCGTCCTTGCGTCTCCGACCAATAGCGAACGTAGTTGCATACGCGACAGGTTACCTTTTTTCTTGGCGCGCAAACTCAAATGGCCAATGAAATAACGATTAGTACAAAACGAAAAAACTTTTCTAGTGTAAAATTGATTGGCAATCATAATAATTATGGATTACGGTAAAATGTGTTTAAGTAATTAATTAAAAACTATTAATTGCTCGCTAATTAGGTTGGCTGGGCAAAACTGAAGCAGGTGGCAACACCGAGCCAAACACCCGCGGGCAAATTAAAACGGTTATAATATATTATTAATGCTGCACTGTTGCAGATTCGACTGTACCTGATGTGACTGGTAAAAAAATTATGAAAGTGAAACAGTTGATGGAATTCAGTGCATTCACTGTGCCTTCACAAGGTGTTGGGCACGCGATGCAAAAAAAGTACAAACACAGTGATTGTACTGAGTGCAAACGTTGAGACTTCACGCCCAGAGCACCAGAACATTCACCGTGCAGACACCGTGCGCTCACGCTGTGCAGCTCCACGGAGAAACTGCACAGTGTAGCCACGGTGGAGCCACAGGATGTCAGCACTGCGTGCGTCTACCGTGCACTATGGCTTAACTGCACACTTTGCTATCGGCGATACCGTATGTCCCACCCCGATAGCAGAGCGTGCAGTTAAGCCATAGTGCACGGTAGACGCATGCAGTGCTGACATCCTGTGGCTCCACCGTGGCTACACTGTGCAGTTTCTCCGTGGAGCTGCACAGCGTGAGCGCACGGTGTCTGCACGGTGAATGTTCTGGTGCTCTGGGCGTGAAGTCTCAACGTTTGCACTCAGTACAATCACTGTGTTTGCACTTTTTTGCATCGCGTGCCCAACACCTTGTGAAGGCACAGTGAATGCACTGTGTCTTCACTCATTGTTGATAATAAATTATTTGCCAATTTAACAAAAGTATGGATTCATAGTACTTAAAAATAATTTACAAATTAAACAAGTAATTTTACTTTCTTATCTTGACCATAATAGAGTTTCAAAATATGCGAAAAGTCAAGTAAATCATAAAAGTCGAGCACGTGGACTTCAATGAGCTTCGCCGGTGGCGAGTGAATGAACCACTGGCGCCACTGCTGTATTTTACTTTTGAATATAGCGGACCTTTAATTAGCGAGAAATTAATAATTTGTTCAAATCACTTAAACACGTTTTACCATAATCTATAATTATTATGATTGCCAATCAATTTTATGCTAATAAAGTTTTTTCGTTTTGTACTAATCGTTATTTCATTGGCCATTTGAGTTTGCGCGCCAAGAAAAAAGGTAACCTGTCGCGGCTGTCGCGTATGCAACTCCGTACGCTATTGGCCGGAAACGCAAGGACAACGAACGATTGGCTCTGTCTATCGCCGGCAGACATCAATAGTCGCGAGAGAAGTTCCCTAGGGCGTAAAAACCTAGCAGACGAGAAAGTATGGCGAGTGATGGGTACGCGTCTGTACAAAGTGGAATTTATCGGAGTAATTGTATTTTTTGGAAATTAAACGTCTTTTTCAAAGTTAATAAAATATTTCCGTTCGCGAAACGATTTTCCTCGCGTTTATTTCGATCCTCGGACGCGCTCGTTAATAAAAAGTAAAAATTCAGTTAAATCGGAGTAATGAAGGAAGGGTGATAATCTCGTGATAAATCTAAAATAATTGTAGAGACAAGTGAACTGACGTGGAAGGTTACAATGGCTAGGCAGTTCTCATGATTGTTGAGTGGGGTAAGTGTAAAGATAAATCGAGAGGAATAACAAAAATGAATTGTTTTGAAGTCATTAAATTTTTTTAAACTTTACAAAGGCAATAATATTACAATAATTATTCGTAGAATCAGAGAAAATGATGAATTCTTCATGGAAATCACTTCAACTATGGACGAAGCAAGATGACGCTACACAAATGGATGACCGAAGAGTTCGATAATGTGCATCAGCCTCCATGGAGAAATGTGACAAAGACAAAGGATGACTGCTATCCCGCTCAAGAGGTAGAAATAAATAGAACGTAAGATATTACTGATACAGAAAAATAATGTAGCGCAGGTATTTATTTACCAATACGACTCACATTATCATCCGGTAACCAACATGATTGAATATTTCAGCAAACATTGATCACCAGGACCATGGTGAATGACTTCGTATTTCGCAAGTGTGCCTGTGATCAGCAACCTGATCGGGTACTTTGTACGAGCCCTGGGTTGGTGTCTCCCGTAGCAATGTTAGATTGCTCCTGACTGAAATCCTCCCTCGTTTCAGTCTGTCGTTCATCAACGAGCATCAACTCCCCCGGAGGACACGAAAAGCTGTAACATCAGGAAGTCCGTGAAAGGTTAATAAAATTATCCAAAACGATACCACGAATGTAAGGAAATCCTTTTCATATCATGACATTTTGTGGAAAACTCACCGCTGCTTCATCTTTACAGGAGATGTTCAAAATGATTCCTTTGCTTAGCCAAGCAATAACCCAAGCAGTCGTAAAATGGTGAGACCGTATTTTGAATCGCTTCCAGGGAGGTCTCCTCCCAATTGGGTGTTTTCACATCTTTCAGAAACTGGCTTAAAATGAAGATTATTTTGTATACCGCATGTCCTATGGCCAACCGCGCAGATGAGCTGCGACCTGAATTCTTGACTTCGGCAGTATTTATGGTACAGTTAGAGTGGGCTTCAGACGAGTGCGCTGCATAAGAACGAAAAGTGTCGACTGCTCTTCTAATAGCTGCCAATTCGGGAGATCGAAGCGTTTCATGTAACCTCAAAATCGTAAAGATTTGAATTAGTAGTGAATAATTTGTAGAAGTGATGAGAAATAATCATAAATAATCTTCCGAATTGACAGCCGTCGGGAAATCAGACGACGCTTTTCGCTCTTACGCTGCGTTCTTACGAAAAGTGTGAAACGTCTGATCTTCCGATGGCCATCAATTCGGGAGATCGAAGTCTAAGCTCGAAATCGTGAATCTTTTAATAAATGGTAAGTAATGTTCAGAAGTGAGAGTTAACAATCATTCGGGTTTTTTCGATGTCCAACCGAATTACACGCCTCATGCCTATTTGTTTCAGAAATTATTTCCGCGCTAGCACCGCGTGTGTCTAGGAAGTAGTTTTACGAAGTGGCGTGAGCGATACCTAAGGTGTCACAATTCGGAAGATTATTTATGATTATTTCTCATCACTTCTACAAATTATTCACTACTAATTCAAAACTTTACGATTTTGATATTACACGAAACGCTTCGATCTCCCGAATTGACAGCTATTAGAAGAGCAGTCGACACTTTTCGTTCTTATGCAGCGCACTCGTCTGAAGTCCACTCTAACTGTACCATAAATACTGCCGAAGTCAAGAATTCAGGTCGCAGCTCCCCTGCGCGGTTGGCCATAGGACATGCGGTATATATGATATTAATAAATTAAACAATTTTGTTGTCAAGTTTTTATGAGAAAATTGAGTCTAAAAATCAAATGTGGAAATGTCCCGCGAAATCGCGATTTGCCTGTAATGGCGGTTGTGACGTCACGATCTGTACAAACAAATAGCTGTCAAACGGAGTTACTTACGTTTTTGCGGTGCTTTTCTGTGATTCGGAAAGTTTGTTGCTTCTACATCGTTTTTTGTGAAAGTGGCTGAAAATGCATGCACCACAAGTCCACAGGAAATCGTGTTTTGTGCCAAAATGTATGAATGCTTCTGTAAATAAAATACGAATACATTTTCAGCCACTTTCACAGTTCAACCTCAGATACTACAAAGAACGACATAGAAACAACAAAATTTCTGAATCACAGAAAAATACCTTAAAAATACAGGTAACTCCGTTTGACAGCTGGTTGTTTGTACAGATCGTGACGTCACAGCCAATCAGAGCGCGTTTTGATTTTGCTCAGTTGCCAAGTTTCGCCGCAGCAGTTTTTAGTTTAATTTATCGCAAATTTGTCTGTTTGTGGATGTTTTTAAACAATGATACGTGCAACACAAATTCTTTACTTCACTCTATACTGCAATTACGCAATATTCGTAACTAGTGCACACACCCAATTCCACGTTATTTCCCAGTCGAGTTCCTCAACGGTCAGGAGTGGGCGAATTTCATTGTATAGGATTAATTTACAGATGCACATGTAAATTGGGTCTAGATTTACTGTACTATTACTACCAATAGGATCTATTGCTTACATCGTTGGTCTCATCAAATTTAAAAAAATTCGGTAATGTTGAACTACAAAAATGATCAACATAGGGATAAACATATGAGCCATTGAAAACCAGAATGGTGTAAGTCACATTTCGTGTAGGCTGAGATCATTTGACTGCAAAGTTAAGTACAATTTGAAAAATCTGTCTAGATGATACAAAACAGATATTTACGATTTAAAATGTCTATTTGTATCATATAGACAGATTTTTCTAATTGTACTTAACTCTGCTGTCAAATAATCTCAGCTTACATGAAATGTGATTTACACCATTCTGGTTTTCAACGGCTCATATATCTCTCGATCACCATAGCTTTGACGAGACATCCACATTTTTTGTATTGTTTCCATTATAGTTAGATTCGTATAAAAGTATGTATTTCAATGATTCTTGCAAGCAATAATTCATAACGTATGATGAAACAAGAAAACACACTGAAAGCCAATGATGACAGAATAGTTTTATTTGCTTTTTATGAAGTATGATGTGATATTAATCTCAAAAGTATTGTGACAATTTTTATCATTCTAAAGGTTATTTTTAGTTTAATTAGACAGAGGAAAGGTTTTCAGAGGTGTAACAATAACATCTATTTCTTGAGACTGATTTCATAGTTTTCTAATTTCGTTACAGTGCTATAGAATTTACTAGCTTTAAGAAAAATGAGGAAAGAATTTATATTTTTCACTAATTTACAAAGTCTAAGTTTCCGAAATAAGAGACTAAAGTGCAAAAGTATAAATGTCATACTTATTTCTATATAATTATTGAGTATACATTTAGCAAATTCTAGGAGAGCGCTCACCAAAGTGGCGTGGGATGCGACGTGGCAGCGATATGGCAAGTAACATGCATCTAGCATGTCACTTCGAGTTGAAACCAACGATAAGAAATCAATCAGCGCACACTGAAATAGCGCGGCCAGAAACGTGCTAGTGGCATGTCACGTCACTGCTTTTACCGGTTCTACTTTCTGCGACGTGCTACTAACAGCCCGTTCACACTATAGGGTATACCTACTCACCGTTTCAGTAATTTTAACGAATCGGTGCAAACCGAATGCTATGTTATGACATATATATTAGACTGGTTCAAAAAAAAAGCTCTTTTAATGAATTCTCTTGGCGGGCACTTAAAACGTTAGTATTTAATGTAACTTTGAATATGCCGTCGGGTGCACATTCTCACTCAATATTTAGGGGTGTTTGAATCGCTTTTTCTGATTTCCATTTGAATAACACGGTTAAATTTTTCAATCATTGGTTTAGTGTTAATTCCTTCTACGGTAAAAAATGTCCCCGTGAAAAAGTAGAAAAATTGAGTTTTATATGTAATTGACGTAAAGAAATATTATTTTTAATTATTAAGTAGAATATTTGTTCCCCCATAATTATCATTTAATTCTGTTTAATAATTAAAAATAATATTTCTCTTTACATCAATAACACCTAAAACTCAATTTTTCTAATCCCAGATAGCAATCGTGCGTCGCACGTAGGACGCACGACGTGCGGTCTCACGCGTGCGCTCTACTACGCTGTCAAAATGAAGTCACGCGTGAGTTTTGAGCGCACGCAATGAGACTTAAGTGCTTTTTGTAACCAAGTAGCACCAACCCCGATAGCAAAGCGTGGATTTACACGGCATGCCAACATAGTTTTACGTAAATTTCAAGATTTTAGTACGGGGGTTAATTCAATCATTTTGATACGCAGGGAACGTGTTCGTAGTTAAATTTAAAGGTTCGGTGGTCGAGCATTGCGGACGTGTAGCGGATCGCTCCTGCGAAATTCGGAACTTTAGTCGGGTTTTTCGCGAGTGAGTGCGATAAAGAATTCATGGTGGTGTTCGCGGAGCAGTGCGAAGCTCACTGAGTGAAGTGGAAGTGCGGCGAGGCCGGCGTTTAGGAGTTATTCGACGATTACGAAGTCTGCCGTGCCGAGTTCCCTCGTGGCACGGACGCCATCGTCGGTTAACGAAAGACCGCAAAGGCCAGAAGAGAGACACCGGACGAGCGACCCTCGCGAGAAGCCGCCTCGGGGGGGAGCTCCGGGACACCGAAAAGGCCCTTGCGAACGACCAAGCTATGCTGGGAATCTACAGTGAAGTGACAACGGCGCGCAACAAGTTACGACGCGTGCGAATAGCGGCCGGCATGACGCCGTCGCCAAGTCGCGCCCGCGACTGTGCAGTAGACTCTCGGTTAACCGAGGCTCCGGATTAACCGAGGGCTCTCTCGCCGCATGATCTACTGTTTCTCCAACGTTGGCGTAATATTTCCAGTTACAGGTATTGTGCGCGGATGGGCTGATCCAAATACCACACTAATCAACTAATTAACCTAACTTAACTAATTCAATAAGCCAACCTGTCATCCTCCCCCCTCTCATCGCATAAACACAAGGAAACACGAGGAAAGTGCACTACGAATCATTTTACGTGTTTAATATTTCCGTAGGACCTCTTTCCATGCCACGACGACGCATCTTCCGACGCATTTCAAAGGTCCAGACCATCGAGGTAATTATTCAATCAATGTCGTATCTCGACACTTGCAATACTTTATCTTTTTTTCTTCTCCATCACACCCTCCGTCACACTTGGTACCTCATACGCGATAACGCAGTTGCAGATGCGAATAGTTCAAAGCGTCAAGCACACAAAACGACGCGGCTCCAAGATCCTGAAGGAAGGATGGATGGTGCATTCGATGAATCGCGATCCAATGGTAGGTCGACGACGTGGCGCTGATTCGGTTTCGCTTCCTCCGTCATTAAGACTCTCGTGTTTTCAGAGGAAGAGACACTACTGGTGATTGGACACAAAGGCCATAACTCTGTTCCAAAGCGACAGCAGTTCCAAGTACTTCAAGACGATTCAACAACATTCTCGTGAGTACATATCTATATCGTTAGAAATTGTCTGCGCGCGTTTAGTCGATGTACAATGCACGCGTTCTCTCCTTCCAGGCACGATGCATTGTTTCGAGTTGAGAACGGCCAACGTCGATTACTACGTCGGCGAAGATCCCCTCTACGCAGGTGCGAGTAGCTTCCACCGCCGGAAAGTGGCGTTAGCGCTCACTTGGCGAGGACCTGGAAAACGAGTATCAGGCAGGCATTGATGCCCATCACCTCCAAATCGGCAAGTACGTTCAGAGCTCGCGAGTGTGCGCGCGAACGCGTACCGATGCTATATTGAAAAACACGCGTCGTTTTCGCAGGTCGGTAGGAGCAGTCGACAACTGAGCCAGAGGAACGCGTAACCGACATGTCGCAGCTCTATCACATCTTCCCAGACGAAGTTCTTGGCTCGGGTCAATTTGTTGTCATCTACGGCGGAGTTCATCGCTAGACCGGCCGCGCGATGGCGATAAAGGTGATCGACAAGCTGCGTTTTCCCACCAAGCAGGAGACCCAGCTCAAGAGCGAAGTAGCCATCCTGCAGAATCTCTCCCACAGCAGAGTCGTCAATCTCGAGAGGATGTTCATTTTACATTTTTTATGAATAACGCCGTACACGCGTTTTAATATCGTCAGCTTACTTGTAAAACCTACTAAGGGCCGGTTGTACAACATGCCGATATACTGCCCGATAGTGTTATCCTGCCGACAAGTCCGCTTTTGATGTATTTTGACTATAGCGTAAAGCGGACTTGTCGGCAGGAATAACACTATCGGCATGTTGTACAACCGGCCCTTAGTCCTATATCCGAAAATCGGATTTGGAAGGCTTAACAAGTAAGCCGACGATATGTAATATTAACCCTTATGTGCACGCTAAGCGGCACTCCGTACCGCACCGCTAGCGTGTACTGACGGGAAAAAAAAATTTAAGCGTGCACGCGTAAGGGTTAAATACACAATATTTAACCATCGCTCCGAACGTCCGAAAGTTCATCGACATTTTCTTCGGTGATGCCAAGTGTTTATTTTAGTTCCTCAATTTTTGCAGCGGTTTCGTCCTCCGTTTCCAATCCCGGCAAAGCCTTATTCCGTTTCTTGTCGGAATTTCTTCTCCCAAAATTTTTGTGCCTCTGTTTTGTCGCCCTTAAAATTTCTTTCATGTCATTATATTATAATGAAAGAGTAGGCACCACAACACGACTAGATACAACGAAAGAGTAGGCATTATTACCAATACTACAGGGATTGTCGTTTTTGACAAGTGTTGTTTTTGAAAGGAACCCTTCAATTGTTTAACCCTTAATTTGACAGTGTATCTCATAAGATAGGTCTGTTAACCCTTACTTGCCACACTGGGGTTCGAAACCACCCCATGGTAAAATTCGTACTTGCCACACTGGGGTTGATTTACACCTCAGCGAGAAGAATTGTTATAATAAATAAATTATAGCATATTTGTGTACTTGAAAATTTTACCAGCTCATCTTAAGAGCGTACTTTAAAAGACCGTGTAACTTTAATATTTGATTTTTTTCGCATACTTAATTTTAAGTTCTGGCTATACAAGTTCTACCGCCTTTTAAAGCACGCTCTTGAGAAGAGCTGATAAAATTTTCAAGTCCAAATGTGAAATAATTTGTTTGTTATAACAATTTTTCTCGCTGGGGTGTAAATCAACCCCAGTGTGGCAAGTACGTAATTCTATAGAAGTGTGGCAAGTAAGGGTTAAGTAAGAGTGTGTACGGCGTTATTCATTAAAAATGTATTCAACAATGTTTTTTCCACATACATACGTTTTACATATTCCAACGCATTGGGCATTTACAGTTGATAATGAGTCCAATCACCACCATCGAAAATTTGATGGATAGTATGCCTTGGAGATGCCAAGCGATTATCGACGGTGGTGATTGGACTCATTATTAATATTATTGCGTATTGCCTTGGAACATGTCAAACGTATGTATGTGGAAAAAACACTGTCGAATAAGTTTTTTATGATTAACTCCGTACGCGCGCTCTTACTTAACAGACTGATAACAACGTAACTCTCAAAATATACTTCTCAAAATGTATTGTCATGTATAACTATGTCACGTATAACTATTTGTCATGTATAACTATATGTATATATATTAATATTACTTATGTATAATTTCACACAACAATGTTTTTTCCACATACATACGTTTTAAATATTCCAACGCATTGCGCAATTACAGTTGATAATGAGTCCAATCACTACCAACGAAAATTTGATGGATAGTATGCCTCGGAGATGCCAAGCGGTTATCAACGGTGGTGATTGGACTCATTATTAATATAATAGCGTATTGCCTTGGAACATGTCAAACGTATGTATGTGGAAAAAACATTGTCGAATAAGTCTTTTATGAATAACGCCGTACGCGCTCTTACTTAACAGACTGATAACAACGTAACTCTCAAAATGTACTTCTCAAAATGTATTGTCATGTATAACTATTTGTCATGTATAACACTATGTATTATATTATAATAATAAATGAATAACGGATTTACTCATAAAAATTGTGTCATTTATTGTAAACATTTACGTAGAATCCATATTAATTTTCTAACGGTGTTGAATTTCTCGCGACATTTTCGCGCATGCGTCAAGTAGCACTCGTGCGCCTCAAATGCGACGCATATGCGTCGCACGCGTGCGACTTGAAGCGCACGCGTGCACTCACAGTGCGTGCATTGTGACTACATTTTGCTATCTGGGATCTTTCGCTTGGAAATTTTTTTACCATAGAAGGAATTAGCATTAAACCAATGATTCAAAACTTTCACCGTGTTATTCAAATGGAAATCAGAAAAAGCGATTGAGACACCCCTAAATATTGAGTGAGAATGTGCATCCGGCGGCATATTCAAAGTTACATTAAATACTAACGTTTTAAGTGCCCGCCAAGAGAATTCATTAAAAAAGAGCTTTCTTTTGAATCAGTCTAATATATATGCTATAACATAGCATTCGGTTTGCACCGATTCGTTTGCACTGTCACTACACTTCGACCTGCGTTCCACTGAAAATCATTCAACGCCACTGTCATGCTATTGCCATGTCGGTGCCATGTCACATGCCACGCCACTTTGGTGGGCGCTCTCCTGAAAAGCATGCAATGCCACTGTCATGCCACTGCCACGTTTGGGCCATGTCGCATGCCACGCCACTTTGGTGGGCGCTCTCCCTAAAATGGGCTTTCACATTAAGTAAAAGTATTTTAATGTAAATTTTTCTTCTTACAATTAAACAAATGATCAAAGCTAGGCAATGTGATAGGTAGATAAAAGGAAAGATGTGTGCGAGGAGTATGCGAACACAGATCTTGTGTTAACTTTTGCAGTGAATACACTATAATGTACGAAAATTGAAGTTTAAAATGTGTGAAACTATTAACATTATCTCTAGTATAAAACAAACATTCAGATGATCCATTTTTTATTGTATTTATGTTTCATTGTGGAAAATGAATGAGAAAAATAGGTTTACAGCAATTATATACTTTGAAAATTGCGAATATTGTAAAAATCGTTGGGTTCATGAGAATTCAATATGAGAAAGCTTTTGAAGAATTTTCAATTCTTTCCAAAATTGTCTCTTCGTAAATTCGCAATATTATTATACTTGCAATTTTATTAACATTAAACTTTTGTACTTAACCTATTTCTCCCATTCATTACAAAATTTTCTATGTAAAAAACCTGTATGGAGTAACCAAAGTTTATTGTTTCATAAATAAAAGAATATATAAATTTGAAAAGCATTTAACGATAGTCAATAATTTTTAAAAATTAAGTACCTAACCTAAAATAAAAAATAGTATACATTCACAAAAATGCCAGCAATGTCATCACAGTGTAAGCACTGTGCCGTCACCACGTGTATTTTCTTTTCTTAAAGTTCACCTCATATGTATTTGATCAAACGCTGTGCTGTTACGGTGCCTGCACATAGTGTCGGCACCGCGTGCAGGTACAGTACCTGCAGACTGGACATGCACTTTGGTAGCACCGGGCTAAATTCCAAATGCACCGCGTGCGGTTACAGTGCTGCCACGGTGGCTCCACTTTACTATCGGGGTTGTTTCGTTTGGGCCGGAACATACGGTATTCATGGAATGTATACCTTTCTCATGATTTGGGATTAGAATCGGATATGCGAGAAAATCAATGTTAGTTGTTATGTTTCATCATCATCATAAAGTTATCAGTCCTAAGACTGGTTTGATACCATTCTCCATCTTTTCCTGTCCTCCGCTAGTCTTTTCATTTCCCTGTATTTCGAACAACCTACGTCCTTAATGATTTGCGAAATGTAGTCTAACCGCGGCCTACCTACCTCTCTCTTTTTTCCCGTTTCTGCTTCTAAGATGTCTCTTAGCAGTCCCTCATGTCTCACTATATGGCCTATCAGCTGATCCCTTCTTTTCTTTATATTTTTCCAGAGCCGCCGGTTTTCCTCTATTTTCCTCAAGACTTCTTCATTTGTGATTTTCTCGGTCCATTTTACTTTTAGCATTCTTCTATAGCACCACATTTCGAAGCTGTCTAATTTTTTCCTTTCTGCCATTCCTATCGTCCAAGATTCGCACCCATACAAAGCTGTACTCCACACGTATGTTTTGAGAAATTTTTTCCTACTCTCTAGGCTGACGTTTTTTGAGCATAGTAGCTTCTTTTTCAGATTAAAAGCCTGTTTTCCCTGCGCTATTCTTTGTTTGACGTCTTTTAGGCTCTTTCCATCTGTCGTTATTTGGCTACCTAGATAGCAAAACTGCTGTACTTCTTCTACGCTTTCGTCGCCTATATTTATTCTAGTTTTACTCTTACGTTTTTTCTTACTACATACCAGAATTTTTGTCTTTTTCTTATTAATTTTCATATTGTAGTTCTCTATTAGGATGTTTTCCATTTCGTTAAGCGCCTTTTCTAGTTCTTCTTTGTTCGATGCTAGTAGCGCTATATCGTCGGCGAACCGAAGCATGCTCACTGTTTGCCCTTGTATTTTAATGCCTGAAGTTGAGTTTTCTTTGAATTCGTTCATCGCTTCCTCTATGTATAAGTTAAAGATTAGAGGCGACAGTGTGCATCCTTGTCGTACTCCTTTTCTAATTTTCGCTTCTCTCACTTCTTCTTCTACTCCTATCACTGCTACTTGGTTTTCATATAAATTATGTATGATTCTTCTTTCTCTGTACTTTATTCCTACTCTTTTCAGTATTTCGAACATTTTTTGCCACTGAACATTGTCGAATGCTTTCTCTAGGTCTATGAATCCTATATATAGTGTTTCGTCTTTTTCTAATGTTTTCTCTGCAATTAGTCTTAGCGCTATTATCGCTTCCCTCGTTCCTCTGTTCCTTCTAAATCCGAACTGGTCTTCTGCTAATACTTCCTCGGCTCTCCGTTCCATTCTCCTTTGTATAATTTTTGTTAAGATTTTTGATGCGTGCGGTATCAAGCTGATTGTACGAAAATTTTCGCATCTATCCGCGCCTACTTTTTTTGGAAGGGTAACTATTATACTTTTCTTGAAATCTTTTGGCATTTTTCCTGTTTCGTACATATGACTCACGAGTTTAAATAGCCTACTTATCGCTTCTTCCCCTGCAAACTTTAAAATTTCTGCCTGTATTCCATCTATCCCGGGTGCTTTATTGTTTTTCAATTCCTTAAGTGCTATCTCAAATTCCGACTTAATAATAGGATCCCCGAGTTCGTTTTCATCTACGCTATTTTCTTCTTCCAATATGTTACTTAGTTCTTCTCCATTGTATAGTTTTTCTAAATATTCTTTCCATCTATCGGCCTTTTCTGCGTTTTCTAACAACATGTTTCCGTTTTCATTTCTAATATTTCTACTTTTCGGTTTGTATTCTTGAAAATTTCTTTTTATTAGTCTGAAAGCTGCATCGGTCCTACCTAATTTAATTTTCTTTTCAACTTCTTCGCTTCTTTCTTCTATCCATTCTTCCTTAGCTCTCCTAGATTTTCTAATTATCTCCCATTTCAGGGATTTGTATTTTCTCTGTCCGTTTTCATCTACCCTAGACTTATACTTTCGTCTCTCCTCTATCAGCTCTAAAATTTCTCTCGTTATCCACGGATTTCTACTCTCATTTTCTTTGATACCTAGTACTTCTTCTGCTGCATTTTCTAAACTCGTTTTAATATGATTCCAATTTTCTTCTGTGTTCGCTTTGCTATTATTGGCTACATCCCCCCCCTTACGATTTAAATGTTTCTCAACTTTACTCTGGAATTCTTTTTCTACTTTATCGTTCTTGAGTTTACTGATATCCCACTTTTTGCGGGCGTTATTTTTTTTCTTAAGTCTTTTAAATTTTAACTGACATTTCATCATTACTAAATTATGATCGCTGTCTATATCTGCACCTGGGTAGCTCCTACAGTCTTTTACCTGGTTTCTGAACCTTTGTTTGACTAATATATAATCTATTTAATATCTACCATTGTCCCCCGGCATTTTCCAGGTATACACTCTTCTTTTATGGTGCTCGAATAAGGTATTGGAAATCACTAATTGATGTTTATCGCAGAATTCGACTAATCTTGAACCTCTTTCGTTCCTAATTCCCAAGCTATAATTTCCTGTTATTTGTTCTTCCTTCCTTTCCCCTACTACCGCATTCCAGTCGCCCGTTATTATTAAGTTTTCGTCTCCTTTCACGTATTCTATTGTCTCTTCTATGTCATTATATACCTGTTCTATTTCCTCGTCATCGTGGCTCGAAGTGGGCATGTATACCTGAATTATTGTTGTGTTTGTTGGTTTTGACCTAATTTTTACCATAACAATCCTATCGCTGACCTGTAAGTAGCTTTCTACTCTTTGTCCTAACTTCCTGTTCATCACGAATCCTACTCCTGCGTTACCCGTCTCTGATCCCTTATAGATAATTCTGTAGTCCCCGCTCCAAAAATCTCCTTCCTTTGGCCATCGCATTTCGCTTATTCCTACTATATCTAACTCTAATCTATTCATTTCTACTTTGAGATTTTCTAATTTCCCCGCCTGCCTAAGACTCCTAACATTCCATGCTCCGACCCGTAGAATGCCGGGTTTTCCCCGTCCTGACTTGGTTTTTCCCCAATTGCACTTTGAGTTCTCCCTAATTGCACTTCGCCTATTGCACCTCCCTTTATTGCACTTAGTTTTTGTGACATCCCCCGGGGTAGTCCCCACCCGGAGATCCGATTGGGGGACTATTTTACCTCCGGAATATTTTACTCCGGAGGACGCCATCATATTTGTTAAAGATTTGGAATGGTATATTCCTGGGAATTATAATGTGGTGGTTTCCCTTTGCCTTCCACATCGCAGTTAAGAGGGGGTGTCATGCTACCATACCGATCTCCTTGATCTCTGCTAACATGACTACTGAAAGAGCTGCTGCCCTCTATCAGGGGATTCGTCTTCGTCTGGTTTCTCGCTAAGGACCCCTCCAATATGGTTGTACCTATGGTCCGGCTCCCTAGGTCCTCAAAACACGCAAGCCAACCCACCCGTTCCGGTTACTCCCAAGACTCATTCATAGATTGACTTTAATTCATCAACTTGTATGAAATTGTCCCTGAAAGCGTTCCAGAACTGCGTCAAGGTGCGAATCCATAGGCTGTTATGTTTAAACAAATGAAAATCAATTTGTCAATAAATCTGTAAAGCGTTTACCTGTTTTTGTGCCGGTTTTGTGCTGGAGTTGGATATTTGGAAAAACACCACGATGCACTTTAATAGTTGTTGCGTTGCACTATTGCAATTCACTCAGATTCACTGGATTCAACGAAACAAGCATCCCAACGCGCAGCTGCCTCGCGCACATTTACAGAAAGCACTTAAGTCTCATCGTGTGCTCTCAAAACTCACGCGTGACTTCATTTTAAATATGTAGTAGAGCTCACGCGTGAGACCGCACGTCGTGCATCCTACGTGCGATGCACTATTGCTATAGTCGGACTGGCAAGAGTCGTCTTCGGGAAAGCTCGGAGCAACGTTCCCTTACTATGGGGGATCACTGGCGGAGTAATAGGGATGCACACTCGAGAAACTTTGGCGCCACGATCGCTGGTCCCCTCGAACCTGATTGGCTCGACTTTCAACTAAAATGTCATGGACACCGGATTCGACCAATGACACGATAACCCGGAGGACCAACAGTGCTGGCGCCCTCTGGATCGACCTGATGAATGCGGATCCCCATACACCCTCGAGCTCAGATTCTAATCATGGGGAATTTTCAAAATGTCATATTTCAATATACTAACCAATGAATAACACAGCTCCACAAAAAAAATTGAAAAAATGCTTCCTCTGACCAGACCAGTATATCTTTATGTTTTTGGGGTCGCTGAATCCGAATCCGGTGTCCGTTTGTCCTCATCCCTTTACGTTCAAGGTCATTTCAAGGTCAAATCCTGGAAAAATAGTCAAATCGATTCAAATGATTATTTGTATATATTTTTGAGGTCGCTGAATCCAAATCCGATGTCCGTTTGATCCTACAAGGTCAAATTCAAGGTCATTTCAAGGTCAAATATATTTATTTTGCCAAAAGTGAATTTTTGACTACAGATTCTGAAAGAACGAGAAATTTTACGTCTAGATATGTATTCAACTTTTTTGATAACATAACCCCTAAGGTCATTTCAAGGTCACTTCATGCTATTGTATGGAAGGTTCATATGACAATTGCAAAAATAAGAAAATGTGTCTTCACGGGAATGAACTACTACGTCAATATGTTTTTGAGGTCACTGAGTTAGAATCCGAGGTTCGTTTGCCTCCAGTATGTCAGTGTCAGGTTCATTTCAAGGTCAAATCCAGCAAAAATGTCCAAATCTAAAGTCCAAGCTGACTCCCTCCATAGGAGTGCCGATCGAGGTGTTTCCACTCATAGGACGCCGGGTCGCGCGTGGAGTGGATAGTGGAGCTTCGATCGCGCCGGCTCGGGTCTGTGGTAAGAGAGGCCGTGGCGGAGCGGTCAGTTGGAAGGCTGTCACCTATGGCGGTTTCCTAGCTCTCTCGTGTCTTCAATGCATTACCGCGGATCGGCGTCCATGATCGAATGATCCGTTGAGCGGTACACGTCTTTGACGTTTAAAAGATGTGGAGGTCTCTTTGGAGATCTGTCAAGTTTTTTTTTTCCAAGCATCAACTCACTCAGTTCCGAGCGAGAATAAAGGTCGGGACACACATTACCGGGCCGTGCCACTGCCGGAGCACGGCCGAGTATCGTCCGTCGTCCGGCGGATGATTTGTCCAATAGAATCAAATGCTTTTGTTCTCACTTTACCGGGCCGTGACCGGGCGTCGCTAACGGACCGTTACCGGGCCGCGCCAGTTAGATCAGTTTTACTTTTTCACGGTGACGGTCCGGCCGAGCTTCTCTTGTTTCCGTAATTTACGTCTTTTAGTGCAATCAACCTAGCAGTTTCCAAGGCAACTGACGACTGACGGATATGTGTGGTTCCTAGATACACGCGCCGTGCAAGGGTTCTGACCATTTCTTCCTCTTCGGCCGTACTCGACCGTGGCACGGCCCGGTAATGTATGTCCCACCCTTTAACGTGCCGTGCCAGGGCCGAATGACGGCCGTGTCCCGGCCCTGGCACGGCCCGATAATGTGTGTCCCAACTTTAAATCTGTTCTCGTACCGCAAAATATATTTTGAAATCCAGTCACGTGATCTCTCAATTGAAGTGAATTGGAGCTCATCATTGTAAATTTGATACAGCGAATATACGTGGTGTGCCTGCACCCAGGGTACCTCCACGCGGTGACGGTGGGCAACGGTTTTTTATTGTTTATTTTTCCGGCAAAATCCCTGGATGAAAGCGTCCAAGCTGTCATGGCAGGCACGTGGAAATGCGTTACGATACAGGGGTTCTCACAAGGAACCCCAGTATCGGCGATTAGTCAGGGTGAGCAAGCGGGCCCGCAATCGTCGTCATCATGCGACCGCAACTTCGTAGAAGTAGGTTCCTTGACTTCTACGGAGTATAAAGCTACAAGACACATTTCCATGATGATAAAAACAAGCCGGACAGCTTTTGTTATGTCTGCGGTTTGTTTACCTCTCCTAAAACCAGAAAAAAAAATCAACGATAAAGTTCAAGGTGCATACGAATATTGTTTTTGATCTAAAATTTTGAATCAAGATAAAGGCTGGGTCCCTCACACTGTCTGTACCAGCGGCTACAGCATTTTAAAGACATGTCACAGTACGAAGAACCTTTCTAATTTGAAATTTTCATCACCAGTCATATGGGGCATACCAGACAGAAGAGAAGATTGTTTCTTCTATATGACAGTTATAACGGGATATAATTCCAAAAACAGAAATCAAATCAAATATTATACACAAACAAAGTGAATCCAGCCATTACTATTCAACAGAATAGTGGTCGTCGGTAGAAACTTTTAGAAGATCCAGCTATTGATGTAAGTGAAGGAGGGTTTGATGAAGACAGTGACATGGAAGTGAGTGCAAGTGATCTGGAATCAAGTTCAAGTGATGAGGAATTCAAAAAAAGAAATGAAGCACCACAGAAATTTAGCAAAGCCGAATTGAGTGATTTATGCAGAAAATTGGGTCTATCAAAGGAAGCACATAAGCTTTTGGCGTCTACGTTGAAAGAGAAAAATCTCTTCGATAAAGGCACTAAGATAACTGTATATAGAAATCGTGAGAAAGAATTGAGAAAGTTCTTTATACAGGATAAGAAATTAGATTTAGTATATTGTGACAATGTCACCGGACTAATTAATAGTTTGGAGACTGGAGTATATAAGCCAGAAGAGTGGCGTCTTTTCATAGACTCCTCAATCCGTAGTCTAAAAGCTATACTACTCCACAACACGAACATTCTAGCTCCGATACCTATAGCTCATTCAACAGCCTTGAAGGAATCTTATGAAAACGTGAGTATAGTTTTTGATAAAATAAAATACCCTGATCATAGCTGGCCTCTTTGTGGTGATTTAAAAATGATAGGGATCGTTCTCGGGATGCAGAGCGGAAACATCAAATATCCCTGCTTTTTATATCTCTTTGACAGCAGAGATCGATCAAATCGCTATAAAAAGAAGGAATGACCAGAGCGCAAGTCTTTAGAACCCGGATCACCAAATGTTTTGAGATCGCCTCTTTTGGATGTATCAAAAATGTTAATTCCACCTTTACATCTCAAACTTGGCCTAATGACTCAATTCGTCAAAGCTTTGGATAAGTCGGGCGAATGTTTTAAATATATTGCGCAGAAAATGCATATACTCAGTGACGCCAAATTAGAGGCAGTTATTTTTGACGGCCCGAAAATTCGGCAACTATTTAACGATGTGACTTTTATAGATCATATGACGAAAACGGAGCGAGCTGCATGGATAAGTTTTCGCGATGTATGCCAGAATTTCCTTGGAAATAAGAAAAGTCCAAATTATAAGAAGCTGGTGAGTGACGTGATACAACAATTTCAAGTTCTAGGTTGCAATATGACTATTAAAATGCATTTCTTAGATTCACATATCGATTTTTTTCCAAAAAAACTGAGTGACTTCAGTGAAGAACATGGAGAAAGTTGCCATCAAGACATGAAATACATGGAAAAACGATATCAGGGGACGTGGGGTATCAATATGATGGCAGACTATTGCTGGAGTTTGAAACGAAATGTTGTGAAGGATAAGAAAAATAATAAGCGACGTTCACTCCGTCGATCGTTTGAAGACAAGCAAGTTAGGTATCACAAACGAAGTAAGGACTAATGAAATTTTCTTTTATTCTTTTTCCTTTTCGTATTTATTCAATTTTTATTATTTTTATTCGTTGTTATCGTTCTTATTATTAGTGAGAGGCAAGGGGAACTCACGTTTAAAAAATACCCCAAGGGAACAGAAACCTACTACGTCCACGTCATTGTTCCCGAGTTAGGCTGATAGTAGGGGGGGGTTTAGCATAAAATATCATTACCTCACACGACTACGGTGCCAATGAATTACGGAATTACGGCGGGTTGAATGCGGTCACGAGGTTGGAAGGTCATGGTGTTATGAAATTTATCATTTGAGTGGTTAAAGTACATATGTGGCTCGTACATACTAAGTTTCGAGGTTTAATGATATACAAGTCTCCTTCTTACAGCGTTATGGGGTAAAGGGTTTATGAGGTTTATGGGTTATGGAGTTTAAGAATTTAATGGCTTTGGGGTTTTTTGTGTTGAATAATTAGTGCTGGATTTGACCTTGAAATGAACTTGACCCTGACATACTGGAGGCATAGGCCAGTGCAATTAAGATCGCTCGTGGAACAAAATGCCCTAAAGCTGATTTATGCGGAGTTATTTAGCTTTCGTGGTCCTGATTAACATACCAAAAGTCCCCATCCCTCCGAGGGTGCAAACAACCCCAAAACTACCCCTAAAAGTACATTTTTTTAGTTTTTCTCAAATATCTTAAAAACGGCTCTTTTTTAAAAAATGAAACAGACCAAAATGAAAGCCAATAAAATTACCTATAAAATGGTATATAGCAGTGCATAATTCTTTTGAAACTAGTGGCGGGCTGGAAGCGTTTAAAATTGCGAAACGTATATCCACCCTCAATATTACATTTACGCAGTGAAAATACTCCCAGTTAGTGTATTTAAGACAATGGAATGTTAAAACATTGCGAAAAAAGTAGAAAATATATATGTATAATAAATATAAATATGTATAAAAATAAATATAAAAGTAAACACATATAATATGTATGTATGTATGTAAAAATATGTTACGTTAGTGGCGTGCAGCAAGTGTCCGAAGACGATACAGATTATTCAATACTCAAAAATGATGTAATTGGTTTGAATTGTTCTGTTTAGAACAATTGAAGTTTAAATTACTTATCACTTGGAGAAAATCCAATCAAAATTAGGGCAGTGGCGTGTAGTGAAGTTTTAAAGTCGATTCAAAAATGGCTGTTAATATGGCTAACGAATCGTATCTATTTTACTAAAAGTATATATCAAATATTTATTTTGCTATGCTCAAGAAACAATATACATTCAATACTCGTGCTTACATTAGAGTATATGTACAATAAAAAATCTAGATCAAATCTTCTCCGTCGTCTTCGTTTTCAGCGGGTTGAAATATATTGCTACAAGACTGTCCTTGACATTGCCCACACAGATTTGAACAGTTTAGACCAGATTTCTTACACTTACACAGCTTTCCACAATCAGTCTTACAGTTACAGAATATCAATTTTATGATGAATTCTGGTGCAATTGGTTTGTCGGTCGTTATTTTTAAAAGAAGTTCTCCCTGCTTTCTCCATCCCCAAGAGATAGCTTCCAACTCATTTTGCAGCCATTCCTGGATTTGGTAATATATCCGCAAACTGTGCTAAGCGGCTGCATCTGATGCCGGTGGTAAAGGAGTTAATAAGAAGTTGCACTTAAACTCTGTCTTGATGCATTGTTGTGAAATTTGGAAAAGCGTAGCTGATTTAGCGTTTTTACTGACTTTCCGGCACCATACAGAGCCAATAGAAACTCTTCTCCAATAGCGATTATATCCTTCTTGTGTCTGCAGTGGGATTTAAAAAAATGGCTACTTTGGCTTGTAGGTCCTGATGTTTCTCTAAAAACCTATAGAGTGACTTCGCCGGTTTTCGACCAGATTACATTAGTTTTATTTTCAACAATGCGCAAATGCAACATATACGCACATGTTTAAACTAAAACATATACATATCGAATCCACAGGAACTATAGAATTGGCCTAAATGTTAAAAATATGTATATCTAAATCTTTCTGAAAATTAAAAAAGTAGATACGTATATGATAAAAAATTCTGGTTTTCCCCATTCTCGACCACCCATTTCCTAAGGTTAGTTTTAAACCGTAAGGGGGTGCCACTTCTTATAAGTGTAGTTGAATGGTGGATTTATGCAGTGGCGTAGTCAAAAATATAAAAAATGCGCTGATATTCTTATTTTCAAAGCTGGTCGAAAACAGGGTGTTATCGGCTAACCGGTGAAGTCACCCTATGTAGACAACTTTCTTTTTTTATAAATTGCCGAGGTAGTATCAAATCCAAGAACGGTATGGAAAATAAAATCGAAGCACGCGCATAATACCTATCTTATTTTGAAGCGCATTTATGTTCGTTGTTTTATTAGGTTTTGTAGTGTTGTCGGGTCTTAACATATAAATATTGTCCATTTTTCATTTGAATAACAGTAATACCATTAAATCAGTGTCTTCACCAACCAATGTTACCGATTTTTCTAACTTTCTTGCTTCAAGAACTTTCTCCGCTATGAGTGTATCTGCATCCCCATGTGCTTGGAAAACTTTAATATCAGCTATTTCAAGATGTTGGTTTAGTTGTGAAATAAACAACTTTTTATTGTTCTCATTTTTAAAAATCGGGGCCTATTAATGATTGCCATGTTGTGGTCTATTAACCGTAAGACTGATTGAGGAAAGGCCAAATGTTATCCGTCTTCACTTGCATTTAGCCGCCTAGCATGCGCCTATTACGTAATGAAGGGCCGATTGTAAAATTTCTTACATTTCAGAAACACTTCGAAATAAAAAAAGACCTAACTTTATTGATTTAACACTATTTGTTCTTTATTTTTGAGTACTTTTACATGGGAAAATAATTCGATGGCATTTACGCTGAGAAAAGTGTTTTCTTTGAAGGCCGAAAAATATTTAATGACTTTTGACACTTGCTGTACGCCACTGGTTTATTCAAATTGTATACATATATACACCCAATTATAGGTAATTTTATTGGCTTTCATTTTGGTCTGTTGCATTTAAAAAAAAAAGGAGTAGTTTTTGAGATATTTTATAAGAACTAAAAAATGTACCTTAGGGGTAGTTTTGGGGTTGCTTGCATCCTCGGAGGGATAGGGACTTTTAGTATGTTAATCAGGGTCATAACAGCTAAATAATCCCGCATAAATCAGCTTTAGGGCATTTTGTTCCACGAGCACCATGTTATCAAAAATAACTTCCCTCTCTGGCCTAGCAAACAAACCTCGCATTTTAACTCAGTGACTTCGAAAACATATTGACGTAATAGTTTATTCCCGTGAAGACATATTTTCTTATTTTTGCAATTGTCATATGAACCTTCCGTACAATAACATGAAGTGACCTTGAAATGACTTTGGGGGTTGTTATTAAAAAAATTGAATACATATCTAGACGTAAAATTTCCCGTTCTTTCAGAATCTGCAGTCAAAAATTCATTTTTGGCAGAATAAATATATTTCACCTTGAAATGACCTTGAATTTGACCTTGTCGGATCAAACAGACATCGGGTTTGGATTCAGCGACCTCAAGAATATATAGAAATAATAATTTGAATCGATTTGACTATTTTTCCAGGATTTGACCTTGAAATGACCTTCAACGTGTCGTGATGGAGACAAACGGACACCGGATTCGGATTCAGCGACCCCAAAAACAAAGATATACTGGTCTGGTCAGAGGAAGCATTTTTTCGATTTTTTTTGTGGAGCTGTGTAATTAATTACCATGCTTTCATTAGCCAGGGCAAAGGCCGCATTAGCTAATAAAAGTGTGAGATTTAATTGCTAATTGGCTGTTACGTTTAAAAATTACATTTTGAAAATTCCCCATGATTAGAATCTGAGCTCGAGGGTGTACCGTATGTCCGCGATCATTTGAACCATAGGAAAATTGCGAGTTTTGCATGAGCACCCCTTTGGGTCTCCTTGTCCAATAGAATCACCGGAGAAGCGTGAATGCGCATGCGTAGTCATCCGCGAGTGTGGCGTCGTCAGCAAGTTCAGATCGGTTATCGAAATAATCGATCTGAACTTGCTGACGACGCCACACTCGCGGATGACTACGCATGCGCATTCACGCTTCTCCGGTGATTCTATTGGACGAGGAGACCCAAAGGGGTGCTCATGCAAAACTCGCAATTTTCCTATGGTTCAAATGATCGCGGACATACGGTACATGATCACCGCTACGCGCATGCGACAATGACAGGGTGGGAGACGCCACATGGTGGGGGAGCATAGCTCCGAACTCTCCCGAAGACGACTCTTTTGCCAGTCCAACTATATCTGGGTATGGCTGGAAGCACAGGGTCTTTACCAACCAACATTGCACAATTTTTACTAGTCCGAGCTCTCAACCAATAGCATATGCGCGTAGGTCACGTGGCTTGTCACGTGGTCTGTAATCATTTACGAAGACCCTGTACTTACCAATTATTTTGGTAACATTTATTTTTCACTTACACACTTGTATTTTGAACTTTCAACCCGCACCTTCCTTTAAGAATGACTGTTATTGCGCCATAACACCGCGTGGTTGCCAAACAGCTGACGGTAACACACACGTACACGTTAAAATCGGTTGTGCGAGCGAAATGTCCATATATGTGTAACCCCACCTTAAGGCGGAGTCGTTCACAAAGGCGCTTAAAATATATTTGTACCTATAATGGGGATATAGATAATGTCCGCCTTTTGAGGCGGACATGTGCATTAGGGGGTCAAAAGTATCGATCGACATACTACATTGCAGCGTGTACCGGGTGTTAGGCTATGTTGTGGCCATAGGACGATATGGTACGTAGCGATTTGTAGACTCTAGGTTATACGCTATGGGGATCCGTATTTATCAAGCTCAGCGCAGAGGGCACTGCAGTACTTAGTACATTACGCAGATAGATATGAACAGAGAATGAGTGACAAATATTTTAATTAGACAGTAACGGTGAATTACACCGTCGGGGAGCTTCTTTGCAAGGAAAGAAGAAAGATCTTCTGAACATGTAGATAAATTCCAAATTATATGTGGATACAATTCTCATAACCATAACAATTTCATTATTTATGAAAGAAATCGTTCGAATACACGTATGGTAAAGAAATGATCAGTTATAGATCATGTGCAATATATTTTTTATTTCAGATTATGCTTGTACGATGCAAATAACTATTTTTATTTGCCGAACACCTCAACTTCAAATGATAACACAGGCACACAAAAAAAAAGTTCCTGTTCCCGGAACCAGACCAGTATATCTTTATGTTTTTCAGGTCGCTGAATCCGAATCCGATATCCGTTTGTCTCCATCACATCACGTTCAAGGTCATTTCAAGGTCAAATCCTGGAAAAATAGTCAACTCGATTCAAAATATTATTCTTATATATTTTTGGGATAGCTGAATCCAAATCCGATGTCCGTTTGATCCGACAAGGCCAAATTCAAGGTCATTTCAAGGTTAAATGTATTTATTCTCCCAAAAATTAATTTTTTACTGCAGATTCTGAAAGAACGGGAAATTTTACGTCTAGATATGTATCCAATTTTTTTGATAACATAACCCCTAAGGTCATTTCAAGGTCACTTTATATTATTGTATGGAAGGTTCATATGACAATTGCAAAAATAAGAAAATGTGTCTTCACGAGAATAAACTACCACATCAATATGTTTTCGAGGTCACTGAGTTAGAATCCGAGGTTCGGTTGCCACCAGTATGTCAGGGTCAAGTTCATTTCAAGGTCAAAGCGCTGGAACGTGTATTTTGTATTTCACTCTGCTACTTCTTCATTGTTTCGCCTTCTTTTATAACGTACTCGTTTATTCTCAAAAGATCTGTGCAAGGGATTTCTCTTGCGTTTTTTTCCTTTTTCCGCGCTTTCTCTCTGCAACATCCAACAGAAATCTGCCATCATGTTTTCATCCCATCTACCCTGAAATCGTCGTTCTACATCTTTAAGATCTTAGTTGAAACGTTCTCCTTGTTCTTCACTGAAATTGCCAACGTTATCTGGAAATTCGTCCACATGACTGTCCATCATATGTAATTTTAAACTCATGTTACATTCCAATCTCCTGAAATTCTCAACCATGTCAGATATTATTTTGTTGTAGTCCGAGCTCTTATGATTGCCTAGAAAATTACTACATACTTTCTTGAAGCTGACCCACGCATTCTTCTCAATAGAGCTCATTTGAGTTACGAAGTGATTGTCCCTAAACATTTTTCTGGTCTGAGGTCCATTGAATACTCCCGCGCCTACTTTAGCATCAGATAGATCTGGAAATTGATCTCGTAAGTATTTGTAACAATCGCTTTCTTTATTCAACGCTTTGACGAATTGTTTCATGAGTCCTAACTTTATATGTAATGAAGGTATCAATACCTTCTTTGAATCTATCAACGGCTGCTGTAAGATATTGTCGGATCCTACAACGAAGGATGTTCTAGGTTCCCAAACCTTTTTCACGTAATGATTTTGTTTATCTCTACTATCCCATTTACAAAGAAAACACGGTTTTTTTGTATAGCCAGATTGCTGTCACAGAATCATTGTGAGGATTTAAAAATCTCCGCAAACTTGCCATTTGTGATCATCATATTTTATTGCTGCTAATAGAGTTTTCAAACATTCATACGATTCATTCATAACAGTCGAATGCGCAACTGGTATTGGTGCGTATACATTAGTATTGTGGAGTAAGACTGCTTTGAGACTACGTTTACTAGAATCGATAAAAAGTCTCCATTGATCAGTACTATAAGTATCGGGCTTTAATTCGTCGATTAATCCTTTGACATTATTACAATAAACGAGAGACTTATTTGAATTACGAGAGAAAAAGCTCCTAAATTTTTTTTCTCTTGTCCTGTAAAACGTTACCTTCGTTTTCTTCTTCAGCAGATTTCTCTTTTTCAACGTAGAAGCACAGTACTCGGCAACATCTTTCGGCAATCCCATGTTACGAATGAAATCGTTCAGTTCCTCCTGTGAGAACAATTGAGGCTTTTTATTCTTACAACCCGTTGGAACGTATTCATGAGAATCATCTTCACTTTCACTTTCTTCATCATTCGTTTGGCCATCTTCGCTGCCACTTTCATTTCCGCTCATATATCTCTCATCGTCATTTTCACTCGTGTAACTCGTTTCATCTTCGCTATCAGTTCCACTCATATAGCTCTTATCTCTATTACTATCATCGTACTGTTCATCCTCATTCACACAATCTCTACGCTGATCTATATTTTCTCTTTCAACGTTTGCTTTAATCTCGTCTATTTCCATTCCATCTGAACTAAAATTCCGTTTGTTTGTATTGTCCTCGTTGGAAATAACAGGTAGTATGACACTCGTAACGTTAGCATACTTTATATGTAATTTATTTTTCATATTTTACCCAGTTAGATATGTTTTGCAGAAATAACAATCTTTTCTAGATTGCGCTTTGGTCCAATGTATTGATATAAGAAAATTGAGATATTTCTTGTCTCGAGATTTATCGTAACGATGAAACATTGTGTTACAAGAATCACAAATGATGTGTGGTACCCAATCATTACCTTCATCTATCATGTTCAAATCAAAACAATCCTTATACATATTCCTTATACGCTCTGAAATACGCTTGCGATTCTTTGATGCTTCATACTTATCACAAACATAGCAAAATTAATCTGGATCCTTATTGCATATGTGATCCGAACTTGTAGTGATAGACTCTACAGTAGCCAAGTTTTCTACCAATGCAGAGCTGCGGTCGCTTGATGACGATGATTGCGGGCCCGCTTGCTTACCCAGACCAACCGCCGATACTGGGGTTCCTTGTGAGAATCCCTGTATCGTAACACATTTCCGTGTGCCTGCCATGACGGCTTGGACGCCTTCATCCAGAGATTTTGCCGGAAAAATAAACAATAAAAAAACCGTTGCCCGCCGTCACCGCGTGAAGGTACCCTGGGTGCAGGCACACCACACATATTCGCTGTATCAAATTTACAACGATGAGCTCCAATTCACTTGAATTGAGAGATCACGTGACTGGATTTCAAAATTTATTTTGCGGTACGAAAACAGATTTATTCTCGCTCAGAAGTGAGTGAGTTGATGCATGGGAAAAAAAACTTGGCAGATCTCCAAACAGACCTCCGCGTCTTTTAAACGTCAAAAACGTGTACCGCTCAACGGATCATTCGGTCATGGACGCCGATCTGCGGTAATGCATTGAAGACACGAGAGAGCTAGGAAACCGCCATAGGCGACAGCCTTCCGACTGACCACTCCGTCACGGCCTCTCTTGCTACAGACCCGAGCCGGCGCGATCGAAGCTCCGCTATCCACTCCACGCACGACCCGGCGCCCTATGAGTGGAAATACGTCGACCGGCACTCCCATGGAGGGGGTCAGCTTGGATTTTAGATTAGAACATTTTTGCTAGATTTGACCTTGAAATGACATTGGGGGTTATGTTATCAACAAAATTGAATACATATCTAGACGTAAAATTTCCCGTTCTTTCAGAATCTGCAGTCAAAAATTCATTTTTGGCAGAATAAATACATTTGACCTTGAAATGACCTTGAATTTGACCTTCTCGGATCAAACGGATATCGGATTTGGATTCAGCGACCTCAAAAATATATAGGAATAATAACTTGAATTGATTTGATTATTTTTCCAGGATTTGACCTTGAAATGACCTTGAACGTGACGTGATGGAGACAAACGGACACCGGATTCGGATTCAGCAACCTCAAAAACATAAAGATATACTGGTCTGGTTCCGGGAACAGGAGCTTTTTTTTTTGTGTGCCTGTGTAATAGCAGTAGTTTGGATCCAACGTTTTGGTTACCAAATTCTTTAGAGTAGGTACAAAGACATTAATGCAGATACCATCATTTCTTGGAACAACCACAGGACGACGTGCTTTCCAATACGTATACAGCATAATGTAATGTAATACGATTTAAGGTAATTGGACCGCTATAGAACTTTTCGAACAATTTTTTAAAAAATTTTGTCAGATTTTAGATCATAAAAAAACTGATAACTTTTCCTTATGAATGAAATCATTCTGACGTTTGGAAATAGCGATATTCGGTTTTTATTTCTCCATTTAAATCAATGAGAGAGAGAGAGAGACAGGGCCGTCTGGAGCCTCCGCTGTCGCGCACGTGCGGACGTGCACGCGGCGTAATATGGCCATGTCTCTCTCTCTCATTGATTTCAATGGAGAAATAAAAACCGAATATCTCTATTTCTAAACGTCAGAATGATTTCATTCATACGGAAAAGTTATCAGTTTTTTTATAATCTAAAATGTAACAAGTTTTAAAAAATTGCTCGAAAAGTGCTATAGCGGTCCAACTACCTTAAACCTCAAACGATTTAGATCAATATACGTAAAATACATTTATAGATATCTAATTTTATTACTTTTATGCTCCAATTGCTAGACTACAGATTTCGAATCATCGATATATATTTAATTTTTTAATAAATAATTCATTGTGGTATTTAACGGACTGAAATGCGCACGGAAAAGCCTAGGTAGTGGTGCTGCCGGCAAGTGGTGAAGTTTGGCAGTGAACTTCCCCATTGGTCGGAGACGCAAGCACGCCGAACGATTGGCTCTGCTATCGTCGGCTGACGGCAATCGTCGCGAGAGAAGTTTCCTAGGGCGTAGGCACCTAGCAGATGAGAAAGTATGGCGGTTGACACGTACATACGTTTGTTTACAAAGTGGAATTTTTCGGAGCAATTGTATTTTTTGGAAATAAAACGTGGTTTTCAAAGTTAATAAAATACTTCCATTCGCGAAACGATTTCCTTCACGTTTATTTCAATCCTCGGACGCACTTATTAATAAAAAGTAAAAATACAATTAAATCGGAGTAATGAAGGAAGGGTGATAAATCTTAGGATAAATGTAAAATAATTAACGAGTTGTAGAGACAAGTGAACCGACGTAGAAGATTATAGTGACCAAGCAGTTCTCAAGATTTTTGAGTAGGGTATGTGTAACGATAAATCAAGAGGAATAACAAAAATTAATTGTTTTGAAGTCATTCAATTTCTTTATACTTTACAAAGGCAATAATATTACAAAAATTATTCGTAGAATTAGAGAAAGTGATGAATTCTTCATGAAAATCACTTCGACTATGGACGAAGCAACACGACGCTAAACCAATGGATGACGGAAGAGTTCGACGATGTGCATCAGCCTCCACAGAGAAATGTGCCAAAGATGAAGGACGATTGGTGTGCCGCTCATGAGTTAGAAATAAATGAAACGTAAGATATTATTCACACAGAAAAAGAATGTAGAGTGCAGGTATTTATTTACTAGTACGACTCACATTACCATCCGCTAACCAACGATATTGAATATTTCAGCAAGTATCGATAACCAGGACCATGGTGAATGACTTTATGTTTCGCAAGTGTGCCTGCGATCGGCAATCTGATCGAGTGCTTTGTAAGAGCCTGGGTTGGTGCCTCCCACAGTAGTGTCAGATTGCTCCCGACTGAAATCCTCCCTCGTTTCACTCTATGTCATTCAACAACGAGCATCAACTCCCCCGGAGGACACGAAAAGCTGTAACACCAGGAAGACCGTGAAAGGTTAATAAAATTATAGAAAGCGATACCACGAATGTAAGCAAATCCTTTTCGTAACGTTTTTTGGAAAACTCACTGTTGCTTCATCTTTACAGGAGACGTTCTAAATAATTTCCTTGCTCAGCCGAGCAATAATCCAAACAGTTGTGGAATGCTGAAGTCGCAACAACGAGCATCAACTCCCCCGGAGGACATGAAAAGCGGTAACATCAGGAAGACCGTGAAAGGTTAATAAAATTATGGAAAGCGATACCACGAATGTAAGCAAATCCTTTTCATAACATTTTTTGGAAAACTCACCGTTGCTTCATCTTTACAGGAGACGTTCTAAATGATTTTCTTGCTCAGCCGAGCAATAATCCATCGGTCGCGAAATGCTGAGATCGCAACAACGAGCATCAACTCCCCCGGAGGACATGAAAAGCAGTAACACCAGTCCGTCATCCATTCGTTTAGCGTCGTCTTGCTTCGTTCATAGTCGAAGTGATTTCCATGAAGAATTCATCACTTTCTCTAATTCTACGAATAATTTGTGTAATATTATTGCCTTTGTAAAGTATAAAGAAATTGAATAACTTCAAAACAATTAATTTTTGTTATTCCTTTTGATTTATCGTTACACTTACACTACTCAAAAATCCTGAGAACTACCTGGTCACTGTAATCTTCCACGTCGGTTCACTTGTCTCTACAACTCGTTAATTATTTTACATTTATCCTAAGATTTATCACCCTTCCTTCATTACTCCCGTTTAACTGTATTTTTACTTTTTATTAATAAGCGCGTCCGAGGATCGAAATAAACGCGAAGGAAATCGTTTCGCGAATGGAAATATTTTATTAACTTTGAAAACCACATTTTATTTCCAAACAATACAATTGCTCCGAAAAATTCCACTTTGTAAACAAACGTACGTGTGTACACCCGTGCTCACGGAATCTGTCGCTGGTGACTTTTTTTAAACCTTATTTTTAAACGTACTAACCAGTGAACAATTAATTCTCATGCCCTCATTAGCTACGGTGACGTCTACTCTCGTTAATGAAAGCACGAGGATTGATTAATCATTGGTTAGTACGTTTAAAAATAACATTTAAAAAAAGTCACCAGCGACAGATTCCGTGAGCACGGGTGTACCGCCATACTTTCTCCTCTGCTAGGTGCCTACGCCCTAGGAAACTTCTCCCGCGACGATTGCCGTCTACCGACGATAGCAGAGCCAATCGTTCGGCATCCTTGCGTCTCCGACCAATAGCGTACAACCTAGGATCTACAAATCGCTACGTATCATATCGTCCTATGGCCACAACATAGCCTAAGACCCGTGTTATGACCCTGTTCGATCTAATGTCCAGTCGTTCCGCGATATGAAGCGCGACGATCGTCCGCAGCGCGAATACGCGGGATTCAATTGCTCTAGCGGAGCGGGAACTTGGGGATGAGACTCTAAAGAAAATTACAGAAAATCTCAGGCAGAAGCTGCTGGTGAAATCCGAAGGTTTTATTCTTGGTTTCGGGGGGAAAAAGGAATGAGAAAGTCGTGTTCGGTTTGGAGTCGATTCGCGTCTGCCGCTTTTTCCTTCCAGCGTTGCGGAAATTCTTTCCGGTGTCGCTCGGGAAGGGGATCCTCCGGTGGGGGTGGCTCGCGTGATGTCCAATCGGGGTGAGTTCTCGCGAAGGGGAGTGCTCTCTCGAGGACGGAGGCACAGGCCGTCGTGATGTTTGCCAGATGTGTCGATGCGTCCTTCTTCGAATACCTGGTTCCTGCGTTGGCGAGAGAGTTTTCCGCGAAGGGACTACAGGAAAGGGTTTATGGCTTCCCGTTGTCCTCGGACCGTGAGAACGTTGCCGCGTTCGCTCCCATTGTTCTCAGTCCGTGGGAAAGTTGCAACGTCCGCTTTCCTCCTACCTACCCTACCTCGAGTGACCATTACTCTACAAGAGTCTACGCGAAAAAGGAGATATGCTAATAGCGAGGATTTCTGGTACGCGTCTTTATCCGAACCTTTGATCAGCCCGCGTTCCTTAGCGGAAACTATGGCGATCGTCTTTTCATGTAGCGTTGTTCAACGAACTGTCGCTCCATGGAGACGTGACGTAACGTCACACCCGGTACAAATTTTCAGCCGGAGGTACGAATATTTTTTGAGCAAAATTTTTTCATTTTTGAGTCGTCTGACGTGTCTTTTGCAGGGGTTCTTAGCAAAATCCTTGCAAATGACACTTCCTGATGGTCCCTCCAATCACCTCAAAAAATTCTAGCCGAAGGTGTTATCGTAGTACCTCCGCAGCCGCCATCTCTTAATATATAACGGCAACTACGAGAGGCCAACGTGTAAACGCTGTTGGCGGACTGCGCCAAGATCCTTTGATGTGTGGACGAAATACCGACAACACTCGGCTGGTCGGCCAACGCTGGCCGCCAACGACCAAACTACGCCAAGTGGTCCTGTACACGTTGGGCCAATGCGTTGGGCCAATGCGTTGGGCCAACGTGTACAGGGCCACTTGGCGTAAATTTGTCGTTGGCGGCCAGCGTTGGCCGGCCAGCTGAGTGTTGTCGGTTTTTCGTCCACACATCAAAGGATCTTGGCGCAGTCCGCCAACAGCGTTCACACGTTGGCCTCTCGTAGGTGCCGTTATATACTAAAAGATGACGGCCACGGAGGTATTACGATAATAGGTGCCTTCGACTAGAATTTTTTGAGGTGATTGGAGGGAACATTAGGAAGTGTCATTTGCAAGGATTTTGCTCAGAACCCCTGTAAATGACACGCCAGATGACTCAAAAAAGAAAAAAATTTTGCTCAAAAAATATTCGTACCTCGGGCTGAAAATTTGTATGTTACTTGATTGGAGGTCACAAATGATGTACCTATGTAAATCGTCAGACGGCTAGGTCACTGATAAAGGGGTGTTAGACGCCCTCAAATTTGTAATTTTTGTTTCGAACATTTTTTTATGTTACCTCCGTCTGACGTTTTAATATACCGTATGTCCAATGGCTAGTCGAGCAGGTGCAGCGACCTGAATTTTTCTGAAATTTGACCGGCAGTATTTTAGTTAGAGTTGGCTTTGGAAGATGGCGCTACGTACGAGCGAAATATTTGAAATGGTAAAAGCGGGAGGTAGATAAATGCGGGAGAAGTGAAGTGTAACCTCAAAATTGTGAATGTTGGAATAATGGTGAGTAATTGTTTGAAACGATAAGACATAATAATTCGGGTTTCTTTTCGATGTTCAACCAAATAACACGACTGATATTTAATTGCAGAGAGAAACTGATGCGACTGGTAGTCGTGGAGGAAGGGTCTACCGTCAACGTGGTCCTCGCCAGAGTGGTCGAGCTCTGCCTCGTCGACGAAAGGTGCAATTGAAATGAAATTAAAGTCTGAGTCAAGGTGAAAATTGGAAGACATGGAAAGAAAACGCGGCAGAGTCGCCGACAGAAGGAGTGAGTAAAGTGCGAAAGAAAAGTGCAGTGACGCCGAAAAACCATGGGAAGACAGTGACGAACAGCAGCAGCAGCTGGTCGACACTGCTCAACTCCGTACCAGCTCCTGAATGATATCTCGCCGATCGCGATACGCGGCCGCTCCGATGGACAACGATTCCAGACATTCGAGTCGTAGTAGCAGCAAGAACAGCAGCAGCAGCAGCAGCAGCAGCAGCGTCAACGGCAGGGGCACTCTTTTAAAGCGAAGGCAGTCCAAGACCGACTCGAATAGCTGTAAGAGAAAGACGCATCGGCGGAAACATGAAATATCGAAGCAAGACTTGCAGTGAGAGTGTGGTAAAAGAAAGAAAAAAAATGACAGAGACGAGGCGACGAGACAGAGGAGGAAGTCGTCACCACGAAGGGTTCCTGAAACGGTACCAGTACTAGCAACGTGTGAAGAGTTCAAGAGAACGGGCCATCTACACCCAGTCGCAAATCATGCAGAGTTCCTGTGACATCTGACAGCGGCATCACGTCAGGAGTGTGAACGGTGGAGAAGAACGGGAGCCTCGCTGAAAAAGGAAGGAGCAGTGTTGGCGATGGCGGTGACAGCCCAGATCATGAGCAAAGGCTGAAGAACCTTGAGCGTTTTGGATAAAAAGTGGACGTGACTCGAAGCAGTTATCGTAATCGATTTACGTCGACACTGGTGCCGTAGCCAATCTCGATCACAATGGATTCTTCCAACTAGAGGCGGTTTCTATATCACTCCTCGCCGTTGATCCTTTCCCTCTCAATCCTTGTACATAATGCATCTGTTAATATGAAGTTTGATCCGAAACCCTTCCATCCTTCCTATTGTAACACTCTCGTAACAATACGGTCCGATTATTTTATATTCATAAGGTTTTATCAGCTTTACGCGTTATTTCTCGTTATTTTCGTTATTTAACCTTGCATTCATACATTATTACTGATGGATTATTAATAAATTAATTCATGAAAGTGACTCTACTGGCTTGTGCTATTTTTCGTCCGGTATTTCCTTCCGCAAGATATTTGGATAAATGTACCCCTTCGATCTTGAAGAGTTTGGTTGGAATAAGCAAGACGGATCGTGGACAGAGTTTAGGCATTAGGAGGCATACAAGATGTCACAATCAGCGGGACAGGATTTCGTGTAATCATGATTTATAGTAAGTAAAGTGGATAGTAATCGTTTCTGTATCAACAAATCTGTGTTCAATTGATATTTTATACTTCATTAGTAGCTCTAAATGAGATACATCTATCTCATAGTTTACAGTACAAAATGTAATTTCCCCTGCGGGAGCTAATTTTATGAATGAAAAAATTCTAATAAATCATGATTACACGAAATCCTGTCCCGCTGATTGTGACATCTTGTATGCCTCCTAATGCCTAAACTCTGTCCACTATCCGTCTTGCTTATTCCAACCAAACTCTTCAAGATCGAAGGGGTACATTTATCCAAATATCTTGCGGAAGGAAATACCGGACGAAAAATAGCACAAGCCAGTAGAGTCACTTTCATGAATTAATTTATTAATAATCCATCAGTAATAATGTATGAATGCAAGGTTAAATAACGAAAATAACGAGGAATAACGCGTAAAGCTGATAAAACCTTATGAATATAAAATAATCGGACCGTATTGTTACGAGAGTGTTACAATAGGAAGGATGGAAGGGTTTCGGATCAAACTTCATATTAACAGATGCATTATGTACAAGGATTGAGAGGGAAAGGATCAACGGCGACGAGTGATATAGAAACCGCCTCTAGTTGGAAGAATCCATTGTGATCGAGATTGGCTACGGCACCAGTGTCGACGTAAATCGATTACGATAACTGCTTCGAGTTACGTCCACTTTTTATCCAAAACGCTCAAGGTTCTTCAGCCTTTGCTCATGATCTGGGCTGTCACCGCCATCGCCAACATTGCTCCTTCCTTTTTCAGCGAGGCTCCCGTCTAATCCACCGTTCATACTCCTGACGTGATGCCGCTGTCAGATGTCACAGGAACTCTGCATGATTTGCGACTGGGTGTAGATGGCCCGTTCTCTTGAACTCTTCACACGTTGCTAGTACTGGTACCGTTTCAGGAACCCTTCGTGGTGACGACTTCCTCCTCTGTCTCGTCGCCTCGTCTCTGTCATTTTTTTTCTTTCTTTTACCACACTCTCACTGCAAGTCTTGCTTCGATATTTCATGTTTCCGCCGATGCGTCTTTCTCTTACAGCTATTCGAGTCGGTCTTGGACTGCCTTCGCTTTAAAAGAGTGCCCCTGCCGTTGACGCTGCTGCTGCTGCTGCTGTCCTTGCTGCTACTACGACTCGAATGTCTGGAATCGTTGTCCATCGGAGCGGCCGCGTATCGCGATCGGCGAGATATCATTCAGGAGCTGGTGCGGAGTTGAGCAGTGTCGACCAGCTGCTGCTGCTGTTCGTCACTGTCTTCCACATGGTTTTTCGGCGTCACTGCACTTTTCTTTCGCACTTTACTCACTCCTTCTGTCGGCGACTCTGCCGCGTTTTCTTTCCATGTCTTCCAATTTTCACCTTGACTCAGACTTTAATTTCATTTCAATTGCACCTTTCGTCGACGAGGCAGAGATCGACCACTCTTGCGAGGACCACGTTGACGGTAGCCCCTTCCTCCACGACTGCCAGTCGCATCAGTTTCTCTCTGCAATTAAATATCAGTCGTGTTATTTGGTTGAACATCGAAAAGAAACCCGAATTTTTATGTCTTATCGTTTCAAACAATTACTCACCATTATTCCAACATTCACAATTTTGAGGTTACACTTCACTTCTCCCGTATTTATCTACCTCCAGCTTTTACCATTTCAAATATTTCGCTCGTACGTAGCGCCATCTTCCAAAGCCAACTCTAACTAAAATACTGCCGAAGTCAAATTTCAGAAAAATTCAGGTCGCTGCACCTGCTCGACTAGCCATTGGACATACGGTATTACATGACTTGTCATTTTTTTTGTCTTAAAAACTTTTTTTTACCTCTGACGTTTTAACAGATTGCTTCAGAGACTTTCCGAAACACATAAAATAATTATCAGACGAGAAAACCTATACAAAATAGAAAGTACTGTACAAGTAAATGGTCGCGGCTGCGATAGTGTCCATGTCCATCCTCGTCAAATGGCCAATGCAGAATGAGCAACGCCAACTTGTAAACCAGCCCCCTGCAACTCACACGTACTCCCATTAGATATCTGTGACCACGCTTTGTCGCCAGTCGTACTAATCCGCTACGTGGCGCCCTATCGCTGGCCCTGTGTTGGCTGCTGCTGGCTGCTGGCTGTTGGCTGCGCTGGCTCATATAAAATTCGTTCGAACATTTACTGGACTATTTCTATTACTTCATAAAATTCCTTATCCCTACATATTTATTATAAAATGGAATAATGCTTCATTGCACTCAAGCCCCTTCATTCACACCTCATTCGCCCGCTTTCAGCCGGGCCTGCCGGACCAGCGACACTGCGCCACCACGCGGTTGGCGACAACGGTTTGGCCATACGAAACGCAGAGTTGCAGGGGGCTGGTGTAAACGGTGTCCCAACTCATTGGCCTAACGCATTGGCCTTAAGGCCCCTGTACACGTTGGGCCAATGCGTTGGGCCAATGAGTTGGGACACCGTTTACACGTTGGCGTTGCTCATTCTGCATTGGCCATTTGACGAGGATGGACGTGGAAACTATCGCAGCCGCGGCCATTTACTTGTACAGCACTTTCTATTTTGCATAGGTTTTCTCGTCTGACAATTATTTTATGTGTTTAGAAAAGTCTCTGAAACAATATGATAAAATGTCAGAGGTAAACAAAAATTTTTTAAGACAAAAAATGACAAGTCATGTACCATATGTCCGCGATCAAAGCACCCATAGCAAAATTGCGAGTTTTGCATGAACACCCCTGTGGGTCTCCTCGTCCAATAGAATCACCGGAGAAGCGTGATGCGCATGCGTAGTCCACGCCAGTGTTGGCCTGTCAGCAAATTCAGATCGGTTATCGAAATAACCAATCTGAACTTGCTGACACGCCAGCACTCGCGGATGACTACGCATGCGCACTCACGCTTCTCCGGTGATTCTATTGGACGAGGAGACCCACAGGGGTGCTCATGTAAAACTCGCAATTTTGCTATGGGTGCTTTGATCGCGGACATATGGTACACCCAGGGACACGGCATCTGTCGCTGGTGACTTTTTTTAAACGTTATTTTTAAATGTACTAACCAATGAATAATTAATTCTCATGCGCTTATTAGCTACGGTGGCGTCTACTCTCGTTAATGAAAGCATGAGGATTATTAATTATTGGTTAGTACGTTTAAAAATAACGTTTAAAAAGTCACCAGCGACAGATACCGTGTCCCCGGGTGTAATATATTAAAACGTCAGACGCGGAGATAACATAAAAAAATGTTCGAAACAAAAATTACTAATTTGAGGGCGTCTGACACCCCTTTATCAGTGACCTAGCCGTTTGATGATTTACATAGGCTGGGCAAGTATCTCTAGTGGCGCCACGAGGTGGTCGCAGTTCGTAATTTTGGGGTGATAAGTGACCAATCAGGATCAAGTATTCCGTTGTGGTGGGTTACAGACAACGGAATACTTGATCCTGATTGGTCACTTATCACCCCAAAGTTTCGTGGACTATCCACGAGGTCGCACGCGCGTCAATAATTTGAGATACTTGCCTAGCCTATAGGTACCGTATGTCCGCGATCATTTGAACCATAGGAAAATTGCGAGTTTTGCATGAGCACCCCTTTGGGTCTCCTTGTCCAATAGAATCACCGGAGAAGCGTGAATGCGCATGCGTAGTCATCCGCGAGTGTGGCGTCGTCAGCAAGTTCAGATCGATTATCGAAATAATCGATCTGAACTTGCTGACGACGCCACACTCGCGGATGACTACGCATGCGCATTCACGCTTCTCCGGTGATTCTATTGGACAAGGAGACCCAAAGGGGTGCTCATGCAAAACTCGCAATTTTCCTATGGTTCAAATGATCGCGGACATACGGTACACCCGACAGCACGTAATCTGTCGCTGGTGACTTTTTTTAAACGTTATTTTTAAACGTACTAACCAATGAAAAATTAATTCTCATGCTTTCATGAACGAGAGTAGACGCCACCGTAGCTAATGAGCGCATGAGAATTAATTGTTCATTGGTTAGTAAGTTTAAAAATAACGTTTAAAGAAAGTCACCAGCGACAGATTCCGTGCTCTCGGGTGTACATCATATACAATATGTACCGTGAATAACGCAAGTATTTGAATTTCCCTGACATTTGACTTTGGTAGTGCTTGGAAAGGTGCTGTAGTTCGAGTTGGCTTCAGAAGAGTGCGCTGCGTTCTTACGAGCCGTGTTTCCGCGAAACCTGTATGATTATTTCTCATCACTTCTACACATTATTTACCGTTATTTACAAATTCAATTAATTTCGAGGTTAAACGCTTCGATCTCCCGAATTAACAGTTCCTGGGAAATCAGACGTTTTACACTTTTCGCTCTCGAAACACGGCTCGTAAGAACGCAGCGCACTCTTATGAAGCCAACTCTAACTACAGCACCGTTCCAAGCACTACCAAAGTCAAATGTCAGGGAAATTCAAATACTTGCGTTATCCACGGGACATACTGTAGGTACATACATATATGTGATCTTCAAACAAGTAACATATAAATTTTCAGCCGGAGGTACGAATATTTTTTGGGCACAATTTTTTTATTTTTTGAGTCATCTGGCGTGTCTTTTGCAGGGGTTCTGAGCAAAATCCTTGCAAATGACACTTCCTGATGGTCCCTCCAATCACCTCAAAAAATTCTAGTCGAAGATCGTAGTACCTCCGTGGCCGCCATCTTTTAGTATATAACGGCACCTACGAGAGGCCAACGTGTGAACGCTGTTGGCGGACTGCGCCAAGATCCTTTGATGTGTGGACGAAAAACCGACAAAACTCGGCTGGCCGGCCAACGCTGGCCACCAACGACAAATTTACGCCAAGTGGCCCTGTACAGGGGCCTTTACGTATTTGTTTACGTTTACTATTCGCCGATTTCGAGTGCTATTTTTACTGTTATTGTCATTATTTATCGTTTCGTTATTGTTGTTTGTTAGCTTGGTGATTGTTGTTTTGCTAAGAAACTGAAATGTCTTCCTCCAAGCTTTCGAACCATTACTGTGTGTTCCTCAATGCCATTCCTGGGCCAAAAATGACCCTGAAAAAGAATTGTTTTCATCTCTTTCCTAAAGAAAAATCAGGAAAAGTTTATTTGGAATCCAGAATGGGAAAAGAGTTGATGCGTGATGTGTGATACAGAGAATTTAATTTTGTAACATTCTGTAATTATGGAAGAATCTATCAGGATGTTGTCCTAATTTTCTTGCCATAATGTGGTAAGTACTGGCTCTCCCTTATTTTGTTCATACTAAGAGGGTAAATCCAGTGTATTCATTTGCGTTTTTTTTTTAAATAAATAGCTAAAAGTAGTGCAATAAGTATCAATTCGTCTTCCATACCGATCAACGATGTTGGCTAGCCCAGAAACACGAGAATACTGATCTAACAGAATTCTTAAGATATGTGTGAGGCAAGGTGTTAGAATTCACGTTATGAATTCCGTCTTTGAATTCGTAATCCGAATTCCGACACCTTGCTTCACACATATCTTAAGAATTCTGTTAGATCAGTATTCTCGTGTTTCTTGGCTAGCGAACATCATTGATCGGTATGGAAGACGAATTGATACTTATCGCACTACTTTTAGCTATTTATTAAAAAAAAAACGCAAAGGAATACACTGGATTCACCCTCTTAATGTGAACAGAATAAGGGAGAGCCAGTACCACATTACGGCAAGAAAATTACGACAGCATCCTGATAGATTCTTCTATTATTACAGAATGTTACAAAATTAAATTTTCTGTATCACACACATCACGCATCAGAAGTAGCCACTCAGGTCTTCTCACCACCTCTTGCAGTTTTCAACTGAAATAATCAGAATATGATTCTGGCGTGTGTGTGCTCGCTATATTTAAATATATGGAAAGAAGTGCGTTATGAATTCATAATCTTAAATCTTCCGATCCGGAATTCCGAACGTTCGTCAGTATCACTCTGACAGATAAATCAGAAAAATTCATAATCTGAAAAAATCAGGACGTGTGTACTGCATAATTAAAATTATATGAGGAGTTCATTTCCAAAGTGCAACAAGTCCATTTTTCAATTTCTTGGCTAAGAAGGTATAACTGATTCTACTATTTCTACAAAGCCTATTGAGATATCTACTTGAAATTGGATAAAAATGGACTTGTACTTCGAAAATGAGCTCCTCATATGCAATTCCAGGCGTCATGAATTAATAATATGAATTCCGTCTCTGAATTCAGAGATATTCTCCGGCTGTGTAAGGCCGGCCGTTTTGAAATGATGTACCATATGTCCGCGATCAATTTTACCATAGGAAAATTGCGATTATTGCATGAGCACCGCTTGGGTCTCCTCGTCCAATAGAATCATCGGAAAAGCGTGAATGCGCATGCGTAGTCACCGCGAGTGTTGGCGTGACGTTTGCGAGTGCAGTTCGATTTCGATTTCGATTCTCGCGTCGAAGTCGAACTGCACTCGCGGATGACTACGCATGCGCAGTCACGCTTCTCCGGTGATTCTATTGGACGAGGAGACCCGCAGAGGTGCTCATGCAATAATCGCAATTTTCCTATGGTAAAATTGATCGCGGACATATGGTACACCCGTGCTCACGGATTCTGTCGCTGGTGACTTTTTAAAATGCAATTTTTAAACGTACCAGCTAATGAACGATTAAATCTCATACTTTCATTAGCTACAGTGACGCTTGCCCTGGTTAATGAAAGCATAATAATTAATTATTCATCTTTTGGTATGTTTAAATAACACATTTTGAAAAGTCACCAGCGATAGAATCCGTGAGCACGGGTGTACTAGAGATTAATTCGCAGATACTCCGTCATGGCGCTGCGATCTTAAAGGTTGATTCTCACTATACGTTCCGTTTCCGTTCCGTTTCCGTTCCATAACCGTTCCAGATACGTTCAGTAAAATTCTAGTCTGTTCACATTTTTCCGTCAGTGTTCAGTTTCCTTTCCATCAAAATAGTGGGTGTTGTATGCAATACCGTATGTCCGCGATCATTTGAACCATAGGAAAATTGCGAGTTTTGCATGAGCACCCCTTTGGGTCTTCTCGTCCAATAGAATCACCGGAGAAGCGTGAATGCGCATGCGTAGTCATCCGCGAGTGTGGCGTCGTCAGCAAGTTCAGATCGATTATTTCGATAACCGATCTGAACTTGCTGACGACGCCACACTCGCGGATGACTACGCATGCGCATTCACGCTTCTCCGGTGATTCTATTGGACAAGGAGACCCAAAGGGGTGCTCATGCAAAACTCGCAATTTTCCTATGGTTCAAATGATCGCGGACATACGGTAGTGTTAAAATGTGGTCCGATGAAAACCTAATCATAGCTGCTATTACGTTAGATGAAAAAGCTTGCTTAAAAAGAAAAAAACGAAGATTTTGGGTCCATGAAATGTTAAAAAAAAGAAATATTGATAGAGAATATGTTATATTATATGGACGAATAGAAGTCGAGGGAGATCTAGAACGCGCGAGATCATTGTGACCTCTCGCTCCCCTATAATGATGGAGAAACGATAGCTGTTGAGGAAAGTCGATCCTGCGAGTAATGTATCGTTAGCACTCCTTCAGGGATAGGATTTTGCCTCACCAGTTCAATCAGTTTCTCGTCATTCATATTTCAAAATTAAAAGCAAACGCGCTGTCCGCCAAACAATATGTAACTGACCCGCAAAGACTCTGTTCCCACTATCCTTACCGCTTCCGACACGTTTCAGTCTGTCCGTCAAAAATACGTTTGCGTTTAAACTGAACGGAAGTGTTCGGAAACGGTATCTAAACGGAACGGAAAGTGTGTATACCTACACTTATTTTCATGTCATAATATTTTATGTAAACGGAACGGAACCGATATGGAACGGAAACGGAACGTATAGTGAGAATCAACCTTTAAGTGGAATCCCAATACCTAGTCTGAGAAAGAGCATGAATCGACGCAAAAGTCTAGTACTGTGATTCCAGCTGCAGTGGCCAGACTGATAGGCGATAGTGGCGACGACTCAACTTCTTGCGTGACAATGTGTCTGCAAAATCTAGCGTTTTGTACGAATAGGTAGAATAAATACTCGGTCATAAGTCGCGAGAGACGCTGAATCGTGCATCGCGCGAGTAACCGCGATGGCGTAGCACGTAACGTGCGTCGCGCATTTGGTTCGTCACTAGCGGTAGGTTCGCGAGCAGCACGAGAGTTGACGAGTGAGCAGTGAGAAAACGGGGGGGGGGGGGAGTGACAACATATTAGTTTGTATTTAAGGTACTCTTGTGATATTGTTTTTGTGTTCAGTGGGGTGAATCGACCAGTGGGGGAAGCGTGTAAAAATATGGTTAAGATGTGTAGTGATACGTGTGGATACGTCTTTTTCCTGCTGCTGTTGGTCCCTTATATCGAAAGTGGTAAGTATTGTTGTCGACCGTATGATTTTGAAGATGTATGCGAATATGTGCGCACGCATGTTTATGTGCGAGGGACAATCCGTACGCGTGTGCATACGGTTTCGCGTTCGTGTATTAATAAATGTATTGGTGCCTTTCATGAATCATCATTCATCGCCATCATGACGATCGAGCATTGTTCACTGTTGTATATTTTTTACTTTCCTATTTCGAAGCCTCTGAAGGCAATGCAAATGTTTGACGTACAGCCATGAAAGAATAGTGATACTAAGACCTCAATGTTTACAAACTGCTCGTGCATTATGGTAAGATCCATTGATAGTTTAGGAGAGAATGTTAAATGAAAATTTCAATTCTAAACTGTCGAACTCTCATGAGTTTGGAGTTGAACTTGGACCGATCCATTCCTTTCGATCGCTGCTGCGAATGTGTCATAGAATTTTGAATTAGGGTCGAAAGAATCCAAATTAGTGAAATCGCATCCTGAAGATTAAAATCCTTGTGGAATAGGAAAATTACAAAGTTCAACTAGTCGCATTCAAATCCTTTCGTTAACTCAACCAAAGAGACTGCCTCAAAATTGGAAATTCTTTTGCATTGTTCCCTGGTGAGGTAATTCATAATTAAACACTTGAAGCAAAGATTACGTGTCGAACTTGAAGGTATTAACCACAACTGGCTCTGGAAATTGGTGTAGAATCTCATTCAACAGACATTGGAGCTGTAATGACAATGAAATGTTGATTCTTTAAGGGTTTTGTTCTCTTAATTGGAAATTCTTTCGCATTGTTCCCTGGTGTGATAATTAATAGTTAAACGCTTGAGAGGCAAAGATTATGCTTCAAACTCCGAGGTATTAACCACAACTGGCTCTGGAAATTGGTGTAGAATCTCATTAGTCAGACATTGGAGCTGTAACAACAATGAAATGTTGATTCCTTAAGAATTTTGTTCTCTTAAAATTCTTCAAAGAAAGCTACACCCGTGCTCACAGATTCTGTCGCTGGTGACTTTTCAAAATGTCATATTTAAACATACCAAAAGATGAATAATTAATTATCATGCTTTCATTCACTAGGGCAAGTGTCACTGTAGCTAATGAAAGTATGCGATTTAATCGTTCATTAGCTGGTACGTTTAAAAATTGCATTTTAAAAAGTCACCAGCGACAGAATCCGTGGCCCCGGGTGTACAATTATTATTTTTAAGCAATTCCTTGTCAATTTAAATAAGTGCCTACATGAGCGCAAAATGTCCATTTCTCCTGATTAAACTCAAAGAAGATTATGATGTTATCAAGTTAGTGGACAATGAGATCGAGTTGTTTAGTTCAACTTATTTTTGGAAAGTATCCAAATCGTAAATATTATCAAGCATAGAGGAACTGCATTGTGTCTTAACCGTAACTCTAATCTTAGTTCGTGTCTGAGCTCGAGTATCCTAGCAGAGCACATATTACAAAAGTGTATATTTTGTTATCTTGGATCCAACAGTTACCAGAAGTGATACATCTGATGTTTCTCATCATTGTCTTCTAAAGTACATGCTTATCTACACTTTACTTGAATTTGAACACAGCCATAGCGTATTACTAGATTTAGATCATCTATGGTATGATCAATTAAATTTACTACTTATATATTTATGTACATCATGTTTTAGAAGAGAGAGGTAAAAGGGTTTGCAGGAAATGCTAAGGATACTACAAATATTTAAGAGTACTATTTCATGTCAACATCAAACAGAAAACAATAGAACAGATGTGTCGAAACGTTGCTATTTGGAACATTTTACAGCTGGCTACCACAAACGGTTCTTTAAGAGTACGAAGAGCAGAGAAATCAGGAATACGGTGAAAAATGAGTAATCAAGAAACTCTGTAGAGTTTTGCTCCGAATACTCTTGTGTAGTGCGAGCTCTCAGCCGTGTATATTTACAAATTGATTATACGATAAGTTTGAAAAGAAGCATCCAGGATTATCAGCTCCTAAGACGTCCACTTATTCTTCGGGTCTGGTTGCATGTGTTTCTTTTCTCCTTCCACTTCGTGATATAAGAACGGAGAATGATGAAACCAACTGAGGTGGAAACAAGTTGTATTTATGCTTTATTCTTTTATGTAACTAAACAACTTAGCCGTTCATTATATGTCATTAGAGCATAATAAATTATGATGGTTATGTGTAGATGAGTCTAAAGCAACGAATCTAGACATTGTCATTATGACGAAACAATTTCTTTCAAATATTTTTTTCCATCAATATTCTGTACCGAAACTTACTGTTAATTTAGCAATTATTTTTGTGTATTCTAGTATAACTTAAAAAATAGCCTTTATTCATTTTAGTATTTTAAGGCTGTTTTATATTAGTATTGAGAACTGATTTTGTGTCACTGTGGAGTTTTCGAGTTCAGAGTTATACAATACATATGAGGTGTTCCAACCACCGTGGATAGTAACACATATCTCCCAAATGAGCGTGATTTTTGAAAAACTCCTTTAACAAAAGTTGTACCGTTTAAATTAGCACATAAAACACACTTAATAATTTTGTAATATCTACTTTTGGTTTGAAGAACGGGCGTACATTTTTCAATTTTGATTAATTATTAACGCGAATTCAACAAGCTTTCGAAACTTCGTTTTGTATATCCGAAAGTCCTAGATTTTAAGGCTTCAATTTCCACCTATTTGCGCCCGTTGTAAGCAGCTCTACGTACAAATGAGGAATAACTCAAGCGTTTCATTTTCTGAAAACATTGTCCTCTGGAGCGCCAAATGTTTCACATTAATATCCGATTCTATGTATGTACACGATAATCATTAGTTCCACGAAAAATCTATGTGAACTTAGCACCCAACACGAAGAAAACAATTATTTAAAAATTGGGTATGGTAGCTCTTTAATTGTACTTAATTGTACTGTAAAGGAAATTAATAGTATCTTAAGGAATAAATGAGACAATTTTTTAAAAATCGACAGCCCCCCACTTTAACAGAAAATTTCGATTTACGGCTCAATCGACGTGGAATTCTTCACAGATAATTGAACAATTTTTCAGTTTACTAAATTTCAGAAAACATTAGGAAGAGCAAATATACGTTTTGTTGTTTATAACTTTTGAAATATTGTGATTCTCGAGAAATGCTTCGGGGGGCTGTTAGCGGGCTAATTATTTCCACCAGAATAATTTTATTTTCAATTGTATCTCAAACGGGACAGATGTTAAATGGTCGAAATATTCGAACAATAGCCCCCTGTGTAACTTTCGGTTCAGTGGAGGTATAATTATGGACGATGCATTTTCTGAAGGTACCGTATGTCCGCGATCAATTAGCCCATAGCAAAATTGCGAGTTTTACATGAGCACCTCTGTGGGTCTCCTCGTCCAATAGAATCACCGGAGAAGCGTGAATGCGCATGCGTAGTCATCCGCGTTGGCGTTTGAATGAAAACCGATCTGAACTTGCTGACGACGCCAACATCCGCGTGTGATTGACAACGTAAGTATTAGTGCACGTACTGTCATTTTTTTCTTTTTTGTCACAATCGGACGAATTTATGCGCTGATTGCGCTGGGTAAGAGTAGTTTTTCAGTTCCTGTAAAATTGTTTTACTTTTCTTAATATAATTATTAATAAAATATACATTTTTTTTCATAAAAACAGTTTTTCAATTTATTTTACACGTTAAAAACCGACCTATTTGATTTTACGAGTTTCATGAAAATTGATGTCTACAAACTGTAAAATAAATATACTTTTTTCAAAGTTCGTTATAATACTGTTTTTTCTTTAAAGTATACTATTTTGAGAGTAAAACGCAGGAAGTTTTTTGCTCTATCTCAAAAATTGAAATTTTGATGAATACCTTTGTGAAAAACATAAAATTTCTCGACAAATTTTTTTCTCGCGTTTTTTCAATATAAACAAATTTAAAGAAGGAGAACAGAATTATTGGATTATAAAGAGGAAGTCTTGAACTAAATTCCAGTTCAAGGTTTGAGTCGATACATTAACACTTATGTTACTACCCGGGTACCCACTTTGGACTTCGTATCAACTTCACGTTCGATAGGAGATAGATATCAATTTTTTCGTCTGGATCCCCACCATTTCAGCGATTTTGAACAGATCTATGTAGTCGAAATTTTTTTTCTTTTTTAATAAATATTTTTTATTCGCGATCAAACATGAATACCCCATTGGTTACTACCCGGGTACCCACACGCGATTTCCTATGGAAAAATGAATGAACGTATGTTTTAATAATTAATACAGGCAACAACTTTTAAAATTTGTTTATTAAACAGAATGATATTATTGTTTATAAGAAATGAAATTATTTATATAAAAAATAGTCGTAAAATACATAATTCTGGAGTTGGTATAGGGCAATTCTTACAAATAGTTAATGTATTTGCATGTTCGTCGCAAGTAGGTCTACAAAATTTGCATGACTCGCGTCTTTCTTCGTCGTTTATGGGGTGCTCCATAGCATATGTAGCATGAACCTGTTACAATTTTTCGGCCACTTGTATCGCGTTGGGATAGTGCAGCAGGAGCTGTCGAAGTTGACGGAATTGGTGTGGTACTGTCGATACTAATGGCTTTTTTCAGAATACTCTCGATGGCTATTCTTGTGGTGAGGTTTCTAATTACCTGATTATTCATCAATCGACCTTCTATGATTGAAAGGCAAATGGCAATTGGACCGAACGGTCACCCGTGATCATCGGAAGATTTCGTCGAAAGTCCGAGATTCCCGGATAATCCCTACCAGGCTTTAATCTTTTATCACAAATCTATCTATATATATAAAAATGAATGTTTGTCTGTCTGTCTGTCTGTCTGTCCGTCTGTATGTCTCTTATGCCTTCCTAAACCGTTCATCCGATTGCGATGAAATTTTGGGAAATGGTTGGACGCATGCCCGTGATGGTTTCTGAGTTAGTAAATCTTATACAGGGTGTTCAAAAAGTCCCGGTACGGCCGATTATCTCAGCGGGAAAACATTTGAGAGAAAAATGTTTAATACAAAACTTTAATGATTTTCCCTTGGCTACCCAGTGGTCGTATTGGATTTTACCTTGACCACACACACACACACACATGACCTTCAAGGTCTGTCTGTCTGTATGTCTCTTATGCCTTACTAAGCCGTTCATCCGATTGCGATGAAACTTTGGGGAATGGTTGGATGTGTGCCCGCGAAGGTTTCTGAGTTAGTAAATCTTATACAGGGTGTTCAAAAAGTCCCGGTACGGCTGATTATCTCAGCGGGAAATCATTTTAGAGAAAAATGTTTCATACAAAACTTTTAGGATTTTTCCATGGCTACCTAATGGTCATATTGTATTTGACCTTGACCATGACCTTCAAGGTCTATCTGTCTGTATGTCTCTTAACCCCGCCGACATTGAGAGGCAGGCGACGTAGGCGACGCAGGGCAGGGTAGGCGACGCAGGACAGGAAAAAACACATGCTACGCAGTGTGAGCGCATATTGGAAAGCAGTCCTGGCAGTTCTCAGTCCTGGCAGTTCTTGTTATGAAATATTGGCGAGCGAGTGCGAGTAGCAAATAATATTATTTGGACATAGAAAGAGCTTTTTTATTTTAATCATGGCGTTGTTTCTGGACAGTTCCGAGTCAGAGTCGGACGCAGAATTTAATTGCGCGTCTTCAAGACACATTTATTCATTTAATCGAAATTTCAACAAAAGATTCAGAAAGTTTATACTCTAAAGACTTGTTACAGTTGTTTATTTTCAAATTTAGAGTAAAATTTACTGTGTTAGGTCTAATTCCGCTTAAGTGATCGGCATTTCCCCACTCTCCCCTTCCGCTAAGCCAAAAACTGCTTCGCACGCGCGCAGGAAACTGTGTCCAGGAGACTGCGCCGCGTAGGCACAGTCCTGCACTACCCTACTCTGCGTCCCAATTCGCGCGGGTCTATTGAATTGTACAGGATACAGAAACCTGCACTGTCCTGCCCTGCGTCGCCTACGTCGCCTGCCTCTCAATGTGCGGCGGGGTTTAGAGGGCCGGTATTATAAAGCCCGGTTGACCGAAGGTTGAGCTTAAACCGGCGGTTAAACTGCAGTTTGCGTATTATAAAAATCGACCGGAGGTTGAACTGTCGGTTGAGCGGAGGTTCAGTCAACTACTAGATGTCAACTCTCGGTTGAAATAGTAAGAACGTAACTTCAAGAAAGGTAGAATAGGCGGCAAATCGCGCGAAGAGTGTTAACATATTTTACCTATTCCGTAAACTTTGCTTTCGTTTTTGTTCCAACACACGTGTGCTGCTGATGCGATTGCAGTCCCGTATCTTTTTCGGGAACATCCATTATGATAATTCTACATGCCGATTCCTACCGTTCAGTATCATCGCGATCTAAAATACCTTTCTAATTTAGTATCAAGCTCGTCATCGGGCACAATAGCAAAGCGATACGGCTCGACGAAGAAAGGTTGCAAATGTAATTATAATCTCACTCGGAAAGCTAATTGCCAAACGGAACGGAATACGCCCCCCACCCCCCACCCCCCGCGCAGTAACCACTCATTAACCCTTAAGTCGCTAAAGGCCGCCACAGATGCTCCAACTTGTCTATCAACTTGCTTGCGCAAACTTAAAGTCGCGGTTAAGGCGCAGTCGTGGAGCACTACCTATATAGCCCGCCGCAGACGCTCCAACTTGTCTATCAACTTGCTTGCGCAAACATAAGTTGTACGGTAAGTCGCTGCGTTAGTGGCGATAAGTCGTAGCGCGTTCAAACATAAGCTTGACTTGAACGAAATCTGCGACTGGTAGAAATTTTCGTCAGGGTACAAGCATGTTGGAACGTGTGTGTGCCATTGCGACTTTGATTTCATAGTGTAGTCAAAATGGCATATGAAATGCAAATTAATCCGGGCAGGATGAAACCTATACCAATCGACAGGGAAAAATCCCCTGAAAAACACATCAAGATCCCAAAAAACTTTAGCCGGGAAATATGTTTAATTAATGAAAAAGTAATAATATATGTTGCCAACATCAACTCGTATCTGTTGACTATCTAAACAGTATTACAACGAGCTTTGACAAAAGTATATTTATTTTACAGTTTCAAGATATTAATTTTCATGAAACTCGTACAACCAAATAGGTCGGTTTTGAACGTGTAAAATAAAGTAAAAAAACTGTTTTTATGAGAACAATGTATACTTTATTAGCATGGGATTCACTGACCTCCGTGTGACCACTACGGATTAATAAATTATTAATAAATTGTCTGTCGCATATTCGCCCAAATGCTCTTCGCATTTCGGCCGTAGACCGGTGGGAGGGAGAAATTCAACACTCCTCGGGCCCTTTGTATTGAGCCATAAATTAGATCCGGGAAAGTTCCTCATTATAACGGGGTGGAAGAGCGACCAGTACGTTCGAAAACCTCCGAGCGACCGGAACAGCTCGAAAATAAAGTTAATGCATTGTTTGTCTTCCCTTACAAATTGGTGTAATTTTAATCATCCGCGTAGCTGCGTAGTCCGTCGCGCAAAGATGGAACATTGTTTATTAGAATAAGTATTGCGAGAAACGGTTTATTTCGATCCGTCCGTTAATTAACCTTTTCCGGAAAAGGTGTGCGACGGAACACAGACTCTAGTCTTTATGACCGTCCTGTCGTTTGAGGGAAAGGATCGGAAGCGATGAACCCCGTCCGCGACGGTCCCTGCCATATGTAGTCCCTGCCGGGTCGTGTCTTTCCTTTGAAACAATAGCAACTGCAATAGCGCACAATACAACTCGTCGTCGGCCATCTCTCTGAATACTGAATGTAAACGAAAGACTGAATCGTTAGTGGGCTATTCCGATTTTATCGTACAACTTATCCTACAACTTATGTTTGCGTAGGTAGTGCTCCACGACCGCGCCTTAACCGCGACTTTAAGTTTGTGCAAGCAAGTTGATAGACAAGTTGGAGCGTCTGTGGCGGCCTTTAGGCATAAAAAGTACGCCAGGCGCGCTTGATCGGGTGACAATTTAAAAATAACCGCTCCCCGTTTTTGGCCTCTTACGTATCCTTCCACCAGACTGTCTTCTACGCATTAATACTTTTCCGGCCGCTGTCACGTACACGTGACTTCTCTTTTTCAACTATTATCGGTCGCTGTCACGTACGTGTGACTTCTCTTTGCCAACCGTTATCGGCCGCTGTTACTCGTAATTACTTTTCGCCAGCGGTAATGCTTCCCAGGTAGCACAACTAGGAAAGTTCAGCCGTTAGACACAACAAATTTTGTAAATTCGAGACCGCAATAATCTTTCTATAAGATTTCTACGACTGACCATGTCACAACTGAAAAACATAATGTAGATATGTTAAAAATATTCTACAAGAATACCAGCGGTATCCTTCTTTTTAACACAAATAGGTAATACAAATGGTAATGTTAAGCATGTAGGGGCCAAGAAGGTATCAAGTACTGTCCATATTCTGATATTTAGAAGTGAGAGCGCAACAATAATTCTATATGATACCTGAGACTGACCATGTTATAATGGCTCAAGATAAAACGGGCAAAAATATGATTATTCAGAGTGCACTACAAGTACACTAGCAGTATCCTTCTTTCTGACTAACTCAGGTAGCGCTAATGGTATATTGTGGAGTAAGCAGGTATAATAAATGAGTCTAGCACTATCCATTTTCCGGTTTTTGCAAGTACAGGGGCACAATAATTTCTCTACATAATACCTATAACTGATCATATCAAAACTAACCGACCCAGAACAGACTAAAACGGGAATCCCTTAAGTTCGCTAGAAGTATACTAGCAATATCCTTCTTTCTAACCAACTCAAGTAGCGCAAATGGTACTGTAGAGTAAGCAGGTATAATAAATGAGTCTAGCACTATCCATTTTCCGGTTTTTGCAAGTACTGAGGCACAATAATTTCTCTACATAATACCTAGATCTGAGTATATCTAAACTAAATAACAGAAAATGGACTACAACGTAAATGCTTAAGGTACGCTAAAAATACACTAGTATTATCCTTCTTTCTGACCAACTCAGGTAACGCAAATGGTATTGTCAAATAAGCAGATATCAGAAATGCGTCTAGCACTATCCATTTTCTGATTTTTGCAAGTATAAGTGCACAATAATTTCTCTACCATAATACCTATAACTGAACATATAAAAACTAACCAACACAAAATAGACTACAACGTTAATGCTTAAAGTACGTTACATGCAAGTACGCTAGTAGTATCCATTTATGATTTACTCAGAGAGAGAGTATACATATATATATATATATATATATATATGTGACAGCGCATAGAGAAAGGGACCTAAGGGTAAAAAAATCAATTTTCACTTTTTTTTTTTTGATGTGGACAACATCTGAGCATCGAATGAGACCGATCCCATGCCCCAAAAGTGCTCCCTCCCAGAGATATGCGCGTTTTATGAAATTGAAGTCGACGATTCTAAGCGCAAATAGAAAGGGACCTAACGGTAAAATTTATTTATTTTCATTTATTTATTTATTTTTTTCCTTATGAACAATTTTAAAAAATAGAAAAATCAGTTTAATCGACGGTTCTTGCGAATTGGTTCCTTAGAACTTGACGGTACCGGTCCTTTATTTTTTTTCGATTTCTTCTTAACGTCTGCTGCCTCCACTTCTTGAGGATTGTCCACTTCCACCGAATCTTCCTCTTCGTTTCCATTTCCAGAGACCAAAGGAAGAGGAGCAACCGAATCTTTTTTTGAATCGTTAAAACATAAACCCCGGATCTCTTTATACAAGTACCATTGACGCTTCATCGATAACCCTGGCGACGGAATTATAATTGGTTTGTCATCGAAACTGGTATTGTTACTCAGATGTATGTTTTCATTTATGCTGGCTGAATTCGCAAACAGTTTACATTGCACTGGTGACTGAGCAATAAATACAAAGTGATGATACTTCGATATTCCAATTAAAGTTTTATATTTAGTGGAGAAGTATTCGTCCCATTTTCTCCACTCAACAACAGGCTCACTTGAGTTTGGAAGTCGAATAGGTACAGGAACATTAAATCCATTACGAGATGATTTTCTAACACAATCAACTACATCCATGAAGCAGTCGACATTAGTTTGGGCATATTTTGATTTGAAAACTCCGAATAAACGATCAGGTGAAAACTTTGTATGTCCGCTTAACAAAAAGTTCAATTCAACTGACTCACATCTGGAAGTATCGACAAGGTGTTGTAAATATCGTATCATCGCATTGTTTTTATTTTGTGAAACACAGTTAACAGCGAATATCGCTAATTTTTTAGTTGAATGCACTTCTCGTAGGTAGTAATCAAGCATTGATATTACTGAATTCGGACCTTTTCCAATGGAATCGCTTTCGTCAATACAGAAGATGTGTTGAACATTTTGACGTTCGTTTGTAATTCCGAAAATTGCTGTTTTGCGACCTGATTTAAAGTATGCAGTTCCTATTTGCTGTGGACCCGACGGAAAGCTAACATTTTGAGCATAATCCATAGATATTACTAGATAATCCTCCTCTGGAATACCTGGATACATGGCATTTGGATCAGGCTTGACTAATGTTCTCAAGTCGTTATAGTACTCTCGCTGAGTGCTGGCAGATTGTAAATGATCAGAATACACCTTCAATGCTGCTTATTTTTCAACTTCAGTAACGTTTACTGTATTAACAGCATCTTTTGCAAGATTTCGACACAATTCGCACAAATCGTATGCCGGCTTCATAGTGACGATGTAGGGACAATATTTCTTCCACACCGTTTGGAAAAAGTGCGAAGTTTTACGATTTTACCACCCGGTTCGACGCTTTTGGTGTATCTAGTGTAAACAGATGTCTTACTTTCAGTAGTTGGAAGTTTCAATAAACGATAATCACGATGATTTGGTTGACGTCCAGGTAAAGTGATAGCAACAGTTTCAGCAAAACGGCAGATAAATGAAACAATTTCTTTTTTTTCCAAAGTAGTTAAAGCATCTGTACGATTAATTTTATTCGTCATGCCATGTTCGCGTGGATAAACACCATTTTTGTCGTAATGTTCGATTAGATTTTTGTAGCGTTTAATTCCCATTGCATGCAGGAAGAAGTACATATCACGGCATATCGGCAAACTTCGAAAATAATATATCTGATTGTACCGTTTCTTCATAGCTCGCGATCGATCACCAACTTTTGACCTGAGCATTGCATCGTCACGGTGAGCTGCCAGATGTGCGAGAATAATTAAATCTTGGGATTTCTTATCTAAATTCATCAAAGACGTACGAAAATCCACAGCCATCTTCTTAGGGATCACTTCATATTGCATTGATTTGAACAACACGGAGGTATTTTTGAACCATACAGTCGAGCAACTACCTTTTCTTCGCGTAAATCAAGATCAGATTTATCAAGGTACATATTATCGGTATCATCTTCAGAGTCACTATCCGATAATTCTGAGAAGTGATCGTCATCATCCTCGTCATCAGGGAAGCGATAAAGTAAATCTACTTCTTCGAATTCGTCCACCATTTCATCCTAAAACAGTCAGTAAGAATGTTATTAGTTTTAAATTATTTTCGCGAATAACATAATAAGGTTATGTGAAAAAATTTTCGTACTAACAGAGTGATATTCACGATTTAAAAGAATTATAAATGAGTATTTATTATAATTCACAATTAATAATTTCAGAAAATAAACCTGGATTCGAAAAAACGCGAGCAAAATTGATATCAAACTCATGGAAACAGCGCGCTAGGTAGAAAACAGTAAAAACCAACTACACAAAACAAGAGGTAGGGTCGACCTACGCGCGTTTTCAAGGTTGACCAACACGTTCCTGACGTCATGAGATGTGTCGCTTTCAAATGAGACCAATACCAACACGCTCAGTGATGGTACACCAAAGATACACGTATTTAAATCTTTAAAATGGCTCTCCTGAACAAATCCAGTTTTTACCCTTAGGTCCCTTTCTATTTTGCGCGTCACATATATAGTACATAATATGTACTATCGTACTATGTAATATGTACTATAGTATACATATTGTATACTAAAAGATATCTGGTTAAAAGACCGCAACCTGAGTCCCAGCATTGACCAAAAAATTATATTGCCCAAAGGAACGGGGTACGCAGGACACTAGCAAGCCCCCCCCCCCCTCAATCTGACTTAAGAATTTTCCGGAATGCGATAATGTATTTCTGTACGCTCTGCGTGGGGCTGTAAGAGGTATTCTTCCTCGAGACTTCGAAGAGTGCTGACAAATGAACATTTTCGAGGACAGACTAACCTATAGCTATTGCACCAATTCTTAAGTTTCATTTAAAGACAGTGTAAATTCAGTTCTTAAGTTTAATTGAAAGACAGTGTAGTGCGTTTAAACTAATGGAGCTTGATAGTAATAAGAACGTGAACAAGGAGGAAATTCGAGTTGGAGTTCATTGGCAAATATCTCTCCACCTTCACGGAAACGTCCTTGTACGGAACGTGCTGATGCTACAAACGTCCGAAATGCAAGTAATGGCGACTTGCAAATGGAGATTCTCCAAGAAATTCTGTAAGTCAAATTGTGCTTATTTTTTAATGTCGTACACATTTAACCAATCAATCGTTATATAATGATAGCAATATATTATATTGTATACATACAATATACACGGAAAGAAAAAATCGGGAAAAATTACTGTGCTTGACACTGTAATCGTGGTGCAAACGGCATTTTCCGGGATTTTTCTTGATGAAAGAAAGAAAAATTAACAGTTACACTGGAATAATTATTGTGCATGCTAGAATTTTTACTGTACTGCGTAACAAAAATTCTTGAACAGCACAGTAAAATTTCTGTAACTTAGAAATTTTCTCGTGCTGCGAAATACTTTCGTAAAGGTTCATAAAGGCAACTACCTGATCGTTTTGTCCCGCTACCCGAGGGTAAAGAGTAGGTATCTAACCTTGATACCTACCCTTTGCCGAGGGTACGTTCGAGGCAGGAAGGCGTACGAGAGGCAGTTCGATTCCAGACTTTTAGCGTTAGTCGCTAACAGCACGCTACCCCAAAATTTGCAGCATTTTATTTTATCAATGAATATACATATATTCGCATGCTACCCAATGATCAACGGGAGAGTTCCTGAGACCGGGTTTTCGGAACTTGTACATACCAATCATGGAATTCTTTGATGTGTTTTTTTTTTAATTTCTAAGGCGTATTTAGACAAAATACTTAGAGGTTTTTTTAAGGGCGTCAATTCCCACTCACAGAGAAAAAAATCATAAAAATGTCTGTTCCGAAGCTCGCGACCTCTTCTTGTTAGTAAGAACTACGAATGCGCACTAGTCTTTCTTTTTCCCAAAATTTTTACCGTGCCAGTACCAGAAGTTTTCAGGTGCTCATCACTAATAAATACGCATGCACACTAGACTTTTTTTGGGGCTGGACGTTAGCACCACGATTCAGGACAGCACAGTAATTTTTTTTTCAACTTTCCTTATAAAATTTATTGATTTTTTCTTTCCGTGTATTGCACTCTCTCTGCGTGATTTCTAACAAAATTCTTGCTATTAGGATATTTGATTCCTGTACTTTTCTTTTCCTGCCTTACTTTTCTTAAAAATGCGCATAGTTTAGAAATGTAGATGCGCGTTTTATTTTAAAACAAGTGATTCAATGTTTCATTTATAAATAAACTTCTAAGAAAACTGCGAGAATCGACCGAATATAATGATTTTTTAAATTTTGAACTTTTGCAGCAACACACAAAAAACAATGCAAGGGAAACTCCAGGTCATGGAAGAAGAGATGCGTGCCATGCGATGTGAGCTGCTAAGGCAACCAGAAGCACTGCAGAATTACAAAGAACTTGGATTGCCAATTTCTAGAGTTGAAGATTTTCACGCACTTGAAAATGACGAAGAAAAAGTGGAAAAATTGGTAAGTCTCTGTAGAAGCTTGCTATTTCATGTTAACGTTCTTTTCGCCATCAATATTTATTCATTTTTCAAATTTGATTTGCAGCGCGAATATCTTCTTTCATTGGAAGGAGGCACAACTCTAGCTAACACAATCAGAGAATTTACGAAAGCAACAATGACGGATGAATTCGTGTCGAAACATATCACCTGGTGCCAACAGAAGAAGGAAAAAATACAATTCCGGGCTAGTAATATTAGCATCGCCGCATTTTACGGGGTAAGTTGTAGAATTCTTTTGAAAAATGACAAATAATTGAGAAAAATGTGATGGCGTAAATACAACTGATAAATTTTTGTGTTTAGGTGCCATCATCCGAATGGATCGTTTTAGGGAAAAAATTACAATCTCCATGTACGAGCAAAAGGCGAAAATTGGAATCAGAAACGCACAGCAACGGTTTTACATGGCTTCGCAGGAGCACCAAAGGAATAAAGCAGGAGCTGCAGAAACTGACACATCACAGAAGGAAAACCGTTTTGAAAGATACGAAGTTGTTGCCGCAGATCTGTAATAATAAATCTGTATTTGTAGAGTGGCGGGGCTAATTGATCGGGGCCTAAGTGCCAAAAACATTTTTCCCAGGAAAATAAGAAAAACTGCCCATTAGTGAAACCAAACTGACATTTTTATTCTTAATAGGGTTAAGCCAACATTCAACACATTGCGCATTGGCACTTAACCCTTTCGCGACGGGACCGTGCACCCCTAAGTGCGCCAAAAAGTTGTAGCGATTTCCAGGCTCAGTAAGCGAACGGTCTGCACGCGTTCGCTTTATACCCCGCGTAAAATCGACAAAAATGAATGTATCTTATTCTTATCCATTGTTTTTTGCAAGGCGCTTGTTGCGGCCACTGACAGTGGCCTCACGTCTCGAAGCGCTTGGCGCGTCGGGTCATTCTGAGTGGCCTCGCGTCGCGAAACGGTTTAATCACATAGTTCTGCAGTGGCGTATATATCATTTTGCAGAAAAAATCCGAAATGATGAAATTTTGGCACTTAGATCAATTAGCCCCGCCACTCTACATTTATTAAGTGTAGTTATTAAATGTAGTTATTAAGTATAGTTAATCTAGTTTATTATATTTCAATAAATATTACTAAACAATTATTTTCCTATTTTTAATTATTATATAGAAATTTGGACATTTCTTGTATACCTGCAAAAGAATACCTTTTCCTACATTAGAGAGACACCTAAAAGTTACCTAGTGCTAGGATACTTTTTGCGCACCTGCAGAAGAATACCTTTTGCTACATTAGATAGGCACCTAAAAGTTACCTAGTGCTAGGATACTTTTTGCACGCCTGCAAAAGAATACCTTTTCCTACATTAGAGAGACACCTAAAAGTTACCTAGTGCTAGGATACTTTTTGCACGCCTGCAAAAGAATACATTTTCCTACTTTAGAGAGACACCTAAAAGTTACCTAGTGCTAGGATACTTTTTGCGCACCTGCAGAAGAATACCTTTTACTACATTAGATAGGCACCTAAAAGTTACCTAGTGCTAGGATACTTCTTGCGTACTTGTGCATGGTTACTACTTATGTATATAGCAGAATTAAACAGCCTGACGACGCACTCCTTTTGAAAGCTCAAAAGGAAGTCACATCATGCATTTAAGTGATTCGCTACAACTAGTGTACTTTTAGGAAACTTTTATTACCTGCTTATATATTAGTCTTCAACTAGTTTACTATAAATGATACTTATTCGGACATTGGGAGGAGAGATCTAGGCAAGATTTCAAAGTACACTCCTTGATCACAATATGGAAACTAGTTGTGCTACCTGGGCTTTATTTCAACGTTTGTATAGGTACACACATTGTTGCAGAGCAATGCCAATAATTATGTTGCAACTACTTATGTTACGAACGGTTGCGTAAATATCACCGTTAGCGAGCAGTAGATCCTGCGTGAACCTCGCCGGCGGCAGCGTAACGGCGATGCGGCCGGCAAAGTGTCAGCACAGTAGCGATCCTTTCAATTGTGATTTAGCTTCGTAAGAGAGGGTGTGTTTTACGCTTGCATATCGGTAAACAACACACCTAAAGACATGTGTAACATGATTATATCACTTTCTTAGTTCCGGCGTACAAATTACGCCAAGCGACCGCATATATAATAAACAGTATAGTGACCACCTAAGGGTTAATACTGTTCTATGCATGTCAACTTTGTAAAGGGGAGAAAGACCAGGGGGTACCGCATTGCTCACGCTATCCCAACTACTTGGTGCTTATACAGTATGTCCCGTGGAGAAAACGCAAGTATTTGAATTTCCCTGACATTTGACTTTGGTAGTGCTTGGAACGGTGCTGTAGTTAGAGTTGGCTTCAGAAGAGTGCGCTGCGTTCCTACGAGCCGTGTTTCGAGAGCGAAAAGTGTAAAACGTCTGATTTCCCGGGAACTGTCAATTCGGGAGATCGAAGCGTCTAACCTCGAAATTAACTGAATTTGTAAATAATGGTAAATAATATGTAGAAGTGATGAGAAATAATCATACAGGTTTCGCGGAAACACGGCTCGTAAGAACGCAGCGCACTCTTCTGAAGCCAACTCTAACTACAGCACCGTTCCAAGCACTACCAAAGTCAAATGTGGGGGAAATTCAAATACTTGCGTTATCTACGGGACATACTGTATAGTGAGTATCATGATTCCGTATAAAAAAGAAAAAGAAGTGAGGTATTTTAGTACCGTACTATTCACATGGAGCTGTACGATGTGGAGTTACGGAAACCGAATAGTTGCTGAGTTAAGGTGGAGAAGTCAGCCATTCTGATACTTTTACGATATTTTTGTTTTATAAAGTTTAAAAAAGAGGCGCATCTCTTTTCCGAAAGTTCAAGCGTAACGTCTTCGTAAGCAATTTTTACGAGACTTTAGATCTATAATATATTGAATATAGTCGAAAACGTGCACATTTCTTGTACTCCTAGAGACACAAAGGATACTACAAGAATTATCACATTGTTTTGTACTCTAGCGAGCTCTTATATCTATTATATGATCTGTTGCGGATGATTAGCATGAAAAATTTGAATCAACTATCTGATCGTGCATGCAGAGATAATCAAGGAGTAATATATCAAAAAAATCGTTGTGTTTATAACAAGCTAAAATATAATTAAGTGACAAAGATGAAATCGATATTATTCGAAAATAAATCGAAACGCGCCTGATTGATTAATGAGAACATTCAGACTAATGTCTACTCACAATGGGGCATGCAGAGAGAATTCGATATTTCAATAATATTTTTCTACAACTGAAATGTCATCGGTATTTTAATATATAGCTTTATTGATACTCTTCTTAAAATTTAAGAAACGCTTTATACGCCTCAAATAGATTTTTTCAATTTAAATTTATTTATTAAACGCGTGTATACAATCGCATGGCAGTTGTGCCAGCATCCAAGCAATAACCGAGTGGTAATTTATTCAGATCGAACCAGCCCGCTATAGGAAAAAAGAAATAACCTATCTCCGTCTCTCTCTCTCTGTCTCTGTCTCTCTAGTCTAGAAAAGTCTAGAAAAAGTCTAGTCTAGAAAAAGTGAAGAATACGTTAAATGCTAATGAACTCAGTCCAATAAATGTATTACCGACGTATGAAACGTATGACGTAGCAGTAAAAAGTCAGTTGGATCACTTCATAGAAAATAATAAAATATTAATAGAGAATCAATCGGGATTCAGAAAAGGACATTCTTGTGAGACGGCAATTCAAACAGTATTGGATAAGTGGAAAATAATAATTAGTAAAGGTAAAATGATAGGTGTTTTATTCATGGACCTCAAGAGGGCATTTGAGACAATAGATAGAGGAAAACTAATCGATAAGTTAGAAGGATACGGCATGAAAGGTAAAGTCCTAAAATGGTTTAATTCATACGTGAATGATAGGCGGCAACAGCTAAAAATTGGTGAAATAATATCAGATAAGATTCTAACAAACTACGGAGTTCCACAGGGGTCAGTACTGGGCCCCATACTCTTTATACTATATATAAACGACATAGTCGAGATACAAACAGAAGAATCAAATGTAAAGCTATTCGCAGACGACACAATGATCTATGTAATAGGAGAAAGCATGGAGGAAATAGAAACTAAACTACAGACAACGTTAACAAAATTAGAAGACTCTGGTTAAATAAAAATAACCTGAAAATGAATTCAAACAAAACAAAATATATGGTAATAAGGAGTGTTAGGAAAGAATTGAGTAGAGAAATTAATGTAATAACGAAAGGAGGAATTCAACTCTAGAAAGTAATAGAAATGAAATATTTGGGAGTTATATTAGATGAACAATTACTGTTTAAAAAACACTGTGAATATGTACTAAAAAAAAGTAGGAAAAAAGACGTTTCTTAAAAAGAATTGGAAACAATATATCAATGTATACACTCGCTGCCTGGTATATAAAACAATTATTGCTCCGTACTTTGAATATTGTGCAACGATAATGGTAAATATGGGGAAAACAGAAATGGATAAGCTGCAGAAAGCCCAAAATCGAGCAATGCGCACTATACTACAAGTGAACAGGTATACGAGAATAAAAGATATGCTTGAAGCACTAAATTTTATGTCTGTAGAAGAAAGACTTAATTATAATGTAATTGTTTTTATATATAAAATGGTAAATAATATGATGCCAAATGAATTGTGTAATAATGTAGAACTTGTAGGGAATAATGGAGGTATGTGTACAAGACAAGCAGGCAATATAAAAATAGATTTAAGGAAAACAACAAGCGCTCAACACAGTCTAATGTATGAAGGCGCAGTAATGTATAACAGAGTACCTAAGGAAATAAGGAGCATTAATAATCAGAAAAGCTTTAAACACAGTGTAAAAGAGTATGTACTGAGTAAAAGGACTGACGTGAACGTAATGTAAAGGTGTGATACTGTAAACGCGCGCGCGCGGAGTGCAAGAGTAAAAAGGAGACACGCGAATATATCGTAGAGGTATGAAAGTGTAAAGGGAATGTATGAATAGCCAAGGGCTAATAAACTCGAATCTCTCTCTCTCGTTCAGTTGTCTGCTTTTTCTCGTGCTACGATCTGCTTTTCTGCCTTGTTCTGGCCCTCGGGTATTGCTCATACGTGTACTGCTGCATGCTCTGCTCCTCTGGCTTTCTGCCGGTTGTTTCGGTGCTCTGTTGGAGGCTGTGTGTGATCATATATTTGCTTTTCTGGTGACGTGGTGCTGTTTTTGAGGTTAACTCCGATTCTTGCCGTCTCACTTTAACCGGGATCACCAAACTCGTCGGTAACTCGGGTTCCTTCAATTGTGACGCCAAGTAACGCCATCTACCCTTAGCAACACTACCTTGTTACACCAACTTATTAGTTAATGGCTGGTTAGCTGTGCGTCTTCACTATGGATGGCTCACAAGATAAAGATGCATCGCGCCAACGCTCTCCAACACGCGAATCATCGCAGAGTGAATCGGACGCCTCCGCAGCCTCGACTATCTCCGACAGGTCTCTACGTCGGCCAGCCACTAATGATCTCGTGGCTCCGCTGCACAAAAAAACACGTGGCAGACCTCCTTACTCCACTCTGGCTGCTAGCATCCTGAATACCGAGCAAACATTAAGCACCAAACTTCCCTCTATGGATGCCAAGCTCGACATGGTTTGCAACGAGATCAGCGGCTTGAAGGCTACCACGGCTGCCTTGCAGCAAGAAAACTCTGCTATCAAGCAATCCTTAGCGCAACTTGAAGCTCGTGTTAATGCCTTAACAGCCCTCAAGTGAAGCGAGTGCGGTATCCTCGCAAACTGTGCCCAACCTTGAACTGATCACTGCTGCAGCTAATGCAAGCATGCTCCACACACGTCGCGCTCTTGCCAAGCAAATGACTATAAGTGAGCTTGTGGTTACTGGCTTGCCCTCAACTGGCTTATTTGATGATATGTTACTTCAATTAATCCGAGGGACTTTTGGACTGCTTAAACTAAACCTTGCCTGCGACGATATTACCAGTAACCAGGCTCCTGCGCAGGTCGCAACAAGCTGAGACGTCCCTTGGATCGGACTTTGCTAACAATACCACTCCTCCCAGAATTTCAGTCGCCGTCTGCTGCAAAAGCCCTGGTATTGTTAGCAAAATTATTCTAGCCAAACGTAAGCACGGGATGCTAAAGTATTCTCAACTCAGGGCATATTGTGCAAATCAAGTCCAGCTCAATCTCCCTGAGATAACAGGGGACTCGACTATAAACATTAACGAAATGCTACCCAGCCATGTTTATCGCTTATTCACCCTTGCCAAGCCTTTGCTTAAAAGGGCAGGCTTCAAATATGTTTGGTATTCTGGTGGGACCATACTGGCGAAAAAATCTGATGGAGGCTTAATCCATTCGATAATGTCACAAGATGATGTCCAAAAACTTATTGACCTCTACAGTCAGCGCACAAATTGACTTTCAATTACTGAACGGGGAACTCAGCGGCCGATCAACAACTTCGGCATAACCAATGGTCAAGCTAGCCCGGATGGGTTGCGTGCCTGCTGCCTTAACGTAAATTCCCTTAGGTCGCACCTTGACACCCTCAAACTACACCTTGAAACCAGTCCAACTTACCATCTAATTGCTGTCACCGAGACGTGGCTATCCGGCACGATTCCATCATCTATTATAAATCTACCCGGCTACTTTTTACATCGAAATGACCGTAATGTCAATGGTGGTGGAGTCGGGCTATATGTGCATGAGTCGCTGGCCTGCAGGGTCAGCTCTGCCTCCAACACGCTCTGAACGGGTCGACCTAGAGCTCCAGAATATCTCATGTGTGAAGTGCAAGGGTTACGCGCATCGCCTGTTTTCGTCGCGGTAGTTTATAGACCGCCACATGCTCCATTTACTGCCCCCCGCGATCTTGGACTGGAGCTAGCAGAAGCAATGGGCGGCTTCAGCCATAAAATCATCTTAGGAGATTTTAATGCGGATCTACTCACGAACAACTTTGATGCTCAATATGTAAGGTCGCTCATGAGTGATAATTCATTCAAACTTGTGCAGCACGGCTTTACACGTGTCACCGAAACCTCTGCTACGTGGCTTGATCTATGTATGGTCGATGAGTTTGACGTTATCCTCTCTCACGACAAGTCTGATATCCCCTTAGGCGCTGGACATGACCTTATAGCTACTGAAATTGCTCTGCACAATATCCATCCCAAGGAGAAGTTCATCTACGCCCGCAAGACAAGTAAACTTCTTGAGGCAGAGGCTGAACTATCTATCGACTGGGACTCTCGTCAATGATGCTTCCTCCACTGACTCAGCGCTGACAGAGTTCCATCGATTATTTTTCAGTGCAATCGACCGGGTTGCGCCAATTGCTAAGATCAAGGTTAACTCTGTTAAACATGCCCCTTGGCTAACAGATGAACTGAAATGTGCTGAGAAGTCAGTGCGCAACATTTATCGTCGCTGGAGGCGAAACCAACATAAGCACGACTTGATTGAATTCCGACGTTAGAGAGACTTGCTGCGAGTCCGACTGGCCATAGCCAGGACTCATTATTACAAGTCACGACTGCAGGGCATCTCGCAGACGAAGACCTGGCGCGAGTTGCGTGTGCTGGGACTCTTGAAAGATCGGAGTACATCACCACTCACTGTCTCAGCTGATTTTCTCAACCGTACGTTTGCTCAGGTATCGTCAAATCAACACACACCTCATGCGATGGCTATTACCGCAGAGCTGCAAGCCGTTCACCTTAACAGACCTACGCTGGCATTAGCCGCCGTTAAATCAGCTGAAGTTGATAAGGCATTCATGTCGATTCGATCTAACGCCCAGGGAGCGGGTGGTATCAACCTAAGAATGATTCGCTGCCTCGCCTCCACCCTAACTACATTCTACACGACCTTCTTCAACCGCTCGATCCAGGAATGCCACTTTCCCACGGACTGGAAAAAAGCTATTATCATTCCCGTCAAAGAGATAGGATCACCACGCACGGCTAGTGACTATCGACCGATATCTCTGTTGCCTTTACCCAGCAAAGTCTTCGAGCGTCTTATCTATAACCAAGTCATCTCTTACATTAAACAACACTCTCTTCTTGACCCTCTCCAATGCGGCTTCAGGACAGGACACAGCACCCAAACAGCCTTGATCAAATTAATCAACGACATAAGGCTTAATATCGACCGTAGGCAGATCACAGTGCTCGTATTATTCGATTTCTCTAAGGCATTCGACACTGTTTCACACCATTTACTGCTAACCAAACTCCATCGTCTGGGTTTCTCTAAAAGCGCTGTCGAATGGTTTGAGTCGTATCTATGTGGCCAGCAGCACGCTAACAAATGTCCGGACGGGTCTTTAACCAGCTGGCAAGGTACCAATGCTGGCGTACCACAGGGCTCTGTACTTGGACCGTTGCTATTTTCGCTCTTTATAAATGACATCGGTTCTGTGATCCTCAATGCCAAACGCCTACTATACGCTGACGATTTATAGATTTACCGGAGCTGCCCACCTCAGGAAATTGACTCCTGCATCGCTATGCTTAATGCTGATATTGCCAGAATTAGTACTTGGGCACATGACAACTCACTTCGTCTCAACCTAGGCAAAACCAAAGCAATAGTCCTGGGAAACAGCCGCTTCATCAACATGATAGATCTTGATAGACTACCACCATTGGGCCTCGACGGCATCTCCATCCCACTTGAGGCATCGGTTAGAAACCTTGGATTCATTCTGGACTCAAAGCTGTCTTTTAAAGATCATGTCCGGCATGAAACATCAAAGGTCAATAAGGTATTCTACCAACTCCACAGTTGCGGCCTTACACCGACACGGAACTGCGCACTACTCTCGTTTCGTCTATGATCTTACCCCATACTGACTACTGCGCTGCCGTCCATAACGGTGCAGGAATTGTACTAGATGTGAAGCTACAGCGTCTGATAAATAAGGGGATTAGATACATTCACGGCCTGCCTCGAGACGCCTCAATCAGTCCTTAGAGACGCGACCTCGGATGGCTAAGCATTCAAGGACGTAGGAAACTTCTCTTTGCCACCGTGGTACATAATGTCGTCTACAGTAGCCAACCTGAATACCTGGCTGAGCTGATTTCATTTAATCAATCGCGGCCTGGCAGTCGTGTCGCACACGGCCTCTCGCTATCCGTTCCTAAACATCGCACTGAAGCCTATAAATCAGCTTTCGCTGTTACTGCGCCATATGTGTGGAATTCTCTTCCTCGGGATATCGTTGAAATTACCTCGTCTTGGGGCTTCAAGGACAAGGTCAAAAAATGGTTATTTGAGAATGAATTCCCTACAAATGAAGCTGACTAAGGAATGCGCTGCCTGGCCTGAGAACTTCAGTACTGTGAAGAGTGAGAGTCCATTGTGCCTTTACTTTCGCCTATATTCCTTCTCGCGTAACTATAATCAGCGTATCTTATCTTATATTGTTCTTCTATCAGATTATGGTTATCTTTGGTTGCATATGCAGCTAAATTAGCTTATTTCTTAGTTATAATACTTATGCATGCTCAATTGGTATTTCATAACACGGCTTTAGTTTTATGGCTATTATCTACTTTATCACATTGTATATCATTTAATTCATACATTGCTCGCACGCTGTACCCTGATTATTCAGGGTGCCATGTTTTGTTCAACCATGGACAATAAACCAGTCATCAATCAATCAATCAATCTCTCTCTCTCTCTCTCTTAGACTTTCTTTTCTTCATACACATACGCGTATGCACACATAAATATAAACCTGTGAAATCAGATTATGTTACATTACACTTCCCGTGATTACAACCTTTACAGCTCGGCTCAATTAACCTATATGCCGAAAGAAATAATTGAGAGGAAAAACTCGCCGCGCTCAACGGTTCCTTGAAATCTAAAGGTGTGTATCGACTTTGCGAGGATGGCTCGCGAGGCCGCCGCGCGAAGCGTGCCTCGCAAAGTCGAAACCTGCGATACCTACGAGGCGACGCTGCCTCTACCCGAGCAGCCTCGGTGCGATCCGACGTGCTGTCGGTTTTTGGCGATGCTCAAAGGCGCCTCGTCCCAAACTGCACGCTTCGTGTAGCCACAAAATTATCTTGGCTCATACTCGGCAAACGGTATATTTCGGCGAAAGCGGCAAATGCGCTTGGAGTCCCGCACCTTACCCGGAAATTTTAATCGATACCGCTATACGTGGAATACTAAATCCGTCTTGTTAATTAGAGAATGACGAATTCAATAGATGACCGATCGGGGAGATCTAATCCCTGACTCATAAAGCGATCCGGGGGACACCTGGCCTTATTGTTCGAGGTCCAGCGAAATCGCCTTGAGTCGAGAAGCGGAGTGGGAGCTCTTCTCGAGTTGCGATAAACGAGAGGCATACGATTCGAGGGGCTTGCAATAAACGAGGTTTTACTGTACTATGCACGTGCTTCCGAGGTTGATAGGTTAATTGTTTATGTTTATTATTTGGTATATTCAGAATATTTGAATGTTGAATATTATTATTTTGTTGGCGCCGGTATTACGTTTTAATTTTTTTATTTTGATTATTTAAATTAAAATTTTTTTTAATAACAGAAACCGCAGCTGTAGCAAGAAGTAATTTATCATCAGAATTTCCCATTTTCTAGAAACTAACACTCCAAAAAACTGTGCAAGGTAGACTGAACGTTGAAACAGCAACATAATATTCGGTTCATTTGCACAGCTCTACTAGTACAGTCAATATAGACGGAGAGCCAGAGCCAAAAAAAGGCTCTGAATTTACTTAGCCTAGTTTTTTTATAGTTTATTACAATGGTTGTGTAGACAAACATACTGCGGTCAGTAAAGCGAAACTGAGAACAGGTGTCTCAGGGACGCTATCGAAGTTGTCGTTCCTGCCGAGGTAATAATATGAATTTACTAAGGCTGAAAATCGATATACAACTTGTATATTGCATATAAATAAGAGTTATATGGCAGTCGATGCAGCCGATGAGTAATTGGGGAATTTTGATACCTACTTAGTTTATCTACAGAGCGGGCACTGCGGGAGATGGCTGGTTATGAATATTGCCCAGAAATTACCTTCCAAGGAAGGTTTGGGACCCCGAGCTAATAGGTGCCCATACACACAGAGTTCGAACTGTCGGGTTGGAATGGCGCGGTTCAAACCGGCAGTTTTACCTTTCAGTTAGTGGGCGCGCCACGCGCCAGATCGAACTGTCAGACTTACCCGTCAGTCCAGACCGACGGGAAAAACTGCCGCCGTCCACTGCTTATGCCCAGCTTAACACACTTAGGGCCAGTTTTACCAAAGCCAAGTTATACCTAGAATAAGTATACCGAGGATAAATTTATACTCTTCTTTATACCTGGTATAAAGCGCAGGCGTTTTACCAGCTCCAAGTTTGCCTGGGATAACTATTCCAGGTATAAGCGTTGGCCATCTAAAATTATTTTTAGGTTGGTAGTAAGAAGTACGTACTGCGCATGACATTTGGTCGTTTTGACAGCTGTTCCGGCGCGATAAATGAAATTCGGAGTTGTTATTCTCAGTATAACCTAACTTTTTGTTTTTGACGTCTTTATTCTTTCATGACATAATCATAACCTGATCGTTGTGGTAAATTGTTATTAATTTTGAAATAGTTGATTGATGTACCAGTTTTTTAATCATCATCTGATGATGACATTGACGTATTACCAAGAATCAGAAATCTAAAGAAAATACGTGCCCGGTAAATAAAAGATATCTATAACAATATATTTATATTTTCGTAACAATAACTTTTATTTTCGAGTCGTCGATAAAAGCATCAGGTACAAAACACGTCCAAACATTCGATATCTCACCAACAAGAATGTGTTCAGTCTCAAAAAACTATAAGGGTCGTCACACAATAATAGTAATTACAACGTAAAATTGCACCATTTGATCCAAATCTCGTATCGGACAAAATATATTCTAAAATCTATAAACTTTTAAATCGCTACAACTTAAGATTTATCACACAGTGACATTACTCTGAGATTACATAGAGCGGTACAATGTTATCGTTTTTTTAAGTATGCGCGACCCTATCTAAAAAGTATACAAAGAGCGTTGTACGACTTGATGTCTAATGCCGAGGTATCTTACAAAAGTGTATCAATGCAAATCTAAAATTTTTTCATATTCTACATCGTACGACGGATGTATCACTTCTGCTCCTGAAAACTCTGCAATCACGCGAATTGAAGAAAGGTATAATGTCAACCTAGATAAATTTAAATGTTACTTATAGAAGACAATGCAATGGTAGATGACTTCTTTGGTTGATATTATTGGATACCGTTGAGATTCTCGCGATTAGAGACCCGCGTGCGTCAATTTTAAATTTAAACTTGCATTTTCTGAGTAAAAGAGCGAAGAGAGAAAACAAAATTTTCCCGACGTTTCTATGAGCTTCTATCCTCCTATTAAAAAAGAACTATAATCTAAAATGTGTCGTGCGAAATTACCTCGCAGAGAAAGACTCATTTATAAAAAAAGAAGAGAGATCTATTAATTTTGATTCTCCAAAGCTCTGACTCAGATAAAATTATAATCATGATCCAATCTCACGCGTGGAAAGGAAGGCTACAATAGCCGTTCCTCGGAGCACCGTCCGACGCGATTGCTGCGACCCAGAAAACTTGAGTATCTCATCGAGTTCTTAATCTAGAACGAATTATCGAACGTCAACGTTGCGGTGGAATTTCTACTGTCCGGCGATTGCATTGCGATATATCGTTTCTGTAAGATCTCTTGGAGGTCGTTGCAAGAGCTATTTTCTCGTTTGGCTCGCAAAGGTCTCCCACCCGGCGATCTGAAAAACACGTTTAAAAGCCCACTGTGAACAAAATCAATCCTTCGCAGCCACGACATTCTGACAATGCGAAACTCCTCTTTGTTCCTGGCGAATTAAAAGTTTACCGCGATAAAATTGTTTAATCGTACCTTGTAACGAGTTTCATTTTGACTTTGTTGATGTTTTTCAGTATGTCGCCCATTGATTTCTGGGAGATCAGTGGCGGTTTATGCCGATCGATGAACTTGTAGCCCTGTAAACTAGCTCTCCTCGCGATGTTAGGAGTCGTTGGAGGTTGCAGAGGTGGCAGCATATAATAATGACTCATTAAAAGTTTTAACATTATGATAAAAACGATTACCTATAGTAATTAGCATTGATCCCGAAGCAAGAAATCTTAAAGTCGGCAATAATTTTGTTGCTGGCTGAATTGCTGCATTTCTTGGCGACCTCGAAGCAATGCGATGTCGTATTTGTCCCAATAATCTCTGACAGGTTTGTTTTTCCAAACGAAATCAAGTGAAGAATTCTACAACCATTGTATTCTTCGAAATAGTCAACTCTGGAATAGTTTTGTATTAGATGTTGGTTATAAATTAGTAGGTATATAGGTATCCTTTATTTACTTACCGCGGGCACGTATTTTCCTAGGATTTCTCATTCTTTGTAAGACGTCAATTTCATCATCAGATGATGATTTGACAACTGCCACATCAATCAACTCTATTTCACAACTAATAACAATTATTATGATTCTGTCACGGTTGTGATTCTGTCACGGAATAATAAAGACGCAAACAAAAAGTTAGGTTATCCCGAGGATAGCTAGCTTATCCAGCGCTGAAACTGCCGGATAAGCTATCCCTGCATTTATTCCAAAGTTTATCCTATTCCAGACTTATACCATCGTGGTAAAACGCTTGCGTACAGGTTATTCTCAGTATAGCGCTATACGGCGTTTATACCGTGTTGGTAAAACCGGCCCTTAATGTTGCCTGTGGCGGTTCAAGCTGTCAGCTTCAACCGCGGATTTCTATTCTGCGTTAGTGGACGACGACGGTTAAAACCAACGGATCGACCCGGCGCACAGTGGGCCGTTTGTCCATTCTAGCTGGACAAAAAATATATGTATATATATCGACTGTTAATCTTAATGTATGTTACTTTACTTACATCGGATAGTATTTTTATTATCATAGTGGTTGTTTTTGTTTAATTTAGAGTGTCATTGGTATAAATGAAAAAAAATTATTAACAAAAAAAATTTTCTTTGCAAAAATATACGTACAAATGTGTACATGTGGTAAAACAATCTTTATTATTATTTAATTTGAATGAAAGTAGTGGAAAAACATCATAGAAATATATAAATTAATCACTGAAATCAGAGGAGAAGTCAGGGTCAGTTTCAACGAAGTCTGCTATTGTTTAATCGACCTCTATATCTACTGGGTTTTGAATATTCGTAGGGAGGGGTTGCAATGGAATATCTGGACATTATAAAAGGTCCAATACATTTGCTGAAATACTGCTCGTAGATTTTTTAGGAATTTTTCGGAAATTTAGGAAACACTCTCTTCTGGAAATAATGAAGTAACAACTTTAGCGCAAAGGTTGTTTTTCCATTATTTTCATTCAAATTAAATAATAATAAAGATTGTTTTACCACATGTACACATTTGTACGTATATTTTTGCAAAGAAATTTTTTTTTGTTAATAATTTTTTTTATTTATACCAATGACACTCTAAATTAAACAAAAACAACCACTATGATAATAAAAATACCATCCGATGTAAGTAAAGTAACATACGTTAAGATTAACAGTCGATATATATTTTGTCCAGCTCGAATGGACAAACGGCCCACTGTGTGCCGGGTCGATCCGTTGGTTTTAATCGTCGTCGTCCACTAACGCAGAATAGAAATCCGCGGTTGAAACTGACAAGTTGAACCGCCACAGGCAACGTTAAGTGTGTTAAGCTGCCAGAGTCGAAATCCGAGAACTGAAAAAGTCCTGACAGAACTAAAAGAGTACTGAAAAAGCCCTGACAGAACTGAAAAACCACTGAAATAGCCATGCTACCTCTGAATATCCCCACCTCTCTCAAAACGTAGCCATGAAATAGCACTGAAAGGCCTGACTTAGCATTGAAAAAGATCTTAAAGTCCTGAAATTGTCTCCTCCACTTATAGAGGACTTAGAAAATTTTCGACTGTCGCGCCCGATGGACTTAACAAATTTTCGACTGGTACGCTCATTAGCTATAGGTACATTAATTACTGAAATATTTGTGGTAGACGGTAATACAAAATAAACAGCCACAGATATACATGAACTAAAATTTTATATTTTTAATGAAAAAGATTACAATGAATTACAATTTATTCTAATTCTTTATCATTAGTTGGCATTGATACATATGACTGGCCACTGATCGTAATTTGAAGACATGGAGCTTGTATTAGATTTATCGGGATAACTTTTATATTATTTATTGTATGACATTTGTACATAAATCCCGTCGATATAAATCGATACTGATTTCCGTCAACTTCAAACATGCCATCGTAAATGATTTCTCGAATAATTAACAAATGTGAATACTCACAATTGCAATATTATGTCTACCTACACCGATTACTGATTAGTTTTAAATAATGTTCTACGATTCCATATTTCATCTGATTATCAGCCATGTCAATGTATTGTATTGCAGATGAGAAGATGTCTGTAAAACTTTTCCATACTGTGCAGCAATATACAATTTTTTTTTCAGCAATCTCAAATATTTCCACATTGTATATTGTTAAACATCTAGCCCATTATCTAGTAATGCCTGTTGCACATTTTGCGGTACTCGTGGAAGAGCTCTGTAAGCAGCAACGGAATACATTTAGGGACTTACAATTAGAAAAATTTCGGTCTCCTGCATATAGGTAGACTTGAAATTTTATTTGTGAATAAATTCACAAGAATTGTAATTTGTTCAATTATTAAATCAATAAATTATTTGATTTCGAGTTTTCAGAGTATGTTGAGCGAGTTATAAACTCTATAACTGTTTACTAAGAAGCACAGATTATTATAGTAAATCAGGACTTGGTTGCAGGAGATTGAATGGTGAGAACGTGTGTTGGAAATTGTGAGCCGAAAAATTGTAATAAGTGCGATCAACAAAGAGTGCAAGAGTAGTATAGGGTATAGATAGAAAGCTGAGAGAAAGAGTTAAAGGATAGATTATAAGGGTTTGTTGGGAAAGGGAGGGTAATGATAGGAAATTAAGAAAAGCGAGGAAAAGTCAAAAGTGAGGTTAAGTGAAGCGGTGAGGAGGAAGATAAGCGAGAGTCAGAGTCGGTAAGGTAGGTAAGCTTTAGACCAGAGGCGGAAAAGGAAGGGAAATACGTAAAAGATAAATATGAACAAGGAAAAAAGAGGCAGACCAACCAACAAAGTGGTAGTACCACATGCAGTTGCTCCAGGTAATTCACACATTTCTCATAATATGAGAAATGTGTATAATCTTTTTCTAGTATGATCGAATATACACGCGGGGACACGAAATCTGTCGCTGGTGACTATTTAATTGTTATTTCTAAACGTACTAACCAATGATTAATAATCCTCATGCTTTCATTAACGAGAGTAGACGCCACCGTAGATAACGAGGGCATGAGGATTAATTGTTCATTGGTTAGTACGTTTTAAAATAACATTAAAAAAAAGTCACCAGCGACAGATTTCGTGCCCCCGGGTGTAGCTTATGTGATTGTATCAATTATTTCTTTACTTAATTTCAAACAGGCAATTTTATTCCGGACAATCATTCACCGGTGACTCTATCAACGCCTTACGATGAACCTGCGCGAATAGGCAGCATGAACACGGCAGATCGAGGTAGCGAGCATCAAGACTTTCAATTGAAAGGAAGTTTTATAACAACGTCGTTGGAAATACTCAATAATGGGAAATACCAAACACTCCATACTATTATGAATAAAACAGTTATATTTCAATAATAAAATATATTTTTTCTTCAGTTTTAAGCATTATTCATTCATATATGATGTACATAATGAATAGTATATTGATAATATATTAATTACTTAAATGCAATCATGTGTATATATTTTGTATATATATTTTATTATTATATCCCCACTATTCCCAATTCCCCCTCTCCGTCGGAAAGAAAATTATTTTAGTATATATAGAGTGCTCTAATATGTATTCAGAGGTATCACGTGATAGCCGTACAGCTGTATCAGTGGTCTTTCAGTTCTGTCAAGGCTTTTTCAGTACTCGCGAGAATCCGCGGATTTTGACTCAGGATAGCACTGAAAAAGAACTGAAAGCACTGAAAATCGTTGAACTGAAAAAGAACTGAAAGTCCTGAATATGCATTTATGCAGGCCTGTCAGTCCTTTTTCAGTTTTTCCGAATTCTATGGGCGGCCCATGGCCGCGCGACCACTTTGACGAAAATAATTCAGTTCTGTCAGGGCTTCTTCAGTGCTCTTTCAGTTCTGTCAGGACTTTTTCAGTTCTCGGATTTCGACTCGGGTGGGCATAAGCAGTGGACGGCGGCAGTTTTTCCCGTCGGTCTGGACTGACGGGTAAGTCTGACAGTTCGATCTGGCGCGTGGCGCGCCCACTAACTGAAAGGTAAAACTGCCGGTTTGAACCGCGCCGTTCCAACCCGACAGTTCGAACTCTGTGTGTATGGGCACCTATTAGCTCGGGGTCCCAAACCTTCCTTGGAAGGTAATTTGCGGACAATTCATAACCAGCCATCTCCCGCAGTACCCGCTCTGTAGATAAACTAATGTGGGATCAAAATCATGGAGAACAGAAGGTGTTAACGGTATGCACGTATATTTTAACGAAAACAATATTTACATGGCTCGGTTGCCCGCGAACGTCACTCCGAATCTCTAAAACCGCACTCTGCACACTCTTTCACTCTGCCAACTCTAAGCCCGCTCTCTGCTCCTATCCTTCCCTTATATCTCCTCACCCCCTCTCTATTCCCATCTACCCTTCTGCGTCTATCCCTTGGGCCTGAGGAGCGGCCTCGCATTCCTCGCATTCTTCACCGATCCTCGGCCGTTACTCGCATTCTTCGCATTCCTCTCATTCTTCGCATTCCTCTCATTCTTCGCATTCCTCTCATTCTTCACCGATCCTACACTAAGTAGGTATCAAAATTCCCCAATTATTCATCGGCTGCATCGACTGCCATATAACTCTTATTTATATGCAATATACAAGTTGTATATCGATTTTCAGCCTTAGTAAATTCATATTATTACCTCGGCAGGAACGACAACTTCGATAGCGTCCCTGAGACACCTGTTCTCAGTTTCGCTTTACTGACCGCAGTATGTTTGTCTACACAACCATTGTAATAAACTATAAAAAAAAATAGGCTTAGTATATTCAGAGCCTTTTTTGGCTCTGGCTCTCCATCTATATTTACTGTACTAGTAGAGCTGTGCAAATGAACCGAATATTATGTTGCTGTTTCAACGTTCAGTCTACCTTGCACAGTTTTTTTGGAATGTTAGTTTCTAGAAAATGGAAAATTCTGATGATAAATTACTTCTTGCTACAGCTGCGGTTTCTGTTATTTAAAAAAATTTTAACTGAAATAATCAAAAGAAAAAAATCAAAACGTAATACCGGCGCCAACAAAATAATAATATTCAACATTCAAATATTCAGAATATACCAAACAATAAACATAAACAATTAACCTATCAACCTCGGAAGCACGTGCATAGTACAGTAAAACCTCGTTTATTGCAAGCCCCTCGAATCGTATGCCTCTCGTATATCGCAACTCGAGAAGAGCTCCCACTCCGCTTCTCGACTCAAGGCGATTTCGCTGGACCTCGAACAATAAGGCCAGGTGTCCCCCGGATCGCTTTATGAGTCAGGGATTAGATCTCCCCGATCGGTCATCTATTGAATTCGTCATTCTCTAATTAACAAGACGGATTTAGTATTCCACGTATAGCGGTATCGATTAAAATTTCCGGGTAAGGTGCGGGACTCCAAGCGCATTTGCCGCTTTCGCCGAAATATACCGTTTGCCGAGTATGAGCCAAGATAATTTTGTGGCTACACGAAGCGTGCAGTTTGAGACGAGGCACCTTTGAGCATCGCCAAAAACCGACAGCACGTCGGATCGCACCGAGGCTGCTCGGATAGAGGCAGCGTCGCCTCGTAGGGATCGCAGGTTTCGACTTTGCGAGGCACGTGTAATCAAGTGAACAGTGCCTCGTCCGAGCATAGTGTATTCAGCGCATTCAGCTAGTTCAACTTGCCGTTCGTTTCACCGTCAAATTACTGTGTCTCTGTAACCCGAATATATTATTAATAATATAGTGAGTACAGTGTCAAATATAATTACAGAGAGAGTATAGTGTTTTAAATATAATTCTTTATAAAAATAAAAATGGCATCATCGTGTAATGATAGAAATAATATAAGACTTTGGGAAGAAAGTACCGACAGTGAAGATTCTAGTGATTCTGATGCAGAGTATGACGAACGTAGAAGGGTAGTAGTTCATAGGGCTCCAAGAAATTTTAGATTGCGTGTCAATCATTTCCAAATATGGAATGATGAAGAGTTTAAAATGAGATTTCGCCTGAGTAAAGAGACGGTGATAATGCTAGAGCAGAGAATTGGAAATGACATAGCACCAAGAAATGAAAGGTAAATTTGAACCATATAAAAGCAAATATATTTTACATGCTTGCGCGAATTTTTCAGGAATCATCCTGTAACTGCAATGCAACAGATACTACTTGTTCTAAGGTTTTGTGCTACTGGATGTATTCTTCAAAGCATTGGTGACTTTGCGGGTATACATAAAACCACAGCGGGCCAAGTCATCAAGAAAGTACTTAGGAGAATAATTTCATTAGCACCAGACTATATAAAAATGCCAAGCAACCAGCCACATCAAGAAACGGTGAAACAGAAGTTTTTCAATATAGCTCGATTTCCTCAAGTGATAGGTGCCATCGATTGTACCCATATCAGAATAATTTCACCAGGTAATTTTTCTGTTTTGCATTTTGATCTGTATATGTACTTATTTAATTATTAATATGTGTTTATAGGAGGAGATAATGCAGAATTCTTTAGAAATCGGAAGGGCTATTTTTCACTGAATGTTTAAGTAGTAGGAGATGCAGATTTATTTATCAGGGATATTGTTGCTCGTTGGCCTGGTTCAACTCATGACCAGACAATATTTAATAACAGTCGAGTGAAGGCCCGATTTGAGATTTCCTAAAAACAAAAAATACGATTTCGGCAGTGGAGATTGGGAACCAAAATGACATAATCGGAGACGCACCCCCTCCAATCCCCTTAGGGATAGCCCCTCTAACTTTGTAATCTTAAATGGCAACCCCCCATGTGTGATACAACGTTGGAAAGCTCTTTAAAAATGCTTTACAACAACACCCAATTTTGGTACTTTCGATGAGTAGTTTTCGCACAAATCGAGAAAGAAACTGCTAGAAGTAAGTTTTGTCAATTTATTTATTAAAGGTCAATTACGCTACAATACATTCTCGAAATGATTTTCATTGATTTTTCGAACTTTTTCAAATGTTCTTGAAATTTTGCTACATTCTTGCGTAATTCTCTATTTCAGTTGGTTAATGCTTGCTGGTGTAGTTTGAAAAACAATAGATTTCAGATGTCCCCATAAGAAGAAATCATACGGAGTAAGATCAGGTGATGGAAATCATTTCGAAAATTTATTGTAACGTAATTGACCTTTAATAATTTAATTAACAAAACTTACTTCTAGCAGTTTCTTTCTCGATTTGCGCGAAAACTACTCATCGAAGGGTACCAAAATTTGGTGTTGTTGTAAAGCATTTTTAAAGAGCTTTCCAACGCTGTATCGCACATAGAGGGTTGCTATTTAAGATTACAAAGTTGGGGGGGCTACCCCTAAGGGGGTTGGAAGGGGTGCGTCTCCGATTATGTCATTTTGGTTCCCCCTCTCCACTGCTGAAACCGTATTTTCTTTTTTTAGAAAATCTTTGTAACTTTCTGAGATATTGGGGTGGCAAGTTTTCAAAATGTCACCCTGTATATATAGAAGGTAGGTGATGAGCCGTGTACATTTGTTAATATTTTTCAGTGAGGTACACTTCCGATGTAATTCGAAATACTATGTTATTAAGGACATTCCAATGAAAAAATGAGCAAAAAATTGGAGGTGTCGCAATTAATTATATCCTACAAAAATTTGTTAAAAAAATTCATAAATTTTTTTTATCGAATTTTGAAAAAAAATTTCGATTTTTTTTTTGGAATTGGCTCTTCAGAAAGAGTAACATATATTTTTTTCCCCTTTTTACTTCCCCCCCTCATAACTCCCCTCCTATAGCGGTAATGGGGGCTAAAAATTTAGGAGATTTAGTTTCTCATAGAAGCCTATCGATAATATAAATTTGGTGCTGATACGCGTGGGGGCAGATTTCACATGCTTATTCCGCTAGGCCCTTTGCTACACAACGAGACCAAAATCGCTCTTATAAATCAAATAGTTACTGAGATACAATTACAAAGATGCAAATTTGAAGTTTTTTTCATGTTCCGAGTTGAATACCGGTAAAATAACGCGTCCCACAATATAATTCAATACGAATTAGTTTGTAGGGAATTTATTAAGCTTTAATTTGAGCTCAGGTAGGTGACGGTAGCTCTAATAGTCTCATCAGGAATGACAAAAAACGAAAGTTGAGTAACTTCATTTCTTGCACGAACCAAGTGGTTTTTGACTGAAGTTTCAACGTTTCTCGCCAGAAAAATGATTGTATATTGAAACTATGATTATAACTGTACAATGTAAAATTCATTATATGCAAACATGATTATAAATATTGACAACGGCAATTTCAGTTATTATTCCATTCGAGAGGTTTCAGGAGTAGGCTCCAGTGATGAAACTGTTGCCACTGATGTTGGCAATTCGATGTCAACCTCTTCCAGAGCATCATCATCTTCAGTGGAAGACGAATCGTCCAGTGTCATAGGCAGGATTTGAAGCACATTGAGGCAGGATTTCCTCCCGCAGAATGTACACAAAGTAGATTAAATTTGCTATAGAATGAGACCCAAACCGTTCTTATAAGTCAAATAGTTTCTGAGATATAGCTCTTCGAACAATAGAACATTTTTTCCAAAAAATGCTGTTTCGTCGCATGATAGACGAAATTCGGAAGGTCGGTTCATACCTCTTAATGGCATCGATCTTAATGGCAATCGTATGCAACACGTAGATGCATTAAGTCGAAACCAGCTTCCGGAAGCGCTCCTTATTACAAAAGAGCACGGAAGCGTTATCGCTAGATTAAGGAGTGCGCAAGGAAAAGAGGAAAATCTGAGAAGGATATTCGAGGATATAATAGAATTCTCATTCCCCTTCTACGTAAACTATCCTCGCTGCAACCTGAAGAGTGGCACAAATACGTAGGAAGAGCACAGCGCTATCTAAACGCAGCTCCCAGTAAGAGCACTGGAGTGCCACCGTTCGAACTTCTCATTGGAACACGAATACGACTTCAGGATGATCTTGAGATAAAGAATACGATCGAAAAGAAATGGATCGATATATTCCACCAGGAGCGAAATGAGCTGCGCAGTCACGTAAAGGAAAAAATCAAGAGAGTTCAATCTGAAAACGAAAAGAACTATAATCGGAAGCGAAAAATAACTAGACGTTACAACGAGAAGAATTTGGTAGCAATAAAGAGATCGCAATTTAAGCCAGGGTCCAAATTCCACTCTTCCAAATTCGTGGCAAAAGGGAACCAGGCGTACACTATAGTCTCACATCGTTCACCAGCAGAATCTCTAATTACCCTCCCGGCTTGATCATGTTCATTCATGCATTTAGTGGGTGTGACACTACCTCTACCCCTTTCTGGCAGGGAAAAAACAAGTTTATAACCACCTTCCGCAAAAACCCACAGCTAGTTAGGGACGCAGAGGTCTTCCTCCGCCCAGATACGAGCCACGAGGAAATCGTCGTAGCTGGGGAGAAGTGCCTCGTTGCAGTGTATGGAGGAGACACAAAAACGAACCTCAACACCCTGAGATACCTCCACTTCGTGAGGTCGGCCACAACAGCTAAAGCCAACCTGGCTCATTTGCCCCCAACCACGGATGCTGCAAAAGAGCACGCATATCGAGCGTATCACCAGGCCGGCCAGCATCAACCGGCGCACATTGAAGTATTTCAGCTGTCTAGGTGGAATTAATTACATGAATCGACGGATTCATGCCAAATTTGGTATAGCCGGTTTTTTTCGGTCGCTGATTACGACTATGAAGATATATTTGCAAAAATTCAAAATTTTCAAAAATCTCGTGTGCCATATTTGATCCGCCATCTTGAATTTTTGAAATCTGACTTCAGATTCGTGATCAGCGCCCCAAAAAAACCCTCTATACCAAGTTTGGCATGATGAATCCGTCGATTTTCGAAAATCTCGTCCGCCATATTGAATCCATCTTGAATTTTTGAAATCCGACTTCAGATTAGTGATCAGCCACCCAAAAAAACCCCTATACCGAATTTGGTTTGTCCATTAATTTTTTGAAAATCATGATCTCTGGCTGGTTTTTTGAGAAACACGTTGACTGCCACGCTGGTCCCATGGGACCAACAGGTAATGTATCTACTTTAACCCGGCAGCGTTGGTGGCCGGCAGTCAACGTGTTAAAAAAAATATGATGTGATAGCCAAATTTTGACACCGGATTCGTGATCAGGAGACAAAATTACTAAGGATAACATATATCGCAAAAGTATACCCCACTTTTTTTTGTATGATTGTGTTATCTAACAGAATTTTTGAATTCACTCGATCTGCAAGGGATATCACCGCATGTACTGCAATTAAAAATCGGCGTACCAATTATCATGTTTCGAAATATCAATCAGCCAAAGCTTTGCAACGGCACGCGGCTTGCAGTAAAAAAATTAATGAGCAACGTCGTAGAAGCAATAAGCTTGACAGAACCTTTAAAAGGTGAAGATGTCCTCATTCCTCGCATGATTCCTATGATTCCAACGGATATGCCATTTTAATTTAAGAGATTGCAGTTCCCAATGGGCATGTTCACAACTTTTTGTACAACTGTTTAAAGTGCATGAATCGGAAGATTAGGGTATTAAAGTAATGTAGGTAAAAAATGAGTCATTGAAAAAATGTTTTTCCATTATTTTTGAGATGTTAAAAAAGGCATTCGTTTTAAAGCGTCGCACTTTCACCGCCATTTTAACTGACCAATCAGAGTCGGGCAACAAATTCTCCACCATTCACAAAGCCGGGTTTGGCCCCTTGCCAATGGCTTTAATGACGTCACTAAGGATTTCGTTTGAATCGAAGTCAAACTTTAAACATAAAAAAAAAAGAAATTAGTGCTCAGAAAAAAACAAACACATCTTATTAATAAGCACAAAAAGTATTAACGAATTATAAAAAAAAATCGTGAACATGCCCATTCGATTGGCGTTTGCAATCACCATCAACAAAGCTCAGGGCCAATCTTTAAAATTGTGCGGTTTATATCTAAACACGGATTGTGCTTCTCACATGAACAATTATATGTTGCGTGTTCTAGAGTCGGTAAACCAGATAATCTCTATATCTGCACAGATAATGGAACAACAAAAAATATTGTATACCCACAAGCATTGTGAAATTAAACATATTAGAAACGTATGCTTTCTCTTTTCTTTCTTTTCCACTGACCCCCTCATTTAACCAATCTGTACAATTATCTGTGGAGAATTCCGCGTAGATTGAGCCGTAAATCGAAATTTTCGGTTCAAATGAGGGGTTATTGATTTTTCAAAACATTTTTTGTGTTTTATTCTCTTCGAGGTACAATTAATTTCCTTTGCGGTGCAATTAAGTACAATTAAAGAGCTACCATATGCAAATTTTTAAGCAATTTTTTCTTCGTGTCGGGTTCCAAGTTCACGTAGATCCACGAGAACCATTTTTATCTGTAATCTCTCTCTCATACCACATGTTTTTGAGGATGGGGCACATCGGGAGTATGCGAGTGCCAGTGAGAACAAGTGGTGGGTGCATAGGAGCCTCTTTGTCGCGCATTTCCCTAGATTTGTCCAGTTCGAGTGTGCGACAAAGACATTCAAATTAATTTAACTTAACTAGGTAATAATCAGACCAAACAACAACAACAATCTGTAGGTCATTACGTCTCTGAAGAGGGTTCGAAGAGAAACCGAAGCGTCAGACGTGGAGTGGTTGTTGTTGTTGTTTGGCCTGATTATTACCTAGTTAAGTTAAATTAATTTTAAACCACTACAGGCAACAGAAGTATTACCTTAAGGGCCGGTTTTACCAATGCCAAGTTATACCTAGAATAAGTATACCAAGAATAAATTTATACTCTCTCTCTTCTTTATACCTGATATAAAGCGCAGGCGTTTTACCAGCTCCAAGTTTGCCTGGGATAACTATTCCAGGTATAAGCGTTGGCCATCCAAAATTATTTTTAGGTTGGTAGTAAGAAGTACGTATGGCGCATGACATTTAGTCGTTTTGACAGCTGTTCCGGCGCGATAAATGAAATTCGGAGTTGTTTATTCTCAGTATAACCTAACTTTTTATTTGACGTCTTTATTCTTTCACGACATAATCACAACCTGATCGTTGTGGTAAATTGTTATTAATTTTGAAACAGTGATGTACCAGTTTTTGAATCATTATCTGATGATGACATTGACGTATTATCAAGAATCAGAAATCCGAAGAAAATACGTGCCCAGTAAATAAAAGATATTTATAACAATATATTTATATTTTCGTAACAATAACTTTTATTTTCGAGTCGTCGATAAAAGCATCAGGTACAGAACACGTCCAAACACTCGATATCTCACCAACAAGAATGTGTTCAGTCTCAAAAAAAAACTATGAGGGTCGTCAATAATAGTAATTACAACGTAAAATTGCACCATTTGATCAAAATCTCGTATCGGACAAAATATATTCTAAAATCTATAAATTTTTAAGTCGCTACAACTTAAGATTTATCACGCGGTGACATTACTCGGAGATTACATATAGGCCAGGCAACATAGACCAAAAAAGGGGGTGTAGGCGAAATAATTCCCGGAAAGCTGGAAATGGTTTTAATCTTTTCATTTGCATGTAAAAAGAGTTTTTTAAAGTTTGCACCAATTTTCTGCTTGTGCTGTATGAGGGGTGTCCCAAAAACTTCGAAATTTTTCGACTTTTTTCAATTTTTCACTAATAATTCCTAAATGATGCATTTCTAGGAAAATTTTACTCGTTTATAAATTAAAGTACATAAAATTCTACGTAAAATGAGCCCCACATATTTGAAATTAAGTCAAGTAATATAGACGATATGCATGTTTGAAAAACAACCATTTCTTAAATTTTTGAAGGAAAAATCATATTTTGGATTTTTAGACCTTATTTCCATTACGTAAAATGTATTATATGAAATTATTCTGTATTTGGAATTTATATTACAGCGAGTGCTGTATCAGATATACGTAAGCTGCATTCTTCTGCTCCCCCCCTTGCTATTAGCGTATCCCATAAGTTTCTTCCGCGCCACGCTATGAATGACTCTAGCCGGCTATTATCCAGAATAACTAGAGATAACAGTGACTGCAAGAAATTCGTAGACTGGTTCCTTTGCCATAATCCCTTTCTAGTAGGGGAGTACGTAATGTCACTGTCTACTGGAATTGTAGGATATGAAAACGTAAATTCCCATCTGTCAGACCAAATCGGAAATTCCAGTCTCGAAAGCATTATTGGAAGCAATTTTGGTCAAGTGAAGTTCTCCAGAAAGAAAAGAGTGTTACCAATGCGAGGCTTCACCAGCAGTGTAAAGTTGCACGACGAAGTAGTGCCACAATAGACTTATATACCATTTTCAGGAGAATCTCATTTAATAAAAAAACAGAATACGAACTCAGAAATTACTTCACATATGAATTGGCTCCATATCCGCCATCTTTATTTGATGAACAAGGAATGATGAGGAAGTCACGTAAATCTATTTTTTATGATTTATTTGATCCAGTTGAAACCCCGTCAAATATCGGAAGTGCTCTCTATTTGATTGACGGTGGATTCCTACTTCACCGAGTACCGTGGGAGTTAAGAGAAAGGTTCTCTTCAATCTATATATATAAAAATGAATGTTTGTCTGTCTGTCTGTCTGTATGTCTCTTATGCCTTCCTAAACCGTTCATCCGATTGCGATGAAATTTTGGGAAATGGTTGGACGCATGCCCGCGATGGTTTCTGAGTTAGTAAATCTTATACAGGGTGTTCAAAAATTCCCTGTACGGCCGATTATCTCAGCGGGAAAACATTTTAGAGAAAAATGTTTAATACAAAACTTTAAGGATTTTCTCTTGGCTACCCAGTGGTCGTATTGGATTTGACCTTGACCGTGACCTTTAAGGTAATATCAAATGCCTTCCTAAGCCGTTCATCCGATTGCGATAAACTTTGGGGAATGGTTGGACGCATGCCCGCGAATGTTTCTGAGTTAGTAAATCTTATACAGGGCGTTCAAAAAATACCGGTACGGATGATTATTATGCCTTCCTAAACCGTTCATCCTATTGCGATGAAACTTTGGGGAATGGTTGGACGCATGCCCGCGAAGGTTTCTGAGTTAGTAAATCTTATACAGGGTGTTCAAAAAGTCCAGGCACAGCTGATTATCTCAGCGGGAAATCATTTTAGAGAAAAACGTTTAATATAAAACTTTTAGGATTTTTCCCTGGCTACCCAATGGTCATATTGGATCTGACATTGACAATGACCTTCTAGGTAAAATTGATTTTTCTCAATCCGAACCTCTATTTTATATACCGGAAATGAAAAGAGCGGGAAATTTCACGTTCAAATATGTCCTTGACCATTATTTCCATGTGACCTTTATGGTCAGCGGAGGTCAAATTGAGGTCAAGTACTGTTCGGCTTCGTACCATGAAAGCTATGGGCCCTATACAAATTCTTTTTGATAGTAGGATTTAGGATTTTTTAGTGGCTGTACAATGGTGATATTGTATTTGACCTTGACCGTGACCTTCATTTGGAATCTCTTACATCTGACATAATATTCCAAATCAGTTACACGAAAAATCCCTTAGTGCCAACCAAATTTAATCGAGGTAATAATCATCACTAGCAAATTCAAAGGCGAAGACGTCCTCATTCACGCATACCTATGATTTCCAACGATTTAACATTCGAATTCAAGCGGTTCCAGTTCCCTTTGCGTCTTGCTTTTGCTATTACCATCAACAAAGCACAAGGTCAATCGTTGACTATTGCTGGCTTAAATTTGGAAAATTCATGTTTTTCACACGGCCAATTGTATGTGGCTTGCTCCAGAGTTGGCACACCGAAAAATTTACACGTTTTTACTCCAAATAAGAAAATAAAAAACATTGTCTATCCGCTGGCCTTAAGATAAATTAATAAAAGAAATATACTTTCCAATTTAAATTAAATACATGTGTTTTTTTAGCGTAGCATGGCTCCCTACCTATGAGTACAGATATCTGCTAAAAATTCATTAAATGACGACCAAAATCAATCCACAATCTACCCGTGCGAAGCCGGGACGGGCTGCTAGTCCTCAATAAATACGTAGATTATGTCAAAAAATACTTTGGGGCGCGATCAATCATAGTATTTAATGGCTATCCAGACGACCCTACACGGAAGAGCACAAAATCTGCAGAATGCCTTAGAAGGAACTAGTTTATTGCAGCGAACGTTGAATTTGATGAAACAATGTTATTGACAATGTCAAAAGATAAATTTATCTCCAATGAAGGGAAGAAAAAACGAATCATCTCAATGCTGATTCAGAAATTTGCAGATGAAAACATCGTTGTCGAACAAGCTGTAGAGGATGCCGACACAACCATTGTCAGAAGGGCTATAGAAAATGCTACACACTCCGAATGTGTGATTGTGGTAGGAGAAGACATTGATCTTTGAATAATTATTACTGCATTAGCTCCTAATAGCGATCCATTGTTTTTGATGAAGCCTGGAAAAGGAAAGTCAGAGGCCGTCTTCTATTCCCCGACACACTTCAAAATGTCAAACAAAGTTAAAGAAAATATATTATTTCTTCACGCGTTCAGCGGATGCGATTCAACATCAGCCATTTTCAGGCAGGGGAAGATGAAGTTTGTAAAGTTTCTCGACAAAGATGCAGAGGTACAAAGAACTGTCGAGATATTCAGAAACCGTGACGCGACTACAGATGAAATTGGTGCTGCCGGCGAAAAAGTAATTACGGCTTTGTATTCTGGATCACTTCTTCAATCTTCCTCTCTGAATGAAATACGCTTTAAACTGTTCACCAAATCCTTAGTAGAGAATACTTTCAACTTAGCTACTCTTCCTCCAACTGAAGAAGCTGCTAGACTGCATGCAATGAGGGCTTTTCTACAAATAATTTATGGAATGGTCATTTGATGGACCCAGTTCAATGGGGTTGGAAGGTTACTAAGCATGGGCTGCTTCCAGTACCATCAACAGCCGAACAAGCCCCGCAGGAACTGCTTAATAACCCTGCCTGCAAATGTTTGAAAGGGTGCCGAAAAGCTTGTGGTTGCAGGAAGCAAGGAATGAAATGTTCCCCAATATGCTTTAATTACAAAGGAGCGTCCTGCAGTAATACACCAGATGAAATTGATGATGACTCAAACTTAAACGACGACGAAGTGGTACTACCTGACAATGATAACGAATTAGAAGACCTCCTGGATGAGGAGAACCTTAAAATGGACCAATTGCTTCAGTCAGCTTCTACTTCCAAACGTAGCAAATTGAATTAACGTTGTATTTATATAATTTTTAAATTTTGTTATCAATTACCCACACAACGAAACTTACATCAAAGCTTTTTGTACTTCAACTCAATTTTTTATGTTTTAATTACATATTTTCATCACAATGTGCATTTTTATATTTCAATCCCTGGATTCAGCACCAAATATTGTACCAGTGTTCGCATATACGATCTGATACACGATATGATAACTGTAAGATATCCAGCTATTATATTATTTATTTCATAATATGTTACATTTTATATTGCAAAAATAAAGCAAGTAATCTATAAGCTGTTTATGGGGTCGGTTGCAGTCATCCCAGAGCTCTTTCACAGTGCATTTCACACATTGGTGACAAAGTCTCTTTAAAAATTTTTCTCTATACCGTTTAAAATGGATAGTCAACATAAACATTTACGACATATTATGCTTCATTGCTTTAGAAAAAGTAATAGTGCAAAGGACCCTGCAGACGAGATTTGCACCGTTTACGGGGGTGGTACTACGACTATTAGGATCGTCCACAATTGGTTTAAGAAATTTAGAGCTGGCAATTTTGACTTGAAAGATGAAGACCGCAGCGGCCGCCCAGCAACGACGGATACGGACCTTATCAAGAGTATGTTCCACACCTATTGATGGAGACCGGCCTTATGAACCGTGTCTCTACGTGCGATTTGCTTCTTCAGCGACATGAAAGAAATCCTTAAGCATATTTATATAAACATAGCTGGCTAGAGTCATTTATAGCGTGGCGCGGAAGAAACTTATGTGATACGCTAATAGCAAGGGAGCAGAAGAATGCAGCTTACGTATATCTGATACAGCACACACTAGCTGTGATATAAATTCCAAATACAGAATAGTTTCATATAATACATTTTACGTAATGGAAATAAGGCCTAAAAATCAAAAATATGATTTTTCCTTCAAAAATTTAAGAAATGGTTGTTTTTCAAACATGCATATCGTCTATACTACTTGACTTAATTTCAAATATGTGGGGCTCATTTTACGTAGAATTTTATGTACTTTAATTTATAAAAGAGTAAAATTTTCCTAGAAATGCATCATTTAGGAGTTATTAGTGAAAAACTGAAAAAAGTCGAAAAATTTCGAAGTTTTTGGGACACCCCTCATACAGCACAAGCAGAAAATTGGTGCAAACTTTAAAAAACTCTTTTAACATGCAAATGAAAAGATTTAAACCATTTCCAGCTTTCCGAAAATTATTTCGCCTACAACTCTGTTGACTGGCCTAATAGAGCGGTACAATGCTATCGTTTTTTTAAGTATACGCGACCCTATCTAAAAAGTATACAAAGAGCATTGTACGACTTGATGTCTAGTGTGCCGAGGTATCTTACAAAAGTGTATTAATGCAAATCTAAAATTTTTTCATATTCTACATCGTACGACGGATGTATCACTTCTGCTCCTGAAAACTGCAATCACGCGAATTGAAGAAACGTATAATGTCTACCTAGGTAAATTTAAATGTTACTTATAGAAGACAATGCAATGGTAGATGACTTCTTTGGTTGATATTATTGGATACCGTTGAGATTCTCGCGATTAGAGACCCGCGTGCGTACATTTTAAATTTAAACTTGCATTTTCTGAGTAAAAGA